>CM046887.1:1685826-1880776 GCA_025688845.1 Cucumis hystrix
ATCATAACCCTTCTGCTTTCCATTATTACGTTGATTGGACCTTACATTTACTCTAAAAACAAACAAACATGGAATGAAACCAAACATATGCCAAAAATCAAGAATATTGTTTTTAGAATCCCTCCAATAATAATAACCATCGTTTTTACGAGTCATATTTTGCCACGTGTACGAGCCATTTTTACTCGAATATCTCCCCTCCCCACCCCTCCTCCCCCTTATGGCTAAGGCTAAAACGATAATGCCCTCCCTGGTGCGGTGTGGTCCAGACCCTTTTAACCGAGCCCACCATGATGGCGAGACCACCCCCCGCTCGAATTTTCGGACAGTCACAGCCTCGTGGATATTGCTTCCCCAAAAGAAAAGCGTCGTTCAATTCTTAGCTAGTTTGTACGAATATGGAAATTCCACGTGGAAATGGAAATTGTCTAGGAATATATAGATAATAATATTGATTTCCTTCCTCCTCAATAAAAGGAAAACAACTAAAAAAGAAAAAAGAAAAAATATAAAAGAAATTAAGGAGGCTGTGGTGTCATCCCATGTCCTTTGTCTCTGTCCAATCGTAGATCTCCACAATCTTCTCCACCCTGTTTTTCTTTGTCCGTACACAAAAAGAGGAAAACACTTTCTCAATAGTTTCATATTATGAGAATTATGAAAAAAGATTAAATCTTGACGATAGTTATTAGCATATATTCTCTTTTTTAAAAGAGGTTTTTATTTGAAATTGAGTTTATATATATATATATATTGAAAAACTAGAGAAGGAATGAGGTATTTATTGTGAATTTGGTTATGGATAAAGTAAGGGTGTGGCCGACAGTGAGAATGGATGCGCAGTGTGAGGAGAAAAAACATCCTTGAAAAATCACCAACATAACATACAACTAATTTCAGATAAAATTGGCAGAAAGAAAAAAGAAAAAAGAAAAAAGAGGACCAAATGTCTGACCCAATATCCAACAAAATCTTCCCTAACAGTACTGTGAGAGAAAATCACTTTTGTTAAAAGTTAGGAGGTCTTAATCTATGTTTGGCAGTGGAGTGGGTGATGAGAAATAAAGTTCCATTTTCTCCTTATAGAGGCAATGGGGAAGAAAATTGAGATCGGGGGTCGAGGCGGTGAGGTCGAATTGGGAGTGGGTTGGGTTCTTGTCCGTTCGGCGGCCCTCCTCTAAACGTGGGCATGATTCAATATTTTGACGGATGAGACACCACTTTACTTGCTTTGCTTTGTACAATCTAATCATATCATTCCCATACACCATAAAGTTTTTCTTTCTTTTTTCAAATTACATCCCCCCATCATATGATGAGAATCATGTCGCACTCATGTCCTTATCACTTGGGCTTTCTACCTAAACACAAACACAACACTTGGGCCTTTCTTCTTCTTCGGCCTCTTTCTAAATACTATCCCAAATTTTGTTCGGCCCATTTCACAATAAAAGAGCCAATCCTTGTTCAAACTTTCACATGCCAGGAATGTCTTATATTGTTTCTTTCATTCGACAATTAGAAAACTTAGTCTCATCTCAAATAAAACCTACAAAACACAAAATACTCGAGACATTGTTTGAGAATGTGTAAGTCGATGAACCCATCGAACTAAAAAGGTCCATCTCGACTTTTAGACCAATCAACCAATCCTTTGCAAGTCCATTATAAATTAAGATGAAAAATATCTTTTTTAAAGGCTTTACGCTTTAAATATTAATTTATCCATAATAAACACGAAATCATAACTCTCTATTGACATATAAGTAATATGAGTGTGCTAGAAATCGTAAGATGCATGGTTCAAGGTTCAAATCTACTAACCTTTAATTAGTAAAAAAAAAAAAAAAACTTTTCGTGTGGATTTAGATTTATAATTATTATTTTATATTTGTCATGCTTTATACAAAATTAAATGTAGACATGTAAACAAGTCCTATATAGCTGTATTTAATTGGGAGTCTCTATCAAGAGTGGGTCCATATTTTACATTCAACTTTAAAAAAGTGTTTAAAGAAAATTTCCCTCTACTTCTCCATTTCTTTGACCAAATTCCAAACTTTGATCTTTTTTTTTTAGAACTTTTGTTCAAGGTGTTGTATAATTGGAGTGAAGTAATTGTCTCCTCATTCATAAAGTTTTTCTTTGCTTTGTGACTTTTCTTTTATTTATTTGATATATATGTAGGAAAACGATATTACTAAATCAAAACATAAAGATGAACATAAACCATATATATTTATAGCATAACATCAACTATATTATTGCATAAATTTATTTTGGGTTTGGTTTTACTCAAACTATCTCTAATTTATCTATAAACAACATCTATAAATTTATATTTGTCAATATTTTGGGTTCATTGTATTATATTTGAAAACATGTTTTATTTTTAAAAAATAAATTATATCGAAAATTTTTAATTTTATAAATCTATTTTAATTATAGATATTAAGGGTGTGTTTGGTTGAGATTTTGAAGTGTTTAATTTTGTCAAAAAAAATATTTTGAAAAAAATGGTAGTGTTTGGCAAATTAGAATAATACAATTTTTAGAAATTCATTTATAAAATAATTCATTTTAGAGAAATCATTAAAAACCAAATGTGTAGAAAATGAAGTTTAGGGGATTGACTAGAAAATTGGTAATTTTTTCTATTTTTATAAAAATTACAAAACTGCCCTCCATACTACGCTCTCCAATCTTATTAATATTATGTTGTTGAAACAAATAAATTATTATTGAAAAAATATCTCACTTTTTCTTTCTCTTTTATTTTGAATAATTACTAAAATATGTTTATTTCTGGTGACATTATTAATTTCTTTTTTTCTTATTTATTTATTTTTTCAAAAGAAAAATAATAAATATCTTGATTATGAATTTAAATATCAATATACTTCTACTCCTAAAATAAAGCTATCTAAAAAATTTAATAGTAAAAAAAAATAATGTTTTTAGTTCTAACTTTACTAATTTCAAAATTTTAAAACAATTAGTTCCAAGATATAGTACCATTGATTTCAAAGCATATTTTTTTTAAAGAAATTAAAATATATGTATTTTTTATGAAATTAGGTCATCGTGTTTAGTAGTCCTTTATGGCAATTTAAGTTAAGTATAAACATTTTTGGTATATGACAAACTAAACAAAATTCACATATAAAAATTTATAAAAATGTGTAACCAAACATGTAAGTGTTTAAATGTAAACTCATTTTCAAGAAAGTGTTTAAAATGAAATGTATTCTTGAAAAACATTTTATTTTTAATTCAATCTAAACAAAACCTAAATCATTCTTCAATCTAGAAAGTAAAATTTGATTAGAACCATTTGTAACCACCAAAGTTTAGGTTCAAACCTCAAAATTATGAATGAATTTGGTTTAATTTTGTAAATTTAATATGTCCAAATTGAGTGTTCCCAATAAAGAATTAATCAATGGTAGACTTAGGTTTCCTTTGGATGATAATTAATCACTGACTTTGAATTTTTGAATAATTATAATGTGAAAGCTGAGGACCGACAACTGTGACCTTTCTTCATTTTTAAATTTTCTAAAGTCAATAACTTTGTACAATTAATTTTATCAAAATTAAATAAGAAAAATGGCTGTGGATTTTCCACGTATACAATACTATACTTTATTCAACTCTATACTCTACCTCAAAATTAATTCTCAATAAATCGTTTACTTCACTTTTAAATCCTCTCTGCTCTTTAATTTACTTTAATTTTGTCATTCAATTTATTTGTAATTACATTATTATATATATATATATACATATATAAAAATAATTTTGATGAATCAATTAAAAAAAGAGAACTATAGAATTATACGTACCTGATTTCCTTTTTTTTCTTAATTATATTGCCAAGGATGGATTTTGATTCATATAATAAAATATATGTCTTTTTCATTATTGGAGTTTTCATATGCTGAGTTGGATTATATAATGTAGTTTTTAAAATATTGTTGTCAAATCTGAATGATAGTTGGCCAACTTAAAATGATGTTATATATATATATATATATATATATTTTGATGATGAACTCAATTCAAATATAAATAATGTAATGGATTATATAAAAGTTCAATTGATTTGAGTTGCTTTTAGTGTTTTATTTCAAAACGTATTTAGAAATAATTGAAGTATTGAAAAGCTTTTAAGGATTTCTATTTGATTACTTACACACTTTAAGTTAATTAAGATAGTAGTTGTTTCATAATTTTTTATAAAGAAATAATATTTTTATCGAGGATTGTTCTAGTAAGATCCAAAGTCTATGGACAAATCCAAGTTCAAGGAAACTAAGAGGCGATTTGGAGAAACACGCGTGTCAAAAAGAAAAAGTAGAGTTTCAATTAGTTGAAGGTTGATCAAATAATCGAAAGCACATCCGCCCAACGCTAGAACCGATTGGACAAGTTTATTGTTGGCAACAACCACAACTTATCGAGCCTACAATCTACTTGACACCATTGACAATAATACACGTACGTAACTAAAGTATGCATGGAACCCTTGATTCAAGCAACCATCTTCGTACCGCCAATGTTACATATAACCAAAAACAAGTGTTGAAGGAATAACCTATATAAATAGTATTCATTTGATGATTTTAAAAGGGAGTGAATAATCTCCAAAAAGAGAGTCATGAACTTATTTCTTTTGTATTTATATATAGTTGAACTACACAAATTCTATACTAATTTAGACATCAAATTGTGATTTGGTTCAAAATATCACTTATGAAGATTAAGTCCAAAAGAGACTAACAAAATAAACGCATACGAGATCCAACCGCCACCCAATTCCAAAGTTGAGCTAATTATTAAAATAACTTAACCGTAGGTGTGAAAATAGAATTTATTATCAATAAAATAAATGAAAGTTTCTTTCAATGTGTGTGTGTTTTTTTTTAGTGCAGTTGCTTTCATAATCCATTCAAACAACTAAATAATATACATACATACATATATATATATATATATATATATATTTGGTAATATAAAGAAAAATCAACAAAGCCAAGTCATTAATAAATAAATAAAGGCCTTCAAAATTAATAGAAAATCGCAATCAATCGAGAATAGAGCAAGAGATATGGATTGAATCAAAGACTAATAACTTAATTTTGTAAAACACCAAATTGAAAAGGAAAAAATGAATAAAAATTAGGAAAATGAAGCCATTTTGGTTGACCCAATAAATGCGAAAAATTAAAATAACTTAGGAAGGAAAATAATAAATGCATGGAGCCATGAAATGCGTGGGTGAATTATAACCTCATCAGAGATGGTCGGCGCCAGCCATGCAAACTACAGGCATCGTTTTTGACAATTTATTTTTTTTCTTTTCATCTAACCAAAATTATATATATATATATATATGTATATATGAATTCTTTTTAAATACTTTATAGGGAATGAAAAACATTTTTTTTTCTCCAAATTTATATAATGTCTAAGGTCCCCTCTCTTTGTCACACCTTCCTTTCAATCTTAAAACCCTAACTAATCTCATTTACCAAGATCTCTTTGCTCATTTTAATTTACTCTCATTATTCTAATTTCCATTTTATGAAGATTTAACCGAATTTTAACATAATATTTCAATGATTATCAAAATTATATTTGAGGCTTCCAATTACATTTGGTATCTACTTTCGTTTAGAAAAAAAAAGTAATAACTTCCGAACACACTCCACTGAATTAATAGACAAATAAATGCACAAGGTTGACACTATTAAATACCAATCTCAAAACTTATTCAAATTAAAAAAGTTACAAAAATTTGTAAAAAAAAATATTTACAAATCAAGTGTAAGGAATTTTGTATTTTAGTGGTTTTGTTGTATAATGGAGTTTATATAGTTTGTCAAATTTTTCTATTTTTGAAAACACCTAAAAAATTTATACATTATATGCTAAAAACTTAGGGATGAAAATAATTTTTTTAATACAACAATGGTAGATAAAGGGATCTTACCTCTCACCTTTAGTTCGAAAAATGTCATGTCAATTACGACTGAAGCTAACCATATTTAAGGATAAATTTAATAGTATATATATATCATCTAAAGTTTATTTTACCTCATCAAGTACATACTCAAACTTTTGAGTTGATTGATAATTTATCGATAATGAAGTAAGTGACTATGCACGTAACCAAACGTCTACAATGTCATTTCTTACTTTAATAAATATTGCTTTTTCGTTCTTAGACATTGTACCATAAAGTTCCAAGTTCATAAAGTATAAAAAGCATCAAGTTATGTTAAACTAATAACTAAACTATTTATATTTTGTTTTCAAATAAACTAAAATGTGTTACTAGTAGAAACCAATAAAAGTCTATTTAGTATTCACTCTTGACTGATTCTAAAATTTTGTTGAGCAATTTTGTTATTTGAAATAATTTTTGGAATATATCTAAATGAAGTGATTTGGGTGTAATTTTGATTGGTTTAAGATTTATATGGTGAATTAGTTGGTTTTGTATTTTCCAAGATGTTGGGAAAGGTTATAGTTTGTCTTTGTGCTTTTAACTTCAACCAATTACATATAAACCTCTTTCATTCATTTCATATCCTCTCCCCAATGTTTCTCTTTTTTCCGTGTTTTGACTTTTTTTTTTTTAAATCTCGAATTTCCGTGTGTTGACTTCTTTTTTTTATTGTCATCATCGATATCATCAACTTGTCTTTACACCTTCTCTTCCCTCATTTATATTCTTCTAAACTCCCCATTCCCATCTTCAAAAATTCCACACACAGTTCCTCCATTATAATTCAGTTCAGTTCCAGAAAACAAGAGATCAGATGAAAATGGAAGATCATTTAGAAGAAAATGGTGGAATTGAAGTCCCTTCCTATTTCCTTTGTCCAATTTCCCTTCAACTCATGCGAGATCCAGTCACAATCTCCACCGGCATCACTTACGATCGTTCCAGCATTGAAAAGTGGTTTTTTTCATTCAACAAAACTGTTTGTCCCATTACTAAGCAACCCTTATCATCCGATCCTGATTTACTTACCCCCAATCATACTCTTCGTCGTTTGATTCAATCTTGGTGTACGCTCAATGCTTCTAATGGAATTGAAAGAATTCCAACTCCGAAGTCTCCTATTGACAAAACCCATATTGCCAAAATCCTTAAACAAGCTCAAAGTTTCCCTGATTCCAACCATAAATGTCTCCTTGCTCTTAAAGCTATTGCCTTGGAGAATGAGAGAAATCGCAATCTTGTGGCTCAATCTGATGGGGCTTTTGATTTTCTAGCTATGGTTATCAAGAGTGGTGGTAGTAATAATATTGCTTCTGTTGAGTTAGCTGTGGAAATTCTCTTTCATATCAAATCCTCTCAAACCCATCTCAAGAATCTCGTAAATGGTGATGTTGATTTCATTAACTCTCTTACTTTTGTTCTGCAAAATGGGAATTGTCAATCTAGAGCTTATGCGGTAATGTTGCTTAAATCAAGTTTGGAACTTGCTGATCCAATTCGTTTGATGAGTATTGAGAGGGAACTTCTTAGAGAAAGTGTTCGTGTGATTCATGATCATATTTCTCATCAAGCATCGAAATCGGCGTTGAAGGTTCTCGCTGAGGTTTGTCCGTGGGGGAGGAATCGTGTGAAGGCAGTCGAGGGTGGTGCAGTTGGGGTGTTAGTGGAGTTGCTTTTGAATTCGACGGAGAGGCGGTGGTCGGAGTTAGGGTTGGTGATTCTGGATCAGCTTTGCGGGTGTGCGGAGGGGCGGGAGAAGCTCGTGGAACATGCGGCTGGGCTTGCGGTTGTGTCTAAGAAAATACTTAGGGTTTCGGCCATGGCGAGTGATCGTGCAGTGAGGATATTGTCATCGATTTGTAGGTTTTCAGCATCGGCGAAAGTGATGCAAGAGATGTTGGAGGTTGGGGTGGTGGCAAAGCTGTGTTTAGTATTGCAAATGGATTGTAGTATGAAGACAAGGGAGAAGGCAAGAGATACACTAAAGTTGCATTCTAGGGTTTGGAGTAATTCTTCTTGTATTCCTCCACATTTGTTGTCTGCTTATCCATCCACTTGATGCCTTCTTGTTCTTCTTTCTTAATTTTTCTTTTCTTTACATGTAGAAACATTGAACACATAGATTATTGATATGAGCAAAAATTGCTTGCAAATTTGGGATTTTAAAAATACTTGACAATCGAAAACAATTGATATACCATTTAATTTTCGGTTTTCTATTCTAAGTATTTTGAATTATGTTATGAGTGAGTAGATGGGTAGCGACTATGTTGGTGTCAAAATTTAGTGAAAATATGTATACAATCCTTTCATTACAACAATTGTAAATTTGTAATGCAAAGAGAATTGGTACCTATAAAGATAATAAAAAGATCAACATCAATGTGAGGTGCTACATAAGTTTCGTGGGTATACTTAAAGTTAGCGGAGAAAGCAATGTAGCAAGTAGGAAAATTTTGGTTGTGAGTGGACCATCCTTTCTCTAGAGCAATCATGCATAATGGTATTTATAAGAATAGTTGACTTCTGGCCCTTTTTCTATAGCTCCGTAGTTTATTGGGATTATTCTTTGGCTTTTCGGGCCTGTACATGTTTTTTTTTTATATTTCGTTAATGTCAACCTTGGCCAAGACGAAGCAACTCCTTTTAGCTAGTTTTTTTTGGCTTAGGACGATCCCTTTGGATCATGACATACGTGAGATATGCTCCATTAAGGGTTTTATAAGGCCGAGCATGCCCATTTTAGTCTCCAGTTATAATTTTGGGCTCAAATTATGTTATTGTCTTGACTTTATTATCTTTATTATTTGTTAAATTTCGATTACGTCCTTTGGTCCAAGATCATTAATAACAAATTTTTGTTTATAGAATCATCTAGATTGTTGTTCTCGTTAGCATATGTGGTTACTTATATACTAAATTTTCGTTTGGTAAATTCATTGTATCATACACATCATAAGTTATCTAGAACACCATATCTATTCTAGTGTATTCATTAGTTAACCATACTATTGTTAAATAAGAGTACATATACAAAAGTTATAAATCATCTAAAATGTCATATTTTTGTGTTCATCTAATAACCACCACTCTTCACCTGACCATTTTTACTTTGAATCAATAGTATAGTCTATAACTAATAGACGTGCTAAATTTAAAATTTATATTGTGTAACTCAACTACTATATTAGACATAATTGTTATATTTGCACTTATTCAATTTAAAATGAGTTATTTCTATTCGGCTCATATAATCTCGTTACTTAGGGCCCGTGTATATATATAAGCACTGAAGAATGGGCCGGCCCAATTTGGCCGAATAACTGAAGTCCAAATGTAAGACATTCTCTACCTTCAGTTTTAAACCCATCAAGCCCATAATCACGGCCCGGTTTCTGATCCACAAAGAAAATGCAGATCCAATTTCCCTACGACCCAATAAGCCAGCCCGATAAGAGAGAAAAAAAAAAAAACAGTTGCAATGTCAAATTTTCAAATAATTTAACTCTCCGAACAACAATTACCAACTCAACTCAACTAAACGCAATACTTACATCGTACATTAAACACCCGTAGAACAAGCAACTAAGTTTAAAATAGATGTATAAACATATGTGTGTAATTTTTTTTTTATATATAGAACTATACAACTACAATTATTCAATTTGAATTTGGTTTAGTAGATAAACATTCATCACCATCCAAAATATCAAACGCTTATTTAAACCACAAGACTCAAATCTATGATATAAATGACAAAGAAAATCAAATCAAATCTTTAACCTTATAGTCAAAAACATACTTAAATGATTCCATCTTATAAAGTTTAAAATATTATTAATTACAATTCATTAATTAAATATATATTAACAATAGCCGTACAAACTTTTGACTTTAACTCTTAAGTGTTATCAAAATTACCATTGTTGAAAAAACAATAATACTTAAATGAAGCTTACCTTCCTGTAACTTCCTTCAATCGAGTGAGTTGCATAAAGATGAGTAGCGTCACATAATCCGAGTATTGAAATGTAACCTTAGTTTTGAAGGGAGGGAGGGGGTGACCCTCCATGTGAGGATGTAAGATAGTAAGAAGGCAAAGGAACAGATAATCCCCACATTATTGAATGTATATTATTATGTTTTCTTCCAATGCCAATCTGTCAACTCATCAAAGTTCAATAAAACCCATTTTTTCTTCACTCTCGATTCGATTTCACACCCAAATCCACACTTTTTTAATTTTTATTTTTCGTCTTTTTCCATTTCTATTAACCATATATATCCCTTCGCTTACTCATTAATTATTAAAATTTGTTACAACGTATTATCACATCCATAATCACATTATTAATCACTTTAATTATATTCATTATTAAACATAACACAGTACAACTCCCCCACTAATAATAATACTCTCTCTGTCGGCCCTCTTCCCTATCTCATCTCATCTCATCTATTTAATTCTTAACAAACCACTTTTAAATCAATTAAGAGAAGACCCATTATGATTTAGCATTTCAATATTATTCCTAATTTTTAAATCATTGTATACATACATAATAATAGTCACATAATGAGTGGTGGATACAATTTTCATTTCAATTTATTCCACTTTGTAATTTGTATTTGGAGATGCAATATTCTAAGGATAAGTCCTAATCAAAATCATTCTCTCTATTTTCTTTTCTTATTCATATTTTCTAAAGTATCAAAAATAAAGAGAAAAGAAGTAAGAGTGAAGAAGGAAGGATGACCTATACTTACCCCAATGTTGGTGGTGTCCCATTGATATTAGGGCATGTAAAAATTAAATATAGACAACATATTGTCAATCAAAATGGTACTTGAATCATGTGTTATACGGCATAGGGTGTCTATATATGAGCTCAAAATTGTTTATATAGTTTTTCTTTTCTTTTTTTGTACTTTTGATATTGATGTTAGTATAGCAGTGTGTCTAAAACAAATAAAGTTATTAACCGAAATTTTGTACTCTTCGGTTGAAATAGTATAGGTTAGCATATCATTCTATTTCCTATACTAAGACTTTTATTGGTTAAAATTCTTATCTTCTATTAAAAAAAGAATGGCATACATTCATCGTTAAGATGAACTAAATTTTAAGAGTTTTAGTTCTAAGAAGTGAGCACTTCAATTTAGAAAAACTTCTACAAGCCTCTCAACTCATAAGCAGTCATCAAATTTAAAATTAATAAATCATATTATATTTATGGTTTAACTTTTCAAATTATAAAAAAGCTTCTACATTAGCAATTCCTAAGATCTAAAATGTACAAATCTAACATAATCTTTACAATTTTTTTTACTCTTACTTTTTTCTTTTTGACAATATGTGGAATGGATGAACGGAACCACATAGAATAAAACCACATCAGAATGACAATATATAACGCATTGTCAAAATTATCAAATCTTTAATAACTAATTGCATCATAGCTCTTTTGTTCAAGTTATATGCTCATTACATATTTGGAATGATATCGAGTTAAAATAACTTTAAACCAATATAATTGTTGGTACTTTTTTATCACTAAGGGGTGCTTGGGGCAACAATGAAGTAAAGACTATAATAACCACGTCGAAAATGAATATTATTTAAAAATGCTCAATTATTTACGGTAAACACTATTTCAAAAACCCCTAATTTGTTACCGTTTTATTATTTGACATTTATCAATTTTTTTTTAATTTTTTGTGTCCGTGTTTACTAATTCCTTCTCAAACTAAAATAGTTTAATTTACACCTCAAAACATACTATTATAATCCAAATTAAAATAATCTACACCCCAAACACAAAATACTACAGCTAACTACAATAATCTTGGACTATCAATAGCTCACCTTTTACCCTAAACACCCCTAATATATTAATGGAAAAAACTTAGGTATGTAGTTGGGATGCCAATATATATTATGTGCATCCACAAGCTACCCCAGTGATATATTGTCAATATGTGACAACTTGATTTTTGCAAAAAAAAAACTAATAATTCTTTCCAAAATGTGGTGTTGAGAATAAAACCAAGGGCCTTAAACTTCTTATAAGATAAATGAGTTATTTCACTTATTGTCAGTTAGTATTGAGATGATCAAACACGTCGCGGGAACTCGAAACGTTTCGTTTCGTTGGAGACTTTCCGCAACGTCCATCATCAAAACGTCGCGAAAAGGTGAATATTTATTTTTTTTTTCGACTTTCCGCGACGTCTTTGAAACACTTCGCGGAAAGTCCAAATATTGATTCAAATGATAAATGTTCCGAGACGTAGATCAGAAGTGCGTCGTGAAAAAGTGAATAGTTAATTTATTTTTAGACTTTCCGCGACGTGTATCCAAAACACGTCTCGAAAAGTTCAAATATTAAATCAAATGATAAACGTTTCGCGACGTAAGTGTCTTTAAACGTCGCGAAAAGTCTGCAGAAAAACGAAACGTAAGGCCATAGACTTCATCTTAATACAATCTTAATGATGTAATTAGAAAAGGTAAGGCCATAGGCTTCATCTTAATACACTACGACACTACCATATATAAAAGGAGTTGTGTGAGAAAATTTTTCATACACACTCATTTTGTCTCTACATTTTTAGTAAATGGTTGTTTTTTTTCTTTGATGGAACACCCTTATTTAAAAGAAGGTTGTTTTACGTCAAATAAGTACTAGTGCATCAATTCACGTATGAGTTAGAATAAATTCAACATTGTATCAATAAATTAAAACTTTCTTTCCATTTGTGAATTTAAATTTTGTTGAAGATCCAACAAATCAAATTCAATATTAATTAGGAAATTAGAAATGGCTTAATAGAGATTTGAGTCTTTATAACATCTTTCTCTAATTCCATATTAAATCACCGACTGATTAACCTAAAATATTTTGCCAATGACTTATGATA
The DNA here is from genome assembly GCA_025688845.1 of Cucumis hystrix. Taxonomy (NCBI): domain Eukaryota; kingdom Viridiplantae; phylum Streptophyta; class Magnoliopsida; order Cucurbitales; family Cucurbitaceae; genus Cucumis; species Cucumis hystrix. The sequence continues at coordinate 1,698,761 of CM046887.1, forward strand.
TAGATTTAATAATATATCAAGACGCTAATATTTGGATTACATTTGTATCCACAAATGAGTTGTAGTTTTGATGATATGTTCTAAAGGCACATACAAAAAATCCTATGAAAATGTTGGAGTATGTGATGTTTTTGTATTTTATGTTAGGTTATATTATTCAATGTTTGGTGAAACTTTACTATTAAATACGGTATCAAAGCTCATAAAAGCTCAAATGGGTATTAGATCCAATAAAAAAAATGAAAACTGATCAAGATCGGTGAGGCACCATGCATTTTGAGAAGATATATTGAGAATCTCACATTGACAAGAGAACTTACGTTTCTTATAAGATAGATGAACTGCTTTTCTCTTATTGCCAATTAATTTTAATACATAACTCCGTACTATCGTAGAAAAGGAAGCAAAAAAAGTGGGTTTTTTTTAGAGAGAGTTACATAAAATTTAAAATAAAATTAAAACACATGGTGGTTGAGACCAGAGAGACAAAAATAAATCCAAAAAGAAAAAAGAGGAATTTTCATTTAGAAAATTTAGAGACTTGAGAAATAAAATATTTTAAGATAAATGGTAGATAGGAATTAAATAGATATATATATATATTATTCCATAAGATCAATTATAATTTAAAATTTTTGTTTATATCTACAAAAATATCTTTGGTGTCTAAATTCTATATGACTAAAAATGGTTTATGTAATTACTACCTTAAAAAAATTTATGAATACAAAAAGTTAAAATAATATTTGTTTATTATTAAGTATGTTTATATTAAACATAATGACTAATTTTGATAAAAGTGATAAGCAGTATGATTATTTCATAATGAACATATGATGAGTAGCTTTTAGCATTATTGGACGTTGCATGGTTTCATACATATATATGCATGTGCATATACTCTTTCTTTTACGTCCCTATAAAATAAAATAAATCAACCAAATAAAAAAAAAGGAAGAGTACAAATGATTAAACTAAAATTAATTAATGATTTCTCCACACTAATATTTATTTGTTCTTTCAATATCTACTTAATTATTACTGAAGGTGTGTGTGACATTTTATATATATAGTACAAATTAAGTTCGTCCCATATAAAATATGAAGAAGTAAGCAATTAAAAGTGTATATATATAAATACATACACATAAAAATATATGGTCCTATATACTGAAAAAGTATGCTTTTTATAGGGTTGAGGTTCATGCAACAAAATCAGGCAATAATTGGGCGGCGAACCTTTTGGTGGTTTGCATATCGACGTGGTCGTAGGAGGGCGGGGCAGCGGGATTGACGTCGGAGAAATTGGATGGTCCAGGATGATGATTGGTGATATCAAGCCTTGATGATCTACCTAAGTGAAGGTTTTGGTTGGAAGAGAGATGATGGTAATTTGTTTGGTTGGGTGAAAGTGAGAGATGATCTGAATTATTATGAGGAAGGGCAAGAGTGAGAGAGACACCATTTGCATGAAACCTTGGAGTTAAAAGTTCAGAATTGAAGGTTGATCCAATTTCACCAACTGGGTATGAGTTGGAATTAACAATATCAATGTCTCTTAGAAGCATGGATTCTGAGGAAGGGTTTTCTGAGACAACGTTGTTGTTTGTCGTCGTGACGGCGGTGGTGGTAGTGGTTGTTCTTGGTTTCTTGGGAGTTGAGAGGAGGATGTTATTGTCAGATGATGGTGGTACAAGGCTGAAACCGCCACCCACGGTTGTCGATCCTATTCCTAAGATTGAGGAGGATGAGATTGAAGAATGGGATGGGTTGTTGTTCATCAAATTTTCTGTCTTGGAATACTGTGGATCATTATGAGTATGATTATTGTTGTTGTTATTTTGATGATGTGATCCTCCTCCTCTAATCATGTCTTGGGAATCCCCATTTTGTTCTTGCTCTTTGATTTCCTCCAAATACATTTCCTCAACCATTGGCTTCCATAGACGAACTCTTGCATTTATAAACCAATTTGATACCTGCCAACAACAATTTAATACACATATTTAAGACTCAATTTTACTGTAAAATGTAAAAAGTGAAGAATACTTTAGATGCATCTTAAACTTGAACGACATCTATCTTTATCAATTTACATTAAAGTGTTAAATCACAAGTTGTCAAATGCACAACAATTTATTTTTTTAACGTTGTCTCTATGTGATTGAAGTGAATGTATGAAAAGGAGTCCAATCCAAACCGTTTATAATTATCATTCAAATTTGAAATATTTTTTCGTGAGTGATTTTTTCCATGCATGCATCCATTGATTTACAACTACTTCACAATTGAATTTTCAATGAGAGTAGTTTTCACATGTATTGTTTAAAGATTTTGCGAACATAAAAATGTTAATATATTTTTTTAAAATAAGTATAAAAATTAATTTAATAATTTAATGAGATGCATATAGATAGATACTTTTTAGGTACGGTTTAGAAAACTCGAACCGATTCTTGTTAATATACTTGGACAAAGGAAAAAAAAAAACAAAAATTGAACATACATACTTGGCTTCTTGTGAGACCAGTTTGTTTAGCAAGAATGATCTTATCAGAATCCTTAGGATACCTAAAGTACAAAATATAGAAACTATGTTAGTAATTCATATACAAAAATATGTTGATTAAAAAAGAAATTAAAAAAAGAAGACTTACGGGTGAAGGAAATGTTCAAAGAGCCAAGCACGAAGAACAGAAACAGCACGTTCAGGCAAACCTCTTTGAGGTCTCCAAGTATTATGTTGAATCATTCCCAATTGTTGAAGAGCTCTTTGTTGCCTTAAATGATGATCGACATATCTCAATCTTGATGATGATGTTGTTGATGATCCTTCCATTTTTGAAGAACCCAACCAATTCTCTTGATCTTCTCCTAAGCTTTTTCCTGTTGCTTTTATTTGTCCACATATTGCATCTTTTAAGCACCTGAACTGCTTTGAAATCGTTTCGAGGGCCAGTGATGCGTACGATTTCGCTGACCCCAAACCTGCTGCTTGCTCGAAACAACTCACTACTCCTCGCATTTGTTGGTGGTATTGTCTATACTTCTGTTCCACCTAATTCATTGAAAATCAATTAACAGTGTGAGAAATAATATACAACTCATCTTTCTAAAATTAATCGTCGAATTGCACAAAATAAATATCATGAAGAGTTTTACTTTACGGTACTTGGTTTGACATGACACTCCAAAAAGGGTCCAAACATAACTTTTTTTTTTTGGTATGTAATAATTCTAAGTTTCGAAATATTATTCAACGAGACAAAATCATGTTAATTTAATACCTTCTTTTTTATGTTTTACTTTTTACAATGGTAAATTTTATCACTAACCGTTTTGAAAAGAGATTTTTTTGTCACTGACTTTAATTTTTAGGTATAACAATATCAAACACTATATAGTTCTCAAATCTTTTTTAGTGTAAAAATTGAAGTTGAGAATGAACATACAAAGCTTAATAAACTATTAAGTGATTTGTTTTTAATTTTATGCAATTGGATGCATGAGATGAGGGGAATTAGTTATTGAAAATGAAAGGATTGCCATATTAATTCATCCAACACCAAAGGGTAGAAGTAATTAGTTAATTAAAGATGTTTAATTAACTAATTACTTCCAACATTCACAATTAAGAAAACAAAACAAAATGTTCAATTCTTTTAGAATAATAAAAAGAATAGTTTTTTTTTTTTTTGTACCTCATCAAGCATTCCAATAAGCTTAGCTTTTTTCATCTGAAGGTCCTGTCTTTGAGCAGTACTAAGCTCAGCAACAGACTTGGAAGTAGTTTCACCGCCACCGCCAATGGTAGTCGTTGATTCTTTCTTCATTTTCATCTTATCCTTTGTCCCATCCCCAAATTTGTCGGTTTTAAAATTTGCTTTACCAACATGAACCACTTCGTCCAAAAGTTCTTGAGCCGCTTTCAAATACTTAGACCCCAATATCGCACTCTGAACACCCGTTATCCCACTCGACACCACCGACACCGACGTCCCCGAATTCCCTGACACCCGAATTTCCTCCCCACTCGGAGCACCACCACCACCGCCACCGCCTTGTATCTCCTGCTCAGCCGATAACGTCCGGTACAAAGACTGTTGGGAAGAGAGGCTTAAGGACAAACTCTGTTGAGCTGTCGGACGACGGAAGGTCAAATCGGCGGAGTCGGCATGGAGGGGTTGTTGTTGTTGTTGTTGTTGTTGTTGGTCTACAGGAGCCCATAGATTGTAGTGGAGGCGATGATGATGGAGGGTTGTTGAGATTTCGTGATAGGAAGGACGGAGAGGGTCGGTGGTGGGGAGAGGAATTCCGACGAAGTGGTTGTTGGAAGGCGGGGGGTGAGGGAGAGTGGAAGGGTTAAGCGCGTGAGTTGATGAAGGGTTGAGAAAAAGCATATTATGAGAAGATTGAGAGTGGGTGTCAGAGTAAGGTACGTAGTTTGGGTTCATAAGGTAAAGAGTGTGAATTCCGTCAGAATTGTTTTGGATTTCTGAACCACCGTGGAAGTACGTCGCCATCTTAATCAACGGCTGCGGCGGCGCCGCCGGTGGCTGTGTCAGCGGTGTTCTTTTCCAGAGAATTTGTCAGTTCTTCGTACAAAATTAAAAAAAAAAATTCTTCTTTAAAAATAAAAAGTAAAAACCCAGAAGAAAACTAAAAACCCACAAACCTACACAAAGAAATAGAGAGAAAAATCTTTTCTTTCTTTTTTTTTTTGGGTATAAGAGAATATAATTGACTTTGATGGGCTTTACCCCACGTTGCTTCTTCACAAATAGAAGAAGTTTGTAATTGTAATTAAGAGTCCTGAAAAATGAAATTAGTTAAATCAAAACAAAAATTTATCATAATAATTAATTAGTAATAAAGCACATAAAAAAAATAATGGTTATCATAAGAAGAAGAAACGGATCTAATATTATTCTTCAAAAAAGCAACTCTTTAATTCATTCAAAGAGAAAAAGAAAGAAAGAAAGAAAGAAGAAGAAGAATATGAAGCTTAATGTTCTCTGATTATATATAGACAGAAAAATTAAATTAAATTAAGAGAAATTGAAAAATACAACAAATATACATACACACACACACACACACACACACACACATATTTTTTCCTTACCCTTTGGAAATAAAAAAGAAAAACATACCTAAATATTCAAACTCTCTATTGTCAGAACTCAATCTTCTTATCAGCTTTAATTTTCTATATTATTATTTTTTTCTTCTCCACTTTTATGAAAACGATAACACAATATTATATTTATTGTATGGGAAGACAGATACATGGGGTTGTTTTGTTAAAGCCCCACACCCACCATAAAGTAGTGAGATTGTTTTTATCTTTTTAAGAAATTAAGATTAAAAGAAATTAATTGATTCCTAATCAATAATTTACATTGTAATTAATCTAGATTAGATGGATATGTTTTTAATCTTAACCATGGATTTTTTTTCTTTTTTCTTTTTGGGATTGTCCAGGTGACTTGACCTCCATTTTGTGAATTGATTTGATGCAAGCACGTTTGATGTAAAAGTATACAGAAAATAATTTGATATTAAGAGAGAGAAAGGGAAAGAAGAAAAAAGAATAGTAAGGAGAGAAACGAGGAAATGTCAATTTCCACTAAGGCCTAATCATGGAGATAAAAAAAAAAGAAAAAAAAGAAAAGAAAAAGAGGTCCATTTGGCTTTAATATAACTTTAAGATATATCTTTCATTTATTCATTCAATTTTCTTTTTATTAATTTAATTTTTTTTTTATAATTGTGTGGTTGGAGAGATGGGTAAGAGGTGGCCCTAGATATACCATGGGAAAGAGGCACCCAAAGCCACTCCCTACCCAAAAAAAACCTTCCTTTTCTTAATAATTACTACTCTTTATATATATATATATAATATCAACTGCCCTCTTGATCTCTACTCAAACATTAATTACATTATTGATTCTTAATCTTTCACATCTCAATATAGAATTAGACCTTTGTGTGTATATGCCAACACTTATAATGGAACATAAATATATGTATTTTGTTATAAAATTGTCAAATACAGGCTGTAAGAAATTATCATAAGCAGTAAAGTTAAGATTGAAATATAGTTTATTAATGGTGTGGTAATTACGCTTACGTACGTTCATTGGAAGAGAAGAAGCTTAAATAACGATGATTGCAGAAGTTTTTGTAGAGTTAGATGGTTTTAAATTTAACGAAAAAATGTGTTAAAAGAAAAAAAGTGTGATCAAGATCAAGTGCATCGACGTATATGTATTTTGTTACAAGATCAACAAATAAATAAGGAAGAAAATTTAGACATAAGAGATATAACAAAAATTGAGGGTGGCTTGTTAACAATGCATTAGTGACATCATAAAAAAAAATAGTGAAATTAGGATTAGAAAGAAATTTCAAATAATTGATAAAGATTACCCAAGTCTCAATATGGTTAGATGATTTTTTTAATTAACATGACACTAAAAAAACAAAATTAAAAGACACATCCAGTCATCTTAACTAATTAGTTAACACATCCTTTTAACATCCACCTTAAATATCAAAGTGAAAATTCATTTATATAACATATTTGAATAAACTACAAAGGATGATAAAAGCCTATGGCTGCTGGTCTAGCTTCTCCCCCAAAAAAAAACTATTTTAAACCAAAATAGGCAATGGGGTTTACACAATTGTACTGTGTACTAAAACTCAACCATTAAAAAAGGAAAAAAAAACATGAAATAATTTAACCCAAATATCTCTTGATAAGTATATTGGCCATTATTAGGGTTTGGATATATTCTTCGAAGGTACTCTGACTGTGGATGGCTTTGTTAAGTATATAAAAATCTTTTCTCATGTGTTTATGTCTCTTCTCTTCTCTCTCTTTTTCAATTACATTATTTCATAACAACGTTTGTGAACACTTTTTCATCCGACAGATACTAATGGTCAACAGTTCATAAACATATGTTAATGTAGGGAAAGACTTGTTATCTGTTATGTTAATTATATATGTCACACCCTCATGATCTCATGATTTATTTATTTATTTTCAATTTTCACACTATCATAACTCATCACCCCTTTCCTTATCATTTGAAAAGCTGCTGTCTTTTTACCATCTTATAATAATGTAAATTTTTTGCATCCTTTTTGGGATCTTAATGTACTATATATATATATATGTCCTTGTTCTAACTAATGATGCCCTCTTAGGTGGAGGGTTTTAAAACCTCTCTTTGACGCCTTTTGTAATATCATCGTCGATAACTTTATGTTCTACCGACGATTGTTTAAAAGATTGTTAGGAATTGTCAAACATTCTCCGGCCTCCGTTTATTTTTATTGTCTTTCCGTTGTCATTTTTTTTTAAATCGAAAAAGACAAAACTTCTTGTAGTGGAAGCATGAGGACGTGATTAATGGATTTGAAATATGGAAGAAGGGGAAGGATATAATAATTTTCAAGGGGTTTAATTTAAGGATTAAATGGATGATTAAACTCAATAATAATATGGCATGATTGAGTTTACTTGACAAGGGCCAAAACAATATTTTGGCTTTAGCTAGTGCAAGAATCTTTAATGGATATGCCTTTTTAAAGGGCCATTTTTTATGGTTGGAAACAAATCTCCAACTGAAAGAAAGGTGTTAAAGGATAACCTAGATTAGGCCTATTTATTAATTGACCAAATTCTTAAAAATCAGACAAAAAAAGTGGTTGTTTTAATTAATTAATTATTTCTTCCTCTCCTTTCAATATATATTATTAGCCCTTTTGAATAAAAAAACACAAACACACACACTTTTAATTACTGCTTTCTCTATAATGATTAAATTAAAGTTTTAAATCTTTTTGACGTGTTAATTAGTTTGTTAATTTGTGTGTGGAGTATGGCATTAGGTTATCTGTGATCTTATCCCAACTTTCAACTAATTATTTATTATAATTTTCAGTACTTCACTAAAAAGCCATATGTTAATTAATAATTGAGTCTAATGTATATGATTAAATTAAGGATGACAAGTGTGCATAGTGTATTGTATTATTATTAGGGAAAAGAAAGATAAATTAATTAAGTGAAAAGGATTTGAGTTTGAAAAGTTAATTATGTTGTCGGTAGGCTGATTAAACAAATAATACTTTTAACCTTCTTAGTTTTAGGATCAAACGGCAGTGATGATGCAACAAAATGGTCGGAAGATCTGATGGCACTTCCAAAACTACGAACACAACACATGTTCATAATAATAATAATAATCATATTACCATTTTTGAGTTTGATTTTGTGAATGACTAACCAAACATGTTATAATCTTCTCTTTTTTGTGATTGTAGATATATTATATATTTTCATATCATATATATATTGTCAAATGTCACAACACCATATGATTTTGATCTCCAAAAAGTACCCACATCTTGTTTTAAAAAAGAAATAAAATCGTATGTGACAACATTTTTTTATACTAATTATTATATTTATTTTAAGTTTTTAAGTATTTTATTGGTTAGATTAGACTTTAGTCTATAAATTTTTATGCTTTTGTCTGAGTCCTTGAACCATCACTGTTATGTTAAATAAGTCTATTTGATTAAAAAAATTGAAGATCTACTGGTTAATTAGTTCTTAATTACCAAAACTATATTTGTTTCTTTCACTCATTTATAAATAAGTAAGTAGTAGACATGTATGGTGGGGTCATGTTTAAAGGTATAAGTAATAGGTTAGGTGTTAGATTTTCAAAGAAAATGATACATAAAGATTGAGATAGCAAATATTAAGACACTTTTATATAAAATCATATTTTTATTTCCAATGCAACCATATTTGAGGATGAAAAGGAAATTTAAACAATTAAGAAAAGAAAAGTATTGTTTTTATAATATAGGCAAAGAAACCGAATTTCTAACTTTAAAATCGATATTATAAACTTCATAGTGATTAAGGTAAGCTCTTGTCTCGTTAAATTAATAAATGTATGTCGTTGCATCTAGGATAGTACCTAGTTTTTAGGTGATCCTAGTCGTCCAATCATTGTTTATCAAATGAGAAAGTTTCTTCATTTTGTAAAAGAAGTATTTTAAGTATAGGGGGCGTGTATCACAATTGCTAGAGATAACAATAATTTAGATTAAGCTTAAATATTGCTAACAAAACTTATCCACAATTTTCATTATAGTTGTAGTTTAAACATCACATCAAACAATAATTAATAACAAAATTATACATAAATTACAAAATAGTAATTATACATAAATTGCAAAATAGTAAAGTTCAAGTTCTAACAGATATGTTAACTTGTTTGAACGTTGATAAAATAAACAAACTATTTATACTTTTATCCTATATGAACTAAATATAAGTGTGAAAAGCAAAGCATTCTGCTTTAGAAAAATAAATAAAAAATTAGAGGAATTAATTAAAAAGAGTAATGATAATTTGAGTGCAAAAAGGAAGAAAAAGAAAAAAAAGAAAAGGGTGTGTATATAAAATATAAATAATAAAAAGGACCACATTTTGGTAACCTTTTTTTATCCATTTAAGTAGTAGATAGTGGGAGAGACAATGATGCATAAAATGGTCCACAAAAGACTTAGATATATATCACTCACTTATTCTAACACATCCCTCTTTACAAAGGCCCCTCAATTCAGTTGCATTATCTATGCTTTTTGCACTATCATTCTCTCCAAACTTAAACCTATTTAGCCTAACCCATTATATACATTATATTTCCACTTTTTTACACCATATCATCTTATAATCTTATACCAATTTGTTTACGTGAAAAACTGTCTTTTCATAATGTGATAGGTTGAATTTTAATAAAATAGTAAAAGTGTAGTTATTTCACGTTGAAAAAGTTTGAGAAAATAAAATGATAGGATCCAAAACACTACTGTAAAAAGAGTATATGCATGTCTTAAGTTTCTTATTTGAAAAGTTTCGAGAAAATTTAAGTTTATAGTGTGAACTAACTCTAGTTAATTTGTCTAGTTTCAAAGTGGAGAAACGAGTGTGGAGTAGTACAAATTCTAAAGAGAGTGTTTTAATTTGTAGAAGGGATGAAAGAGAGATATTGTGTGATTATATAATAACTTTTCATAGCGTAGAATTTATCTATTTCGAAGTCTTTTTATGTTCTTTTCTATGAATCCCAAGCACTAAATCAAACCGATTTTTCTTAAAAAAATCAACTCGACCCAAACCGAGGATATATTTTCTTAACCTAATCCAAACCCCTTAGGTTGGTTAATCGGTTTTACCAATTCTCAAAATATTTTTTTAACATCCCTAAACTTGTCATGTTCAACATTACATTAGTCTCAAATACAATTTAGTTTTCTAGGTTAATTAACTTTTCATATATTCAATCTTATCATTATTATTTTTTAATTAATTTTATTAAAGAGTGTTTGTTAGAGATTTATTTTTAAATAGTAATTTATGAATGTTAAGGTATTTTTATAGAAAATATGTAAATGATTGAAGACATATTTTTCAATGGTGCAATAATTATAGATGTAGGGATGAGAAGAAGAAGAAGAAGAATTCCCTATATATAAAAAGTTGGTAGCTAGGTAGCGGCAAGTTGCAAAATGGTAGATATTAATTAAAAACAAAAAAAAATGTTAATAATAATAACGTCATTAAATAATACATGAAAGGTTGTGGTAGGCTCACAATGGTCATAGCCTATGTTTTGTTGAGCTACCAATTAAGCATCATATAGACTTTTACAACAATGTGTTTGCTGATTAGAGCGTATATATATGTATATTATAAAGTTTTATTATTATTATTATTGGGTCAACTCATATATAAAAATCATTTGTTATATATTATATATTATAGAGATATGTATACAATATTGCTTTCTAAAAAAGGAATCCTTGAAATAACATTATATATTAGGGAGAGTATATAATGAAGTAATAATAATAATAATAATAATGTTTTTGTATGGGGATAAGAATTTAGAGAAAGAAAAGGGGAAAGAGAGAAGAAAGTGGGTTATGTATGATAGACATTATTATTGTTATTTTGGAGGGTTTGGAAAAAAAGAGAGAAAAGAAGAAACATTGGGGCTCTCAATTTTTGTGTCGTTTTGCTTATGGGAAATTCTCGTGGCTTAGTTGATGCTAAAGTTTTCGTTTTCTTTTTCCTCTTTCTTCTTTTTCAATTTTGAATAAATAGAATTGAGGACTTCCCTTTTCTTTCTACCCCAAAACACACATCCACACATCACTTGAACACTTTCAAACCTTTCAACACATATTTTGGAAAACCCTAAGTAATCGAAGATGAAAAAAAAAGTAAGATTAGTAAAACGTAAAAATATGTTGTCAAAAATATGATAAACTGTCAGAATGAAACGAGTTTTATATTATAATATTGGATCCAAAACGTTCAATCTAACTAAACATATATAGGTAGGTTTTGGATTACATTACAAAGTAAACTCATTTGTTGGTTTTGCCTAAAGGAAGTGGTGACTCAAGTTCTACCTAAATACACGTAGATAAACCTAAACCTGGTAGATGTTATATTAAATTTGTTTCTACTCATCAACTTAAGTTTTGAAGGTTAAATCGATAATTTGAGAGATAGTATCAAATTAAAGCACAATATTTAAAAGAAAAATACGATATTGAATTCAATAAATATATGCACTAAGAAATTCTAATTAGGTTAGGCATTCTTCTAGCACACCCCACCATATGTATCTCAAGTTCTTTCATAGATTTTCTATTATTTTTTTCCTCTTGTTCCTACCTTAGCTTGTTTTTCTTTCCTTCTTCTATATTAAAGCCAACCCACTTCCACTTTTTCCTTTTTCCTTTTTTCATCGTCCATATAATATGTCTTCCTCTCTAACCCCACAGCTCCCTTCTCTCCTTTGAAAATAATGTTTCACTGATAAATTATTTGAAAAACTACAAACAAAAATATTTTTGTTCGAAAGAAATTTACTACATGAAAAGTTATTATAATTACGTAAAATATTTATCATAGACACCAATTGTTAGAGTAATTCCTTGTAACATTATATCACTCACACAATTAATTCAGCTAGTTTATTTTTTTTTCTTTTTCTTCTTTTACTATAATATAATATGATTAATTGTTAGTTTTATGAAAATTAGAATTTAGAATAATACACAAGGCATGTAATTGTTATTATGAAGTAGGACACATCGAAGAGGGTCTTATTGAACAAAAACATAAGTTTTTATCAAAACAAAAACGAATAATAACAATAGTAGTAATAATGAACCACGGTGTTTAAAATTTCAATCTACTATCAATTATGATTTTTTACAAATTATGAGGAAAAAAAAAAGTAATACTAGAGTGTAACTTAAAAGTTCATTTCTTTCAATCCATATCATCTACACAGCAATAATATATATATATATATATACCCGCCAAATAATATCTATTCTCAAAAGTATTTTCGAAGGTGAATTGTACTTATATTGTGCTCTTATTCTTTTTTTAGGATTAGCTGCCTCGTTAGAAAACGTTGTAAATTGAACGTTTTGAGCTTAGAGTTTGTTTAAGTTAAGCCTCAACCTTAATGTATTGATATTGAAAATCTTATGCTGAGAGATTTTGGTTTGGTAGTGATCATTATAAAACTCGAGAGGTGTTCAATGTTAATATTGTGTATTTAGGAAAAGCCTAAATATGGAGAACGTGAGAGGATATCTTACACTTAGAGGAAGCCTAAGCATATTGTATTAAAGGGGTCTCATACATAAAACTTGAAGAAGCATATTTTTGTGGGGAGCCTAAGTTGAAACATTGAATATAGCAAGATATACGGAAGTCACCGAAGAAAGAGTCTATCAAATAAGTACTTAAATTACATTGTAATTAATTGCTAAACTCTTTATATAGTGAAGTTTAATTCCACCATGCACACTATGTCTCCAGAGACGTAGGTGATTTTGCATTGAAGTGGGTTATTATCAATTTTTATGTTGTTATTTTTTTGTTTGCTCTAGTGACATCCTACTTGCCGTACATATTGTCTATTAGATCCACTTATATATATATCAAATATGATGTATGTACGTAAACAATACAGAGTTATATATTTTTTGGATCACATTACAACATTAGTATAATTGATTGTTTTAATGAAGAGTGAATAACACTTCGGTTTTCTCTTAAATAGTTTTATATATGGTTCAACCATCCCATTTTTTATGATGATTTGTTGGGAATCAAGTTGTCTAGTCTTCCAACTTGATAGCCTACCAACATCAAAGGTCTATATATATTTTGGACCACAACACATACATGTTGCTATATAATTTTTTCTTATTCATAGTTTCAAAAGAAGAAAAAAACAAGTCACAATCAACAGATTTAAATGCATAGTGAAATTAAGTTTCATGAACAATTTTGTTACAAACTTAAGTTATATACTAAGATCTAGTATGTGTTGGTATTTATATTTGGGTATATGTTCAAGTCAAATAAATGTGAATTGGTGTACTACACCCTATGTGAAAATAATTTTATTTTGTCCCTTGTTTATTTTCAACTATGGCTAGATAATTAATTATTAGTGTTGGGATAAAATTGAAAATTATGTAAATCAATAAAAGCACTTCCCTATCTGCTTTTAACAAACTTCAACCATTGAAATCTTTTATCACACAAACTTAAGGACCACAAGCATCATCATAGACAATCAATTCATATGTTTGAGATTATCTCCCATCTATATTTGTCACCTCTCCTTTTTAATTTCTAATACATTTTCTACTTAATAAAAGTTTGGCATATATTATTTGTCATCATATATAACATCAAATTTTTTTTTAATAATAATAGACTTGTCAAGCAAAATAACACGAAAGTGTAAGTTACGATAAAGATTATCAGATAGATCATTTGTGTGGTTTGTGCTTAAATTCTAGTTAATATTAATTGGAAAGTAAATAACACTATAGAAATTTATAACCATACGTGTATTAATTAATAGTGTGTGGAATGCATTTTCGAGTGTTTAATTTAAAAAATGAATTTTTTTTAAAAAAAAATTGGAGCGTATTTAAGTTTGGTGTATTATAAACTATTTTTATGAATAATAAATAAATAAATAAAATTGAACTTTTTTTAAAATCTAACTCCTAAAAGTTAGATATTGTAGAAATGCCTTGTACTTCAAGAATTCCAACATTTCCAGAGGAAGAATTAATAAACCAATCAATTATTTGATTACATATTATTGAACATTTACTCTCATTTAGGGCAACATTGATGGTGATCTCACTTACAAAAGTTCCAATTCAAGTTTTCAAATTATTTGAACTTAAATTCTGGCCTACTAATAAACGCTACAGAAGAAAGAGAAAAAGTGGATCTTTCGATGGATAAACTAGTCTCCAAAAGATTAGGTGTTAGGAGAGATAATATCTACCAACAGACTATATAGACAGTATCGTAGTTGGAGTAAGCTATATAACTCCCGACGATGTATAACGACATCGAAACTTAGGTATTTAAAATATAATCTAAAATATGAAGGTAACTCATGACGCCTTACTTAGAAGCATTGGGAGTTTGGAGGGTAACTCTTGACATGTTTATGAACATATTTACATTTTCGCAATTATGTGAATCCCTTCCCACTAGAATTGATTTTTGGTCGCAGCTCTATTCGCACTTGGATTTCGTTTCACTACTTCTTTCATGTTTTATGTCGTTTTGGGAGATAGGTTGTGAAAATTTGGGATGCAAGGAACTCCAAACGGGCGTCAAAATTCATCAAGAGTTATCCTCATCTCTCGATAACCGTAGTCACATCGGAAAATTGGAAGCAAAAATTGTGATGAAACGCTCTCCCGACGACGTTAGATGGTGTCAAGAGTTCTTGACAACTCCCAACGGCATCCTTTAGCCCGTCGGGAGACCATCTCCAACCAATTCTTCAATGACTTAGTTCATCGAGAGTACATGTCCCTACACATTTTCAGATATTTTTCGATGAATTTAGGAGTAAGAAGATACATATTTTTTTTGTAGTGTAACCATTATCGAACATATAGTTTAGTGAATAAAATATCAATTAAATCTTATTTTAAAGACTGATATGATTTTATCTCCTATCAAATTAATTGTTCAGCTAAATTAAACAAACTACTCTTTTCTATGCTAAATTTGTATGAAACGTAACATGTATTCTTTTCTAAAGAGTTAAACGAAGTTGAATGAAATAATTGCTTTTACATGTTCTTGAACTCTTTTTTTTTAAAAAAAAAAAGTTACACTCTCATGATCATTAAACTAATTGATCTTTGGTCAACTAAATTTTGTTTTTGTTCTATGTATTTATTCTATATATTAATGTTATGATTGATCTTTTTAAAAAGATAGCTACCTATTAAAAGTAATTTCAATTATGTAAATATGAGCTCTTTTTTCTTTTGTAATTTAATGTTTAAAAAAGTTTGAGATAAGAATGGTTGATATTTATTTGGGTGTTTCTCTATTTCCTTCACTTTTTGAGTAAAGGAGGGAAGACCAAATAAAAACATTTTGAAATTTAATTTGGAAAGAAAAGAAAACGACAAGTTTTCAAAAGTGAGAAAAAAAAATTTCATACATATATCTGTTGTTTGTTCATCACTAAATGTCAATGAACAAAAATTGATGCATCATTCCAAAAAGTTCTAAGATACAGATTAGAGTAAAAGATTTCTTTCCCAAATTTATACGTAAAATATCTTCATTATAATTTCTTTTCCTTTTATAAAACGACATCTCAAACCTACATACCAAATGTAAAAGTAAGGATTTGAGGCTAAATTGCAAAAGTAACAAAATTAAAATCCGATAACTTTATAATTAAAAAAAAAATCAAATTTATAATCTACGAGTAGATAAAAGCCACGTCATCAAAACCTCTTCTAATTTAATAATCTTAACAAAGAAAAAGAAGAAAAAGAGGAAGAAGAGGAGGAGACCTAATTATTGGGGTGGTTGACACGCTCACGTGACTTTCCTCACCCAAGGGTGCCTCCGTCCGTACGACTCTCTTTTTTGTGAACTATCCTTTGGACTTTTGCGGACTATCGTCGGCCCCACATCGTACGATGCCACTATACACGTGTCAGTGGCCCCCGCGGAGTGTTAATCCGTCGGCTCCTACACGCGTCGAGGGTCGCGCATGGTGTCTCCGCTCTGGGTCCCTCCCCTCCAAGATTCGGCGTATTCGACCCGGCCCGATGCGGGGCCAACCACAAAAATTAAAACATTTTGAAGGTTCGAGTGGGAAATTTTCATTATTGCTTTCAATTCAATTTGTCAAGGAATGATTGGTCCAGGTGGCAGAAGGAAGGGCTTTTCTCTTTTACGCATTGGAAGAGAAAACCCTAATTAGTTTGTCAGTATCGGAAAACCATAGTTTAACCCCTTTCATTACACCTTTTATACACTTCTTTCTTAAACGTACACATTCACTTTAATAAACATCATTTACATTTCAAACTTCTTTTTAATTATAACTTTATTGCTTCTTTAAAATTAAACCACCCAAATTATTATTACCCTAAACCAAAACAAAGTACCACTGTCAATTTATATATATATATATGTATATATATTTCATCACTGTCAAACAGACTCAAGATGGGAAGATATACCTCGAAAAGTCTTTGAAAGTGAAATTGATTTAAATTATCTAATCACTATACGCCCGTCGCCAACCAGATTGGAATTGATTTAACCCCATGTTTACCCTAACACCAATTAACGTAATAAATGGGGATCATAATATGTAAAAGTTGATCTATTTTGCTGTAACCTTAATTGATATATCTTGATACTCACTTCTTAAAGGTCCAATTTGATTGAGGAACGAAATGTACTCAATCTTAAGATCCATACTATCTTTAATTTATTGGAGCAAATATTGTTATAATAACATTGTAAAAACTGTGAATATGTCACATTTAATTGTTGTTTTTACTATTATCGTTGTTGTTTTGTTACGGTCAAATGATAACTATAATAATAAAAATGATAAATAAATGTAATTAAAATAATAATTTAATTACGTCTTCAATCAATGCAACTAACTAGATCGATTTTCATTACAAATTAGTAAACGTGTGACCTATGACTTCATATTCAAAACCACACACATATACCTAGCCAGATGGATATAAAGGAAATAACATGAGGGACTTGTATTGAAAAGAAAAGGGAAAAAAGAAAGAAAGAATGGTGTGTTTTGGGCAACATATATTATGGAAAATGATTATGATTCCTAAAAGTAGAATTTGGTGGGAATTGAATAACATAGGAATAAATCCAAAGAGAGGTTGAGATGGGTATATGATATGAATGATTTGAAACAAAAGAAGGTGCATGAACCTCTTTCAATTCAATTATTTAAATCTTAAGGTGCAATACAATGTTTAGTTTTTTCATTTCATTCTCTTCCTTTCTAACACATATGTTTAATGCCTTTTTTCTTTTCTTTTCAGCTTTATAAATATAAAACGTGCAGATTGGTCGATGTTGTTTACGAGAACTGGGCTTTGTTTTATTGGGCCCATTGAAGCCCAATAGATTGCCCACTCAGCTCGGACTGGCTTCATTTTATTGGGCCCAATGGTGATACAAAACCCTAAACCATAACTTTACAAACCCTTCTATTCCTATTGCTATTAGGGATGTTCATGGTTTGGTTTAGTTTATAGCTAAAACTTTATCGAACAAAAAAAATATAAAAACAAATTTTATCCGAAATCAAATCAAATCGCTCATCTATATTAAATCGAATCGAAACCGAACCGTTTAAGCATAAATATTAAAATCAAAATCCTTTATGAACACCGTACATTAATAAAAGTCCAACAAAGTTACAAACATAGATTAAATTAATTCCTACAAAGTTACACTTATACCTTACTCTAAGTTATACTTATATATTTAATTATTTACTTATACATATACAATTTTTTTAAAAATAAAGTGGTTTAGTTCAGTTTTAGAATCAGTTTAATGTCTTAAACTGAATCAAACTGCATAAGAATCAATTTCAATTTAACACAAACCGAATCGGACTGCATGCATTTGTTTTTGGTTCGATTTGCAAACCTGTTCGGTTTTCAATTATTTTCTTAGCACCCTTAATTTCTATCACATGTTATCATCTTCTTTCATTTAAAAGAAAAGGGTTTTTTCGTTTTTTAAAATGGTGTGTGTCGAATTGTCAAATGGAGTTACGATGCCTTATGTTCATGTGATTGATTGAGTTTTGGAGTTTCGAGTTTGAAATTTGGTTTTTATTGTAACTCTTCTCCACTTCAAAGAAGAAGTTGGAGGATTGTTTCTTTTTTGCTGTATCCAAATGGTTTTCTTTGTTCTATTTTTAAGGTGAGAATGATCTCAAAGTTGGTAAAAAAGAAAGAAGAAAAAAAACATTTGTTTCAAATGCATGATCATCTAGGCATGAAATTAGAGCATAACATAAGCTATATATAACACTTTCATACCACAAAAATTTAATTAGTTCATAAACCCTAACTCCTAAGATCATATGAACTAGTTTTTTTTTTAAAATTTGGACAAATGTCTTTTCATGCATTCTAAATTCATGAATTTCATTTTGTACAGAAAGAAAAACGTTTGAATGAACTAAACATGAGTTCATTGGTTGGTTTTATCCTATTATTTTAAGTCAAAAATCGTCATTTTCACATGATTATCTATTTGATCAAATCAAATAATGAAGATTTAATACGAAAATTGTGGTTTACAATCATCGATCCTAAACTCTTTTTTTTCAAAATGAATCAGTACAGTGTTGAATTTGATTGGGATGAAAGTGAAATGGACCCATTTCTTAAGCTTTTTATTTTACCATAATGGCTTTTATCATTTGTCCTATTCAACTATTAATTAAACCTCTTTAGTATTGTTCTCTTCCTCCTTATCATCCCATACAAATTAAATAATTAAAACCTATAAATTTTGGTTTATTTATGTTTGGTTCGATAATCATTTTTTTTTTTTTTGTTTTTTAAAATCAATTCAATAGACACTCTTATTTCTACCACTAAATTTTTTCTTTGTTATCTATTTTTTAAGTCAAATTTTAAAAAGTAAAATTAAAAAAACTCGCTTTTAAAATCTATATTTTAATTTGATAAAAATTTTAGGTTTTGTAAGATCGAAACTTAATTTTTAAACAAACTAAAAGAAAAAATGAAATATTATCAAATTGAATTTTTTTTAAAAAAATAAATGTATAGACACTGCTTATGCCAAAATTTGAAAATAAAGAAAATAGTTTTTAAGGTATGTGAGTTAAGAATTTAACTAATATAATCTAAAAACAATATGTAAAATATGGTAAAAATAATGAAAAAAATATATATACTTAATTTTCAAAACTAGAAAATAAAAAGGCAAAATAATTACTAGATGGACCTTAAATAATAACAAATTGTTTATATGATACTAAACTTTCCATGACATTTCTATATTTTTATGAACTCTGACATGGAGATAAAAGTGAATCAATATTTTCTCATTCCATCCTAACAAAATGCAGAAAACAATAAATAAGAAGTAAACACCAAAATATAAATGTTAATACAATATATAAAGGAATTCTTATTCATACAAAAAAGAAACTATTTAATATATATATATAAGAACTTAAATGATATATAGATTTTGCTTAAATAGTTTCAATTTTTTTTCTATATTTAAAAATTTAAAAATTTCTATTTAGATTGAATAAAACTAATTCAATGAATGGGTTTATACTTCAAATCTATAGTCAATTTTTGAAAATTTGAGCATTACAAGCCTTTAAAAATCTCAAATAAATGTTTAAAATTGGTTTTTGTTTAGAGTTTTAAAAGACAAAGGTTTTACAAAAACTATAAACAAACACTCATTCAAGAGAAAATAAGACCTAATTAATTAATTGAGAAGTGTAAGTGCAAAGCCAAAAGCATAGAAACACTCCAAATTGTCTTAAATATCAATTAAGAAGTCTAGTAATTAATTCTGATTGAAATATTATAGTTTTTATTATGATATTTGAATATCTTTTCCTTTGAATAAATGTTATGCTGTATTTTTTTTTTTTTAATAAGCTCTCATGCTCCACATTTTTTCCTAATCTCAAAGTCGTATTTCTTTTCTTCACATATTAATATTAACATGGAGTTGAGAAATAATAAGTGGGGTATTAATTTGCACTAAAAAGGGTGGACAAATTAAAATTAATAATGTTTGGGGGTATGTCCAAACCCAAAGGTTAATAATTAATTAATAATGTAATGAAGCAAAGTTAGGGCAGGGTGCAAAGTCATGAGTAACATTTGACTAATAATAATAAGAATAAAGTTAATACATTTTGACCCAAAGTTTTATTAAGGGGAGACAACGAAACTTAGATAGAGGGATTAATAATAATAATAACAACAACAATAATGATCACAATAATAATGATGATTATGAAAAAGCCATGTGCGCATCCAGGTGGCATGGCATCCCACCATTTGTGGGCCAATATCACCCAAAATTTTGCTATTGAAGCAATAGAAATTTTTTAATACACTTTGATATGATATATTAAACAATATGAATATGGGGGATGTGAGGAATTATTATTATTATTAGAAGCTAGAAGCACTTCCACTGATCACTTTGATATGTATTGGACCCAAAAATGAAAATGCTGAAGTGTTTCCTCCCTTGAATTTAGAGGGAAAACTATTATTGTGAAGTACTTATGTAGTTATAAGGCTATGGTCCTACCCAGGGGGATTGATTTGGAGGGAGGTGGAGAGGAACGACGTCGTGTAGTGGGGGGATGGGGGGGCCACGTGGGCATGTGAGGCCAGCGTGGCAATGTAGTAGAGACAGCGAAGAATTTTTGAAGGTAAGGAGGCAAAGGGCATGTGGGCTTTCTTTTGTTGTTTCATTGCGGGTTGTACGCATTCTCATATACGGATATTCTCACTTTATTCACCATTGGAAAAATAAATTACTT
This sequence comes from Cucumis hystrix, assembly GCA_025688845.1. NCBI lineage: Eukaryota > Viridiplantae > Streptophyta > Magnoliopsida > Cucurbitales > Cucurbitaceae > Cucumis > Cucumis hystrix. The sequence goes on from CM046887.1 coordinate 1,719,805, forward strand.
TGCTATGTATGGTCATTCTCCCACAATATATATAGAGTGTGTGTGTGTATGGGTATATGTATTATGAAGAATTAATATACAAGGTGTATGAACGATGAGTTGGTTTCTTGTTACATTATTTTTGAAAGTGGTAATTGATAATCTTAATGTAACTTGAATGATTATAGGATAGGGGTGAAGATTATTCTAAGTTTTGATTTTTCTTTAGAGATGATATATTGAAAGTTTAATGAAATTACTGTACATGATTTAGTAAGAAAGTTAATGATTATAGGATTGGACAGCTGGAGGTGCGGGTGGCACGACAAACGGCTGAAAGTCGGGAAGCACAACGGTGGACGACAAAACGAAGTTTAGCTTTCTACGACAGTTGAGTGTTTCAGTGTGGGAGAGATAGTTTGTGAGTAGAGGGAGAGATTGTTGAGATGTTGAGAATCTCACATTGAAAAGATTAAACCAAGAAGACTTCGTTACTTCTCTCATTGTCAATTGGTTTTGAAATGAGAGAAAATGGAAGATTTTTTAGGAAAGGAAAAAAATGGGGGGAAATCTAAGGGGGGTTTTAAAAAGTTGGGTTATTCATTGTACGTCGACAAATATTTAAAATATCCGCCCACACGCGTATAGAAATCCAACTTAAAAATTTTTCTTAAGACCATACAACTTTTTGCCAACGCAATAAAATTAGCATATCATATCTTTGTCAACATTTTTTTACATTGCGAGAAAAAACTGGTGGCAAAGACCAAAACTTTTGTAGTGTAAATAGTCACTAATGATATCTTAAAAATATTGATCGAAGCAGATTGGATGATGAGGCCTATGAGAAAGTTTAGAGTTGTGTAGTAGCGTAGAACCATGGAGGACTTAATAGTGCCCAGTGATCATATCATGAAGATCCTAGTAATACTCTAGTGATACCATGTAATAGCACGCGATAAAGATCCCATTAGTTTTTAGCAATGTCATGAAAATCACAGTGTAGTACCTATTGGTATACCATGAACATCCTATATATGTAATAGTACCCAAGAGAAATTTTAGTAATGTTTGGCGATACCATAAAAGTCATAACAAGGATTGCATGTAGTATAGAGTATCTAGGCCCTAGCAATATTCGACGTTCATTCAACCTCCATACTAGGTTCGATTCGTAATCATCAAACTCCATAGCAAACAATTTATAAGAAAAGTCAGGATGAAAGTGAGAGATTTAGGAGTGTAATTAAAGTGTATATATATTGAAAATTGAATGATTATATTATAAGATACGATTAATGTGATTAGGTCCCATAGAGTTGTATAATTAAAATTGACCACACAACTTGACAAAGCATTGCTAGCCACGTGCTTCCCCAACCTGCCTTCTCTTATTTAAATATTATTACTTCAATAATATTTAAAACTATATTATTATTATTATTATTCATTGTATATAATTATTACCATTATGACGTCAATACTCTAAACTACAAATTTCATTAATTGATCTGTTAGTTTAATTATTATTTGGTTAAGCTTCGTCATGTGTATGGTGAAAATGAAAATATCTCAATTACTATATGTGTGTAAATGTATTTAATATTTGACATTAACCACTAAGCTAAAATAAATTAACATCTAAACTCCTTCCAACTTTTGCAACTTATTTATATTAACTTCTTTATTACGTCTTCGTTCTTAATTCCCTTAATTTCTCTCCCTATTCTCATTTATTTAATTTCGTTGTGTACGTTGTATTTCAATTTCAATTTTCATTAGTCATAGTTTAATTAACCTATACGATTTCAGTTACACGTCTACTTTTCTTTTGAGGATGACTACATGTAGAGTTAAAAGGATTCAATCTTATAATAAAAAATATATATAATATATAGAAGTGAGCATCATGATTTAGGGTTTAGTTTGGCCATTTGCCTGAACCAAAATTATATATCGATTTGACTCTGACTAATTGATAATGTTCACCCTAAAATGTTTATTTATACTTTTTATATCACTTGAATTATTTTGAATATTAGATTTTATGTAGTTTTAATTCTACTATGTATATGTACGTGACCATGAAATAAAACAAGTAGAAGAAAGAAATATATCTTATGAAAAAATTTATCATTAATTATTGGACATATATAATAAGTTGCATATTAAACACGTTATCTTTTTGTTTTTGTTATATTTTTTTTGAAGGTAACATGCATTAATTTTCTTTTTGGTGGTTGATTATATATCTTAATTTAAAACAAACTTGGTTGATATTAATAATGAACTATTAATAATAAAAAGAGGTAATGTTTACTACATTTATCCTAACAATGTTCTTAAAAACCTTATATTAAAAAAGCATTTTATTTTTCAATTTTGGAACATATTACTTCATTAGAGAATAAAAAGTTCCTTTTAATTAAAACTAATTAAATCAAAATCAAAATAAGTTTAAATTATATCTTTGTTTAAATCACAAATTAGAGTTGAAATTAAATTAGTTTACATCAATACATTTATTTTAAGAATTCAACCATCTTTACAAGTTACACAAATGAATGCTTCCAGAAATAAGTAGAAATGTCAGAATTTTCCATATTTAGCTTTAAAAACAATCAAAAGGCTTCTTAGTGGTTAGCCTACATTTTTCTCTTTCTCCTTTCTTTTCAAATTTACATTATTACATCATCATATACATAAAACCAATTTCTATATTTATTATATGTTATTTTGTTATGTTGAAAAAAAAAACAAAGTTAAATCCACTGAATTGATTATTAGTATCGAAGTTATTTATGTCATTTTCAAAAAGACTTAGATCTCTGGACCTACACTAAATTCATCGAAAATTGACCTAAGAATAAAGAAAAAACTTAGGGTAAAGTCATGCAATTATTTACCTTCTACGTCAATTCAATTTAATTATACATTTTTAATATTCACATAGGTTCAATTAATTTAACTTAAACGGTCCACGCCTATTAATATGTTTAAAGAGTTTTAATTAAGTATTTTAACGTTACATCAACTCTCTTTTTCTTTCTTCTTCTTATACTTTACATTGTCACTCATTTAGGACAAAAATTGGGTGAGATCAACCCTTATCTAAAATAATTAAGTATATAATAATATTTTTAAAAATTTGTAAATACACTGAAATCTGTCAAAGTTTATCACTGATATATCATGTTGTAAATATTAGTTTAAAACTGATACATCACAAGAGTTTATCAGTGATAGAGAGTCTATTATGGATAGATTTTGCTACATTTGTAATTTTTTAAAAAATGTTGCTAATACTTGATTATTATTCCTAAAATTGTCATAATTATAATTACTCTTGAAATTCCAATAATTCAATTCAAAAATTTTATAAGGATAGAGATAAATTTAATATGATTTTTCATCTTTTTATATCTATTCGTTAATCTGAACTTAACCAGATGGTAATTGACATAATTTTACATTATCAAAATAAAATGTTCAAATTCCTCGCTTCTACAATTGCTATGTTGAACTATTTTTGGTATTGAGTTGTTGTAAAAATTTTAGATTTTAGGTTATAAATTTACATAGTAGTCTCTATATATTTTTTTCTATTTTAAACGTAATTCAGTTGATAAGATATTAATTCATTCGAAATTTACTAGTGCATATTCCTACACATACAATATTGTTAGATAAAAAAAAGTCAATATACGTTCAAGTATATATATATATATCTATTTGGTCAACTAAATTTTAAATGATCTAATGGTTTTGAAGTTTAGAGATTTAACAACACAAAACCACAAAACCGAAAGTTGAAAGATACATTTAACAAATTACAAAATTCATTATAGATATAGTAAAATTCAGCTTAAAATTAACAAGAAATACGTAAACTTTTAGTGAAAAAGTAAAAAAGATGAACTTTTTAGTTGAATTAAATCAGCGAAAGACATAATTCAAATAAAATTGAGTATAAGAAAAAGAATTAGTAAAGTAGGTGTCGGCGAAGGAAGAATGCATTACCCAAATACCAATTTAGTTAAAAAAAAATATCCACTAAACCCTAAACACAAAGTCCCCACATCCAATTTTTCTTTAACATTCATATATATATATATATATATATATATATATAAACAAACAAGTAAAGACTATGGATGAGTCTGATTTGAGTTATTTTTGAAGTTAACGTGAATAATGAAGTAATAAACAGTGAATCAAACAGAGATGAGCTGACCCAACTCAACTCTTTCAAACTATTCAAGTTAAGTTTATCTTCTGTGATTTGAAAGTTGGTGAGGAGCGATGGAAAATCCTATTTTGTAGAGTTAGGATTTTGGAGGTTATTACCTATGACTTTTCTCTCAAGTTTCTGGTAGGGCTAAAAGTAGTTTGATCTTTTAACTAAAAATTAGTAAGTGAAGGATTGTTCATGTCATGTGGGGACTGACGACTGAGGTACACTACATCCTAAAATAATCAAAGAGAGAAAAAGAAAAGAAAGGGAAAAGAGAAAGGAGCGTGGTTCGCTTGAAATAATAACTAGAAGAAAAAGTACAAGAAGGGATTTGTGTATTTTTGTTCAAAAATTTCTTTTTTTGGGGTAATGAAAAAATTACAACTTTTGGTTGTGATGGGAGGTGGATCGTGGGGGAAAAAAGGACTTGTCATACACAAATCCCATTTGGGTTTGGCGGGGAAAGCAAGATCCCAGAATGTTTAATCGTTGAATCATTTCTTTCTCTTTTTTGGAGATTGCCTTTTGATTTCCCTGAACTTCTCACACTCTTCGATCTTAACTTCCCAGTTTTCTTTTCTTTTATTTTTTATTTTTTTTTTAAAACCGCTTCAGTTTTCACCAATGGAGTGGTTAGTAGTGGAATGAACTTGTTCAAACTTTGGGTTTCGACTGATTTCGAGTTGAGTTTTTGTTGGAATTGTTAATTCATTAACCCAAATCGAGAAAATTGAAGTGGGATGGAATCTCGTATGGATCAGTATGAGATCATGGAGCAGATCGGTCGCGGGGCTTTTGGAGCCGCCATTCTTGTCAATCACAAATCCGAAAAGAAGAAGTGTGCCTCTCTTCTTCTTCTGCTTTACTTTTTGTTCTGTTGATATTTTGATTTCACATTGATTGATTCGTTCATTTGGGATCTTCAGATACGTTTTGAAGAAGATCAGGCTCGCTCGCCAGACCGAGCGATGTCGAAGATCTGCTCATCAAGAGGTTTGATTAACATTCTACTTCATCTCGTTTCGTTTTCCCAATTTGAATAATGAGTTAAAGAATTTATGTTTCTTTTTCCATTTCCTGGTATAATGGCAGATGGCTTTGATAGCCCGAGTTCAACATCCTTATATTGTTGAATTTAAAGAAGCTTGGGTTGAGAAGGTCAGTATTCGTTTCTTCAATCTTCTTTCACTTCATGGTGCTAAGCCTTCTCCAAAATTGTTGATAGTTTTTGATCTCCAAATGCAGGGGTGTTATGTTTGTATTGTTACCGGATATTGTGAAGGTGGAGATATGTGAGTTAATTTCTCTTTGGAGACTTTCCCGATCAATGATTAAGAAGTAGAAAGTGGAGTTTGAATCATTTTATTTTATAACTTGTCTTCTATAACAGGGCAGAGCTGATGAAAAAGTCAAATGGGATGCATTTTCCTGAAGAGGTGCTTTCATTTTGTCTATTCTTATTCTCACTGCTTTTTTCTTCTTTCTTTTGAACAATTGATTATTGATAATATGATGAAAATAGTAAAACTTGGTAGTTGAGTGCTTGTGTTTTATTGTTGACCAGAAACTCTGCAAGTGGTTTACACAGCTTCTATTGGCGGTTGAGTACCTGCATTCGAACTTTGTTCTGCATCGCGATCTTAAAGTATGTGTTTCACTGTTTGAAGATATTGTAATCGTGTAATGCTTGTACAAATTTTAACTTTTAAGGCTCATGTCAACTTTGCTTTGCAGTGTTCCAACATCTTTCTCACTAAGGATAAGGATGTCCGTCTTGGTAAGTTGTACAACTTTCTTCAGTCCTAAATTTCTAATTACATTAGTACTTAGGATAAACTTTTGAATTGTCATGGTGACTTGGCTTGCTATTGCATGACCTTAATGTAGGGGATTTTGGACTTGCCAAGACATTGAAAGCAGACGACTTGGCTTCTTCAGTATGGTCGCTACACTTGAACTGCATTGTATTTTGATTCACAGTTCTCTGAAATGGGAGGATTTTGTTGTTTGACAGTGTTCTTTTTTCTGTTATGTTAGCAGTTGGCTGATGTTAACATTATAATTTTCCTGTTCTGTTTGGACCCTGTTTATAAAATTGATGCTTATATGTATGTTGAAGATTAAGGTTTTGATTTGTCAGATAGGACTATTGTTTTGATGCTTAAAGAAAATACAATTTAGCTTTTAATTCCTTCACTAAACTTACATTTCACTGTTCTAGTTCCTATATTTTAGTCAATTGGGTTTTCATCAATCATATTTGGCTAATCACCTTTTGCAGCTAACAGATGGTGGATATTAATGAGAACAATACATTAGCTGATTATTTTTCTTCTTTGATTTGTAACTTCCCCCCAATATTTTATAGTCGTTGGACTCGTACAATTTTGAATGATTACTTAGTTAAAAAAAAAAAAAAAAACTAGTCGTAGGATAGTAACTTGGAGTGATATGTTTGCGGATTATGTCTTATTTATAGTTCCTTTTCCTATTACTCAGTCATACTGCTTATGACTTTGATTAGACCTTTATCTATCAGATCAGATTGAAGGTTTGCCAAGTGGCCGTAGCCTCCATTGTAGAGAGATGAAGATACTTAGGCCTTTATTCTATAAAATTAGTTCTATTTCATATTGGGGATGCTATTTCTGTAATCCTTTTTATGCTAACAAATTTTAATACTGGACCGTAGAGATCAGAAACTACTTTTTTCATTTGTCAATGAAATTAAACAGTGAAAATAGAAGTTCCTGTGTGTGACTGAAGATAATGGTTATGTTGTGTGCATTTGTGATTAGGTGGTTGGAACTCCCAATTACATGTGTCCTGAACTTCTAGCTGATATTCCTTATGGCTTCAAATCTGACATTTGGTCTCTTGGTAAGCATTCTGCAATCGCACTCAACTACCTTTGGCTTCAATTTTCCATCACTAAGCTGTTATTTTTTAATCAGGTTGTTGTATGTATGAGATGGCCGCACATCGCCCAGCATTTAAAGCTTTTGTAAGAATCAGTGCATTTTCACTAATCATATCTAAATTTTGGTTTGAGGGATGTAATAGCTTTTATGCATCCTCCAAAACTTGCCTGGCTTTAAAGTCTCATTTGTGCCTTGATTAAACTACAGGCATTGATCTTCTTCTTTACAAATGATTAATTTGACATTGGTTAATTGTTTTCAGGATATGGCAGGACTCATTAGCAAAATTAATCGCTCATCCATTGGTCCCTTGCCATCCTGCTATTCTCCATCCTTGTAAGTCTAAAATTACAATTTAATCAAGTTTTCGCATTCTGACATAATGTTGTGAAAAATGAATTTATTTATTTTGTTAAGCAAACCAAGCTTTCATTGAAAAGGATGATATAATTTACAAAGGTATACAAGTAGCCGAACTCACAAAAAGAGTCTTCATCGAAATTAAAAATCTGATTACTGAACTTTCTTTCTTTCTTTCTTTTTTACCGTTTGTTTTCTACTTGCGTTCCTTAGTTTTTGAGGAACCTGTTTCATTAATCAATCCCACTTCAGGTTTCTTATTTTCCACATTGTGAACAACTTTTATTAACAAGTAGATAGGGTTTGCTGTTTTAGATTTCCGAAAGGTTCATTTATTATTGTGCATTTATGACCTTAGGTGCACATTATAGCTAGCATACGTATTTTCTTAACGAAGAGATAATATGCTTGAAGAACTAACTTCGTAAATTGAGACAACTTAATTCTTGATTTCTTGTGCAGTCTAATGTTGAAACCCTTACTCTTTTCTACATGCAGGAAAACACTTATTAAGGGCATGTTACGAAAGAATCCAGAGCATAGACCAAATGTTAGCTTTTCCTCATATTTACATTTTACAGACTTTAAGATTTTTCTACCAGCAGGACTTAACGTTATCTATTTTTATTTCTCAATTGGTCAGGCTTCTGAGCTTTTAAAGCATCCGTATCTGCAACCTTATGTTGAACAATACCGTCCTTCCATTAGTCCTACTGTAGATTTTTCACCAGATAAGCCTAGGTTGACGCGTGATTCTCGGAGGAGTATGGCAGAGAGTCAAAACAGTAACAGTTCAAACAGTGATAGGGACAGTTTTTTCTCGAGTGATAAAAATACTCCAGTGATGACAGCAAACTGTGATGATAAGGTCACCGATAGTGATATGGCATCGGTTGATGATCATGAGGGATCTGAGCCCCTCCTTCCTTGTGAAGAAGAACAAACTCATAATGTATGCTCTCTAAAAGTGAATGATCCAATGCATCCCAAGCCCTCTCAAGAAGACCAATCTAATTCCGAATCAAGACGACCAAAGACCATTCGAAATATAATGTTAGCTTTGAAGGAAGGAAAAGCTAGGGAAAATTATTCACCAGTTCGAGGCAACCGTGCGAAGTCTGGAGTTGCATCAAACCAAAAAGCATTTGCTGAAGTGCCACCTAAAGTCATCAAACCTCCCATGGCAGTGCCTGGTTCTAAGTCTAGTCCAGATACACCTATCACTGTGTCTACAAAGGCAAATATTGAATCCTCAAGAAGAAACCAAGCTGTATCTACTCCAAAGCATCAGGTAGACGTAGAACAACTAAGCTTCATTTATCCAAGTTTATTTTTGTTTGGTTTAGGAGTCATTAATATTTGATGTTTTCTTGTTATATAGCTACCTGTGGTTGATCCCACACCAAAGACTAAACCGAGACACGACAGTTCTCCCCCTCTTTGTCGCCCGGTGAAACCAGTGGAAGATGGAGTTTCTTCCAAGTCAAGACAAAAAACCCCTCCTAGTTTGCTTAGACGACCTTCATTTCCGGTACGGACGAGGCAAGTTGGGCAGCAAGATGTTCCAGATGCAGTAAGTTCCACGGAAAGGATTCGTCAAAAGGAAACACTTCCAGAGGAGAGGACTTGTCGTAAAGTGCACAGTAGCCACCAAGATCATGTCGTGTCTGTGGAGTTAACAAAAGAGACACAACATACCTCTTCAGAACATTGTGCTAAAGGAATGCAAACTGACAGTAGTAATTCTATTTCATCTTCGGTGTCGATTCAGGGATTTGAAATTTGTGATGATGCAGCAACTCCATTTGCTGATATAGCCGAGCCAGTTTTTGACCATCAAAGTATTGAACATGATGAAATTGAAGAAATACATCCTCCTGTCTGCTCACCTTCTTTGCAGTATGAGATGTCCGAACATAACCTATTAGAGGACAAGGGAAACCAGGGAGTTTATGACAAATCAACAACAAAATGCTCCTTTGAAATCTCCAGCGACAATGTTAATCTTCACAATACTGAAGCTGGTATTAAGAAAGAGAGTCCCAGTGTGGAACTCGATCTTCCACTGAGATCTGAAGGACGATTTGTCTTTAAAGACGATATACCCATAAGCATGCCAACCAATGGATCCAATATGGTATCGGAGCAAATTACAATCTCTTCGCATGGGGATGACAAATTCACGGTAAGGGAACTTCTATCCTCCGTTGCAGAACCTGCTACACCCTTGGTAGCTTCTCCAAGTTCATCAACCCACAAGTGTTTGCTACCAGATAAAGTAACCACTTTGCACACTTCCTCAGCTGAGAAGCTGGCCGGTAGCCATCTTCCTGCAGCTTTTGATGATGTGATACATGTCATACGACATAGTAGTTTCCGAGTTGGAAGTGAGCAGCCAGTAACAGAAAACTTGGAGGTGGGGGTTCAGAATGTTGACGTGGGTAAGTTAGTTACTGTGGTGAAGGATGAACTAGAGTTGAAGAATGGAACCACCACCACACCCTTGACTCTCAAGTCCAATAGTTGCTCCGATGCCCTGTGTTTGAAGCCAAATACTTCTGAGCACTCGGCCATCAAAGGATCGACTGGAGCAAACCCTCCGATGTTGCCAACGACAAACTCTGATTCAACTGAGCATACAAAACCCGTCACTCCTGTGGTTGAAGAGGAAGTGCCAGCAAAGGAAACTTTGGATGTGAAATCTTTTAGGCAAAGGGCTGAGGCACTTGAGGGGCTGCTAGAATTATCTGCAGAGTTACTACAACATAATAGATTGGAAGAACTAGCAGTTGTTCTGAAGCCATTTGGGAAAGACAAGGTTTCTCCAAGAGAGACAGCAATCTGGCTAGCAAAGAGTCTCAAAGGAATGATGATAGAAGACAATGCCAGGAGTTCATGAATCTTCATTCAGTTTTTTCTGATTTCAAACTTAATTATTTGGGTGAATCTGCACATGGGAGTGCTATTTGTATTCTAGACCAGTGTCCATTTTTTTTTTTTCTTTTGCCTTATCTGTAGTTTCTTTAATGCAATCTCATGTTGTACATAGTGACAATACAAATTAATAAACGTGCAATTCTTTTCAAGTGATAGTAGTCGTTTTGTTAATATTTTAGAATCAGGTGTTGGAGCCAAAAAGATGTTCACAAATCAAGGAAATAAATGGATGAAATATATAAATATCCTTGTAATGGTAAATAGATAGCAAATAAAATTTTTTGGAGGTAGAAGTAGTGTTTATTAACTCTATTTTCAAAAACAAAATGATTAACAAATGAGACCTTGATTATTTAGAATCTTCTTCCCGATATTCATGCATCATTGATTAATCTATATAATTTGATTACAATCACATCAATATATGTGGACATGGGTATTGCTTTCATCAATATAATGTGTGAGGAGGATGATAATAATGTGTGAGGAGGATGATCAAAAGAGCACAACATAATCTCCAAATTTATATTGGCAATTCAGTTAATGAGTTATGGAGCTATTTTACTTTTTTTTGTTAGTTAATTAATTAATTTATTATTTTCTCCTTCCAATGTTTCTTCCTAAAATGTAAGAAAATAACTCTTCCCAAATTTAACATTGATTGCAATATTATTTTTTAATTCAGTATATATCTTATAGAATATATTAAACATTAAAACATTAACATAAAATCATTTTTAATCCTCTCAATTTTTCACTTTCATTTTAAATGATCTTTTTATCAAACATTTTTTCTTCAATAAACTCATTATCAAATAACTTTAATTTTGTTATATGTGAATTTTGTTATATGTGAATTTTTTTATTGACTTCATATTTTTTACATTCACTTAATAAGTTAAAAGACTAGTAATAATAAATTAATGCATATGCAATAATATATAATATAAATAAAATTGGTTGTAGATTGTATAGACTTTTGTAAGTTGTTGGTATGGTATGTAATTTCAGTATGCATAGTAAAGCAATCTCTTGTTACATATATTATACCATATAAATAAACTCAATCAACCTTATAAAGTATAACATCCTCTAGTCAGATCTTATATCAAGTAATTCCATGACAAAATGTTGTCTCGAACTTGATTATACTCTAAGCTTCCCTTTGTTATAGATAAAAAAATTAAAATAAAATCTTATATTTTGGAAACTTGATAAATAGGATAAATATTCCACTTGTAGCTAAAATGTATCTTCTTCTACACAATCAAATTAGGGGAATGAGGTCCATTTGAATTGTCTTCCTTAGTCTCGGAGATCGAGGCTCTTGCAAAGTCTCCTCATGTGGTTTCTTTTCTTTAGTGCCTATGATGAGGCTTGTTCAATGATTCACACTCGCGATGGTTGATTTTAGTAGCTTGTTTTTGTGAATTTCTCAACGTTAACGCAACTTTCCTATTTTAACGTGCACTCATCCAAACAATAAATAGAATCAAGATCAAGTACAAGTTCAGAACAAAATTAAAAAGCATTTTTTTGAATATCCAAATATGAATTGAGAAGATGGTAGATAAAAAGAAAGAAAAGAAATAGACTGATTAGGGCTTTCCAACGAGTAGAAAATGAAAAAAAGAAATATAGCAAATTCTATCACTATCATTAATAGAATCCAAAATTTTGCTATAGCTTATAAATATTTATTTTAATTTATTTTGTTATTTTTAAAAACATTCCAATATTACATTACTTCATAAAAATTATGATTAAAATATTATAAACTAATTGAAACAATTTTGTTAAGAGAAATTCGAAAATTGTGATATGTTATTTAATTGATTTGATAATAACTATGCTTCAGAGGAAACATCGTGACACCTTTTTTTTTATTATTATATATAAATTCAGGAAATTGGTGGCTTAATTACTAAGATTTCCCTACACACCGAATTCCCCGAAACATCCTTCCAAGAACCCTATACTTTCCATCTTCTTCTTCTTCTTCTTCAACCTCTCTTCCTCTTTCTTCACTCTCCGATCTCTCATGGCTGACCCCTCCCGCCCCGTCACTGGCTACCCTGCCTACCCCAACGGCCGCCCACCTCCGCCCCCCAATTCTCACCCTCAGGCTCAAGCTTATCCCTACGCTCCTCCTCCTTATTCCTATCCTACCCAATACGCCAACCCCTACGATTCTACCCATCACAATGCTCGCCTCTCTTTTCTTCGAGCCATTATTGCTGGAATTATCGTCGTCTTCATCATTACTGCTGTTATTCTTTTCATTATCTGGCTTGTTCTCCGTCCCCAACTTCCTGAGTTTCGTGTCGACTCTTTTCAAGTTACCAACTTCTCCACTGCTGCTACCCTCTCCGCCTCTTGGTTCATTGGTTTTTCCGTCTTCAATCCCAACAAGAAAATGACCGTTTCTTACGACTTTATCGATTCCACCCTTTTTTACAATAACGAGGTCCTTACCGACACCCGAGTCCCTCCATTCGCCCAGGAGAAGAGGACTCAATCGGTTGTTAATGCTTCTTTCTCCGCTCTTAATGCTTACGTCGAAGCTTCTTCTCTGAATAAAATTAATGATGACCGCCGACGAGGGACCATCAAATTCAATGTGGGGGTTTCGGCTCGTGTTGGGTTCCGAGCAGGTTGGTGGAGGACCAGGAGGCGATTGCTTAGGGTGCTTTGCGAGGACCTCTCGGTTAGCTTCTCGTCGTCGAATAGCAGCGGTTCCGGTAAGTTGATAGGTGAATCAAGAGCCTGCAGAGTCGGCATATGAGTGATTTTCTGCTGTTATAGTTAGTTCTTGATTTAATATCACTTAACCCCATGTTTAAAAGGGTTTAATTTTACATGAAAAAAAAAAGAGGAATTCATGTAGGCGTAAATGTACATGGATTTTTTAGGCTATGAGTGAGTTGTAGTAGTAGTCTTTAAGTGGAGGTTGTATAGTTTATAATACAATTTTTGCTATCTGATTCTGATGTTGATTTCTTATCTCCTCTTCCTTGGAATAAGGTAAATGGTTTCTTCTTCTTTTATTGAGATGTATCAATCTAGGATCCTGAACTGAGGGAACTGTAACAAAGTTAAGAATTTATGTTTGTGTATGCAGGCAGGATATGAACAACATTTTTTTGTTTCTTCTCTTCACTTGATGATATTCCAATTAGTTCATTGCAATTCAGTTCATACCACGGTTGTTAATCCAATTATATTATTGCTTTTAGTTCACTCCCAAGTTAATTGTTTCTGAATTGATTGGGTACATGGTTGTACTATAATACCTGTAGGTGCTTGCATAAAACTTGATTTTGTTGCTCATTTTGTTATCGGGTTAAATTTTACCAGTACATAGGTATATCCAATGATTGAGGCAATTAGTGCTCTGTCCACAGTTTCTGCTACAGAAGTTAGGCTGCATTGTGTACTTTCTACATATTTACAATGCATATCAGTTCATGAAAGTAGGGGGTTGTTTTCTTGAAGACCCCCTTCTTTGCAGGTTATTAGTGACTAGGAAATTTTTTGCAGTGGTTTCAAATGTTCTTTGGAATTGGTTCCATTCTCTAGTAATAAAATTTTCATAATGTTTTCCACTGACTCAGTGAGTACCTCTTATTTGTTGTTGCTTAAATTCAAAATTCTTACTTCTGAAGATCCTTATGAGTAGTGGGATAATGGTTCCTATTGACTCAATAATCCTCCTCGGTTCATTCTTCTCTTGTTTGAGTAACGTTCTCCAATGTAAGGCCTGAAAATTGGTAGTCATCCAAACCAACAATGTCTGCTGGGTGGAATGCCTTGTTGACTGAAAACTTTGTTTGTTTTGGATCAAGAGGTGAGCTGAGCAGATGGAAGTAGGTAGGATATGAGGGAGGGGAGTGTGGGGCATGTGTAATGGGGTTTTAGAGATGAGAGGGAGGATAGGCATGTTCAGTAAACGAAGTTGGTTGTTGGTTATTTTCAGGTATGCTTCTAGGTTTGGGTTGAGATTGTGATTTGGTGTTTTTTGACTCTATAAATTTATTTCCTCCCACCTCGGCAGAATGTGCTGCCCTCTAATCATGCCTGGCTAGTTTCAAACTTCAAATCAAGCAAGATATGGTTGAGTTTCCCACATTAAAGGTTCCTTTAGTTCTTGAGTCACACGGTTATTTCTCTTCTTAGTCTTGTCCTCTGTATGTCCTCTTAGCTTCTTACATTCACTATCTCTATGCCACGGACAGAAGAGTAACACAGAGACGTATGTTAATGTCGAGTCAAACTATTGAAGTACATTAGCTCTTTTAACAAAAGTTTCTCTGATGACAATACTAGGCAGAAATCTGACCCGGCCATGTTCCCTTCATTCTCTTATTTGAAGTGTGGTTTCCTACACTATGATATAATGTTTGATATTGCATTTGCGTCAATAGTTGTTAGCAGTAAGAGCAGAACTTTTTAAGTGGGGATTTTTTTTCTCTTTTCTTTTTTGTCTACAGATGTGTGATTTTGTGATAGGTTGTCTACCAATCCACTGAGTTTGAGTTAGAACTTAGGGATGGTGGTGTTTGCCACTACTGCCAGTCAATATGGGAACATGACTTAATTAAATGAAATGATAATTCTGTCTATATATAATCTATAACGTTGCTGCCTAGTTTTTGAATCAGTTTTGTAAATCATCACCCAAGTAGTTTGTATTATTGAAATTAAAGGAATTAATGATGGTGATGTGGTTTTGTTGATTCTAAATGCTAAATAGGAATCTTTTTTGGGTGACACTACTAACCAATAACAGCAAGCTACTTAAAAGCTTCTGTACTGTCTGATTGGACGCTTTAGGGAGCCTTGGAATGAGTGCTATGCTATGGCAGGTTGCTTCTTTCAGCTAGAAATGGACAACTCTTTGTACTATACATGGTTCATGTCTATGTTTGTTCCACAATTTGAATCTTTAAATAGATTTGCTCTCTAATATTGCATTCTTGAAGGACAACCCATGTGATATTTTGGAGTATTTGCATATTCATGTAGGGGTGGAATAGATTATCGGACTTCGCTACTCTATGTTTGATAATTCAATTATAAAAATAAACATTTACTTACCATAGCTATATGCCTAACATGCCTTACTCATCCTCTCTTTTCATCTATCTTACCATGTTTTCTTTAATCTTAAATATTCTATACCCCAAACCCGAAGCACCCAAGACACTCTTGTTATTTTGTTTTATATTAACTTGCTGTCCACGAGGTTGGAATTTGAATTTTTTTTGCTTTTAGTCGAGGTTATTGTATTTGTCATTATTATTAATTTTTACTACTTGAATTATGTTTGAGCTTTTTATTATGTTTATCTGAATTTGAATACTATGTGAATGTTTTATTAATATTTTGAGACCCAAACTCTTACTTATACATATCCCTTTTAAAATGTTTTATTATTGTTTATTAATATTTTAAAGCATTTTCAAATATATCAAAATAAACTAAAATATTTACAAAATCTTTATAGAATTGTAAATATTTTTAGTAGTTTTGTCATTTATGGTTATTTTTTCTATTTTTAATTTCATCAAATAATTCTTCAAACTTAAACAAGTGCTTTAACCTAGTCTTATGATTTTTCTCTCTAATATTCTTTTCTTGAGAAGTGGTTACCAAAAAAAAAAAAAAAAAAAGTCTATCACATTTATTTAAATTTGAGTTCTAATTATTTTCTCAAAACTTAGATTTTTGTTTTTTTAAAAAAATCAACGAGTTTATAGAATTTTTACATTTTTTAAAAACGTGAGTGAATATTAATGGTTAAAATTGTAAAATGGTATGATTTGATTAAACTAATTAAAGTTTAAGAATGAAAATTTTAAAGTAGGGATTGATCTTTCCTCACCAAAAATAAAAATCTAAAATATTCTTACTAGATTTTCTAAAAAGAAAAAAGAAAACAGGATTAATCTTTATAAAAGTTTCACAATATCCCATATACTGTAATAATTCTTTTAAAAAATTACTGCATTAGTATCAATTTTAACACCATTTTAAACATAATAAGATCATAAAGATTCTTTTCTTGCCTTTTATTTATTTATTTTCACACACACACATATATATAGAGTATATATATTATCCTTTTTCTACTTTATTTTAGTTGGGAAAATTCCATCTGTGGAATCTGTTTGACGGTGAAGAGTTCTCATCTTCTTCTTTTTGTACACTTTATTCCTCTTATTGTCTTTCCCTTTCTCTCATTTTTTATTCTCTCAACTCTTCCTCTCCCATTTCATTTACTTCTTTTCTTTTCCTTTCTCGTAATTACAAATTTTTAAATTTAAACCACAAGCTTTCTAATCCACACAATCGAAAAATCAACTCATACGCGTGGAAGCTAGGGATTGATTGTTTCTATATGAAAAAACCAAACCGATAAGCAAAATCACGAGGGTTTATTATGTTTCACAGTGGACAATATCATATACTATTTACGTAAAAGGTGGTTGTCTCTACCACGTACGAGTTTAATATATAGTATCTATATTAAACCCTAAACATAATAGGAAATTGACTAATAATCTCATACAACTTAGCTTAGTTTAGGTTTAGAAGTAACGTAAAACAAATTCAAGCCATTTTCAATATGTAAACGATAGGTCGCTATTGAACTTTCAAATATTGTTTTTAACAAATTTTTATCTTATTATTCAACATCTAAAGAAATAGCATACACATTAAAAATTCAAGTTATACCTTAATTAAGAACAATTTACAATATCATGTCTCGACACGTATTTGTTAACCCTAAAATGCATAATTAAATACAGTATTTTAAAGCTTTTTTTTTCAAAAATAGAAAAATTTTACAAAATATTTTCACTTTATAAAACAAAACAACACAAGACAAAATTTACTGTAAATATTTCGTCAATTGTTCTATTTTTTACCTTTGTCTTAGTAATTTAAATCCATTTTAAGCCAATGAATTCTTTTTATATATAATTAAATTACACTTTTATATTCAAACACAAAAAAGAAATTTTTTTTTTTTTAATTATTTTAATTGGATACTAGTAGGCTATTTATCTTCTTCTATATGGAATATAATAAAGTCTATAGTTGATATCACTTTTTTGTTTGCTTTATTACCAAAAAGACCTTCAAATTTTGATGTAACCAAACATTTTCAAATATCATTAATCAAAATAAAACACCAACTTTTATGGAATTTATCACCAAATTACCAAATATTTCTTCAATTGGATCCTCAAAATTCCCACTGTCCTTACCAACTTTCTAAACCTAATTATTAACTACAAAATAGCATTTTACACATATGCATGCATGGCTTTCATTATTAAATCTCTTCTAAGAATCCACACATTACCCCTTAATTACTCTTAATTGCTACTCATCATTAATATATATTATTATTCCCTCTTACCTATGGAAGTGTTTACTTTTGAATGTATTAAGTATTTACTTATGTATCGTCTTTTAAGAATTTAGATGCAACTTTATAAGGTCATGTTAGCATTTTATTGAAATGTAATAAGGTGGGTTTTTTTTTAATGATTATTTTGTTTGTTTGGCTAGAACTTATCTTCTACTTTAGTCACAATACACCTAATTTTGTTGGAGTCAATGGTCTATGTGTATACCTTTATTTATGTTTATGTTTAGTTTTGTTAGCTTGTGGGAGTGGGTTTCAATCTCCTTAGTGAATGTCTTAATTGCTTGTCGATGGTTATATATGGCCCAATGTTAGTTCAACACTCTTTATTCTAAGTTTCCTTTTTCACTTTGTTACGTAGTTTCAATTACTATGTTTAATCATGTTAGAATAAGAAAAAAAAAAAAGTGTTTTTCAAAAAGAAAAATTTGTTATAACAAAATATCACTGTCTATCTATGATAGACGTGATAGTAAACTATTTATTATAATAAACTACTGTCTGGATTTATATGTATCATTGACATATATAGAACTCTATCATTGTTTATCACAAATAGATAGAAAATTTTATTTTATTTATAAACATTTTGACTATATATTTAAAAAACACCATCTTTAAAAGTTAGTTTTATAATTAAAAAAAAGAAAGAAAGTAATCTAGTAATTCAAAGTCTTTCTTCGAGACATAGAAGAGCTATATATAAGATGAATTTTTTAAAATAAAACAAATATATAAAGTTACCAAAATACAAATCTTATTTATTAATGCATTTGAATAAAAAATTCACTGTAGTCTTTGAAGAATAAAAAATTCACTGTACTATTTGAAGTATAAAAAATTATTCAATGAGATTGTCACAATGGAACAAACATTATTCCCTCGTTATATAGTAGAAATTAACTATATATCAATTACATTTAACGATACAAAGAAAAAACGTTGTATAGTAGCTTAAACCAATAATGTAAAACTATATATTATAAAGTATATTTGGCATCTTTCGAAGAGGGAGATAAGGTAAGGCACACGCATATACTCTCATATATCCACCAAAAGAAAAACCAACTGAATAATGAATATACCCTTTTCTTCGTCCTCTTCTTCCCCTTTGGACCCTCCAAACTTTATCACTTTACACATCTCTTCCCCCTTCTATTTCTTTTCCAAATTCCCTTCCAAACATTGTTATAAATACCCCTTTCCCCATCTTCACCCTCTGTAATCACATTGTTTAATCATCATATCCCATACAATGAGTGCCAAAGATGATAAAGATTGTGGCCACAACGACGATGACTACCAACAATTCCTCCGTCGTCTCGGCATCATCCTTCTGATCTTAATCATAATCGTCGGCATTATAATCTTCATCGTTTGGGCCGTCCTCCGCCCGTCAAAACCACACTTCATCCTCCAAGACGTCACCGTTTTCGGCCTCAATGCATCTGTTTCTCCTAATCTCTTATCCCTTGATTTGCAAGTCACTATCTCTTCACGTAATCCGAACGATCGCATTGGCATTTACTATCTCACAATGGATGTGTACGGCGCTTATCGTGGCCAACAAGTTACACTTCCTACGCTTCTCCCTTCTACATACCAAGGTCATCGCGATGTTGTTGTTTGGTCTCCGTTTCTTAGTGGTGATGCAGTTCCTGTCGCTCCCGACGTCGCTATGTCGTTGCAACAGGATCGGAACGTTGGAGCTGTTTTGTTTAATGTGAAGATTGATGGGCAGGTTAAGTGGAAAGTTGGAACGTGGATTTCGGGTAGGTATCATTTGAATGTAAATTGTCCGGCGTTTATTAAGTTCGGAAACCCTGATCGTGCTATTGCTATTGGTTCCGCTATGAAGTTTCAAATTGTTCAAAGCTGCAACGTTGAAGTTTGAAACTTTTTTTTAATTAGAGAAATTGTTTTAAATTACAAAACTCCTCCAAGAAAAAATATTTTAAAATATAGTAAAATTACTATATTTTAAAATATTTTTTGTTGAGTAGTTTTGCTATATTTGAAAACAATTTTTTCCAAGTTGGAAAAGAAAATATTTTATATCGCTATTTTGGGTAAGTTAGAGAGGAAGCTCTCGGGATATTGATTAATTAATATAATGTAATCTAAAGCACTTTCATCTACTTTCTTTGCCTTTGGATTAGAGATTAATTAATAATATATTATATCATGGTTTTGATTTATTTATTTTCTTTGTGTAATTATTTATGTGAATGATGTAAGATTTGGGTGGGAGAGAGTTTGGTATAGCAAACAAGTTTGAAATTTGACATTTTAATAGTATAAGCTAAGCAATCAAGATGTTTATAGTTTGAATTACTACTTTTATATTGGTTGTTGAAAATTAGGTTGTATTCGTACATCATTGAATTGGAATGAGGTTGTCATAATGTATATAATCATGTAATTGCTTCATAATATGATCATCGTAGGGTTTTGGATTCTCAATTATGTAAACATCTTAAGCCTCATTTGATAATCTTTTGTTTTTCTAATTAAAAAAAATTAAGCTTATAAACACTCCGTTTTTCTTTGAATTTTTTGCTTTGATATCCACATTATTTTACCACTTTTTTAAAAAACAAAAAAAATAAATAATATTTTTTAGAAAAAGAAGAATTGTCATGGATAGCAAAGTGGGGCGGTGTGCTTTTTTCTTTTTACCTATCTTAGGTTTTCGTTAAGGTGATCTTAATTAAATCATAAAATATGATCATAAAGGAAAGTAATCGATTAAAGGAACTATTTGCTTTATGGGAATATATTATAATTAAATTAATACATTTTATATCATATCCTTTGAAAAACATGTCTACGACTCCAACATTTACTTTTATAGTTTAATTAACTCAAACACAATTGATATTATCTTATAATGGTGAAATAATGTTCAAAGATATTCATAGACGATGTTCATATCTATCGGTTCCTATCACTTATAAACTATTAAGATTTTACTATATTTATAAATATTTTTTATCGTTTAAAACTATCTTTTTGCTTAAATAATTTAAGTTTTGGTAGAACAAATTAAAACAACGACCAGAAAAGAATAAAGTTAGACACATAAGTGGTTGATAATAAGGAAGGGAAGCTTCTGTTCTGTTCATACCAAAAGGGAGATAGGGCAGATAAACAAATTTAATTGACCATTTCTTTATGTGTATATACTTTGAAAGAAAAAGAGAAATTAGTTGGAAGATACATTGGATATCTTTTGAAAAGGTTTAAAAGTTGAAAGAAAATGAGAGAAAGTTGTCATAAACTTGTAGGAATTTTACCTTTAATGAGTCATGCATGGCTATATTTCCACAGCATCTCTTCTAATCACAAATGTAATGCAATTCATCCACGAGACCAAACTATCTAAAAACTAAGCACATGAAGAATAATAATAACAAACTTTGTACCTAAGTCTATGGGTCTTCTTTCATTTACACATCAAAAAAATAATTAACCCTTACGTCACAATTTTTAAATAAAAAATTACATTAGATGACAATTCTTTTTAAGAAAAAATTAACTCATAACACCTCTTTTTTTTTCTATATTGCAAATTTGACAAATATGACGGTAATTCATATGATAATAAGATGGTAATCTGCTTTTAAATTTGTTATTTTAAAAGTGTAGGTGACATGTGTATCATAATTTTTTTTTTGCTATTTTTGCAAACTCCCCATTTTTAATTGAATGTACCATTAGTTGTATCCAAAGTATTTTTCAAAGGAGAAATTATTTTAAATGATAGAACTTTTGAAAATACTACCATTTAGATGATGATATTTTGTAAATATTTTAGTTCATGTTGTCGTATTTAAAAATAACCCTTTTAAAGGAAATGTTTTTCTTAAAAAAATTGGTAAGGCAAATTTTGATCCGACAATTGAGTAAGATGTATCATTAAAATATATTTTTAGTGTCACACCTAACCGAAGTTTGCATTTTCAAATATAGCTACCAATGGAAAAATTGCATCAAATGACAAAAACATTTAAAAAAACCGTTCATGACATATATTTTTTGCATATTGCGAATATGACAAAATGAGTGATATCATTCGACAATCGTAGGACTATCGAAGGGTTATCAGACGTTAATTATAAGATTATCGACTTTTAAATTTGTTACTTTAACAATTTAGAAAATATAGTGAAATGAGATTTATTATAGATTTTTTTTTTTAATTAAACGGTGAAATGGACTTTTCTCGTTTCTCGTTTATTTGCAATTCGAACAGATAAAATTGGCGTAAAAATTGCTACCATACGTCCGTTCACGTCACTTCGATACCGTCAATCCGGCTACGAGCTACGGCGAAGGTGAGTACTAAGTTATCTTTCTTTTTCCGGCCGTCCTCCTCGGCGTGTTCTTTGTTTTTACTGTTTTTTGAGTGTGCCCCAGTTCGCCGATTCTCTCTCTTTTCTTGTTGTCGTGAATATTCAAATGGCGAAGAAAAGAATCCATACGCTCATTTACAAGTAACCACTGTTTGTGCTCTCTGCCAGAAAAATTCAAGTATTCAGTACCATTCTCTTTTTGGGTTCTGTTTTCTTTCTCATTCCAGTGAGAATCCAACGTTTTCTAGGAGAATTTAAGTCTATTCAACTGTTTTCTCGTGCTTTGTTTCTTCTATCTGGAAATTCAGCTGTTGTTTCAATTAATTAGATCTGGAAGGAATTCGATATGAATGGATTCAGAATTTTGTGCCAATTATAGTTTATATACATGTAGTGATGAAAATTTTGGCATTGGGTTAGGGTTTTTGAAAGTTAGATTTTTGTTGGTTGGCTTTGGGTCTGTGGTGTATGCTTGTAGGCTGTATGAATTCAAGTTATTTGCATTCTGTTTCTGTTTGGTTAATCACTCCCCTCCAACACACTTTCGTGAAAATTATTTGTACTCTGAATTCTGAATCATCTGCCTTTATTGTGGTTCATAATTCATATCTGTAAAGTTATTGACTGGAAGGCAAGCTGGTCTTGAGAACTCCATCTGACTAATTACATGTTTGTTTGAAAATTGTTGAAATGTATTGCAGGCGTTGTCCTTTTCTTGATAATTGCCTATTTTCCATCTGAACATCTCTTGAATTGAGATGTACTTCAGTCTGCACCCTTCATGAGTTTGTGTTATTTCTGTACTCCATTGTTTATGATTGCCTTTGTATGTTAGTAAAATTTTATTTTTACTTTTAGTCCAGATTTTGTGAACATTATTTATCTTGCTGATGTAGTTGGTTTTGCTCTTAGCCTGCTATTTAATATTTTACTCTTACCAAAATCACCAACAACTTCAAATGTCAAGTCAAGTGTAGGCCTGAGCTGCTGTGAATTCTTCTTTTTCTTTATACACATACGTGCAAGCCTTCCATGTTATTTTGTTGTCATGCTACTAGTTGCTATTATTATGAATGACTAGCAAGAGAGTTTGGTTCTGTGCCTTGGCTTTAATGTTCCTCCATGCCAGTGCATGGATATATCATATATGTATGTGATAACTTCACACTTCTTTGCTTGTTCAGATGCGTGGTTCAGTTTTAAAGTAAGTTTATTCTAACCAACATTAGTGTGCACAGGTTATCAAATTATTGAGAACTTTCATCATATGAATATGGAAAAAACAATAGTCATGAGTTGGCCTATGGTAAATAGGAGTATGACATTGATAAAGGGTTAAAAGAGGATATGGATTCAATTCACGGTGGCTAACTACCTATCTAGGATTTAATATCCTACAAATTTCCTTGACATCTAAATGTTGTAGGTTCAAGTGGATAGTCTCATGAGATTAATCGAGTTGTGTGTAAGTTGGCGTGGACATTCATCATTCTTAAAAGATTGAAACATGTAAATAAACTTTGTTTTGAGAATCTAATGTCTTTGCTATAGGCTAATCTCTTATCTTATTTGTTATTTCCTAATTGTTTGCAGAGACTTTGCTTTGACATGAGTTTTGTGTTTTCAGCTTCTTTGGCTAACCCTACATGGGAAACAAACCCGTGAAGCAAAGGGAAGAAGTTTTCGTGAAGGTAGCACCTCCTTTGGACCAAGCATTTGTTAGATGGCTAGCTCGTGATCTCGAAAGGATTCATGGCTTCCCCCCGAGAAATCCCTGTGCCGTGAAGCCTCCCGATCACTACATAGAGTTCATGCGCTTGTATGGATGGTTGGACGTGAGCCTAGATGATCCAGATCTCTCACGTTTACTCAAATAGCCATGTCTTACAAACTCAAAAGTGCATCATTGTGGAGATCTATCCTCTATCTTCTTATAATGTTAGTTCAAACACTCTCCAACTGTCATTTGGAGGTAATCCAGTTTATGTCAACCAGTTGTCCGTTAGCAATTTCTGTCAACATGAATTATGGAATAAAATTGTATGATGTAGCCAAACCATCACCTGAATCCGATGTTTGTAATGTCATTATTTACTTCATAAATGAACTTAAAACAACTTTACTTTAGTTGAATTTTACCTTCTCTACTAGTAATTTTCTTTTTCTTTTTTCCATCAACGATAGACATTGATAGAGTTTCTATCAATATCATTTGTTTCATTATGCTATATTTGAAAATGTGCTATGAATATTTGAAAAAACTTTTTTAAAAAAACAAAAGAAGAAAAAGTGATTCCATATTTCGGAGTAACTACGTGGATGCCTTCTGAAATGGCCCATATGAAATTTGGGCCTAGGATAAGATGCGAAAAGTCCATTTAGGAGAGCCCAAATAGTGGGGCGTAGTGACGGTAGAAATGAGATTGGGAAAGCCGCCGAGTTTATTGGATGATGGGGACGCGTTACGCGCCAAATAATCGCCACTCAATTTGCCCAACAAAAGGCGCGCATCGCCGATTCGAACGTTTCTTTTCTTTTTTACTCCCATCGAATTCCAGAAATACCCTTCTCTCTTTATTTATATCTCTCCCAATACTAATATTCCTTCCATCCAACCATCCTCCAAAGTTTAGCTTAATTAATCCATTCCTAATTATAATTAATAACAAACAAACTCAATCAACTTAATTAATCTTCGGTAAATCAAAATTCCTTTGCAGCACAAAGTAAAATATAATGTTATATTTATTATTTTATTTATTTATATTTGGTTTTTTCTTTTTTTCTAATAAGCGCTTCCCTCCACATCTATATCCGAACCAAGTTCCCTCCCTTTCAACCTTCCCTCGTTTTCTTCTCTCTGAATCTCTCCGGCGTTTCTCCATTTCTTCTGAGAATCCAAAACCTCAGATCTCTCTCTTCTCCTTCTTCTTCATCTTCTTCTTCTACAAATTCTCTTCCTCTTCTGTTTCCATCAATTTTCCCCAATTGTACCTAAAACCCCAAAACTCCCTCCATTTTTCCCTCTCTTTCTCTGACCTTCTTAACCCATATCCGCAATCACTCGATCTTTGCTTCCTCTTCTCTTCTCCCTTCCTCTATGTCGGGTTCTCGACCTCCTAACTCCTCTGGACACCTTCCTGACCAGATCATGCACTCTCTTAAACGCCAACTCCCTTTCTCTTCTATGAAACCACCATTTGCATCTTCTGGGGACTATCACCGCTTCACTCCCGACTCTCGACTCGCCGATCAAGAACCTGATGCTATCCTAGTCAAATCTCCAGTGAGTTTGTTTTTCTTGTTTTTATTTTACATGCATATTTCGTTCATTACTCTTGTTTTCATAAGTAACATTTTAGGACCTTTGTGTTTGTGCTTCTAGTTTGAAATCGATAACTCTCTGCTTACTACGCTTTTACCGGATCTCATGAATTTAAGTAGTTGGGAACTTGGGATTAGTGAAACTAGTTAGTTACAGTGATTTGGTCGTAATGAGGTTGAGACTGTGTAGACCTTCAATTTTAGCTTAATTTCAGTTACTTTGTTTTCTGTTTGGTTTTTTTTTTCTTTGGGGGGGTGTTTTGTGTCAGTGAATTAGATGAATTATGCTGTTATCACCTTCAATTCGTGTCTTTCTGCTCTACCTAATAAACTGTTATCGAGTGTCTCAGTCTCCCTACATTCTCGATCAGTGTTCTTGTGATCATCATAACTCATTCTCTTTCAGAACTTTCTAATGTTCACTGAGCGAACTAATTTTCAGTTTTCACTGAACTCATTTGTTTCTTTTGGTCATTGGGTATGTTGATCAGCTGCAATTTACCCTTCTTCAGTTTAGTCTTTATGCGCTCGATGAATTACCATTGTTAACCAATATTAGTAGTTTCCGTGGAAGATACCCCCAATTTTTCCTATAGATGGGCAAGACGAGTTGATAGCCACAATGTTAGAACCTTGATGCAAATAGATGACACTCGGTGAGATTGATTTTGTGAATTGTGAGTACTTTTCTAGAGATAATATGTTCAATCTGTGGTGAAGGATGTTCTTCTTCAATAGTAAGTTCTCAATTATGATTATAGTACTTTACCGATTCTGGATACTAATAAATGATGTAGATAACTACCTCCAAGGATAAGATCATAATGGTGTTAGCTGACTCGATCAAGTCGTGCAGTCGTATTTTGAGTTGATCTTGTCTATCTTGGATATGGATATCACTTAAATTATTGTGGTTCAGTAGTAAAAAAGAGCCAGCAAGAAAGACATCCCATTTCCTTGGTTGTAGGTGCTCATTCAATTCTTCAAAGGGCTAAATCTTCTGATCATCCTTGGTCAATAATTTTGTATCGTTAGGCTACTATCATATGTTATATAAGATTCTTCTGAGAACTTGATTGAATTGCTTTTGTGCATAGTTTGAATAACCCAGGCTCTAGTACTCATTATGGTGTACTGTATAGTTTCAAGAATATCTTCTATGTATGTTAAAAACAAGATTCTAGACATTTGTGGAATGCCAGGGATGTGAATCATTTGAATAGCTGAACGTCTCAAACTATTACACTAATAAAAAAAAAGGATGAGTGATATTTTAGTTTTATTTGTTTGTTTATACTAAATTAGGATTTTTCATTTGAGGTTTTTGCTAGTGTCTAAAATATGGAAAAAAGATTAATCACCTTCCATGTTCATTCAACAGCAACAGAATAATTGAGCTAATGAGAACATAACAGAGAATTTTCCTATGAGAACTGAACAGTCGCCTAATAATTTGTTTATATCTTCAAATATGATGTTTATGTTTTTATCATTTCTCCTCTATTTATTCTTCTCTTGTTTCTTTCCCTTCTTTCCCTTTATGTCTAGGGATATTCGCTCTTAAAATTTTGAATCTGAAGAATCTTTAGAGGTTGTTTGGAAATTGTTCTAAATGTAGTTTTCTTTCTAAAATATATATTTTTTAAACATATTAATTCTAGATAACAGCTTTAAAAGGATTTTTTTTTGTCTTCTTTTTAGTGTTCTTCCAAATGATCCATTCCATAAAAAAGATATTTGTTCAAAATCCTGAACTTGTTAGTCTTGATTTGTTGTATCACTTTTGCTAGTCCCTCGATCACAGTTGTCAATATGATAGTTTTGAAAACTAAATGAGAAAACTGTTTTCACGATAGTGTTTCAACTTTGATATTTGCTTGTAGAATATACACTCTTTAAAGACCTAATTCGCAAATATAACCTTGTTTTCCTATGAGATGATGACAATCTAATTTTTTATGAACAATTGAACATTTGTCATTTTACCTAATATAACCTTAATAGAAACTAGATAAGTAGTAGCATTAACAGGCTTAGTGGCAATCATGGGAATCTTTAAGTGCTTATGGTTGTTGTAAATTGGGGTAGTTTTGATGTTGTGGTATTTTAGGGCATTTATAAAAAGTTCTTATGTGGGAAGGTTGGTTAAGTGAAAATCCCCATTGGTGGAGTCGTGTCTCACCCTGATCCTTCTCATTTATTAGTTTTTACATTTATAAAATGTGGTACTCTCAGCGTTGATCAAATTAATAACTCTTGAGCTCAGCTACAAATGATCCTTCCATACACTGTTAAAGATTTTATTGTTTATTGATCATCCATTTGGAGACAAGTCTAATAGATATTTTCTGCCCATGCTTTCTTAGCGACTCTTTGGAGGTTTGGGAGGAGGGATTCTTAAGGTTAAAATAGGTCTTGCTAGATCTTCGGGATTTCATTTGTTTTGAGAGCTTCCTTTTGGACTACTCAAACTAAAACCTTTGGTAAATGGTTTATTCCCTTCAGTTACACCAGTTTGAGAATGCTCTTACCAAATCTTTGAATGTTATTTGTTCGAAAGGCTTTCTTTGGCTTTGGTTGGGAGGATGTGTTGTACCTATGAAGAACATGGGCCATTGGTTCTTAAAGCTTGGAAGCAGTTATGAAGCTCAAGATTATTAACAAAGTTGTGCCCTGCTTGATAAGCCCACATGCTTTGGGTTCCATGGATGTAACAGATGTTTTTCAACTTTTTGGATGTTTTGCTAGGTGGAATTACTTTAGGCTAAATAGACAACAATATGTATCTGAGAAGCCTCCATTAAATGTTAATAAAGCAACTGAGATCTTATATGTATTACAGGATAAAATTTTCTAGACTTAATAGTCTGCGTGGTGGTAGGTGCTGTATTTTTTTTTCTTTTTCTTTTTTTTTCTTTGGTCTCTAAAGTTATAAGTGAAATTATTTCTTCACCCAGTTTGTATGGCACTATATTTTGTTTCTTATTAGACCTCTATAGTAATAATTGTTTTCTTATATTAAATGTGTGTTCTCACATTACGTATCAGTACAGTATTAGGTGCGTATGTTGCTATGTTTGTTTTCGTAATCTTGGATCCTGTTTATCAGCAATTGAAGCGGAAGAGTGAGGTAGCAGATTATGAAGCCGAGTCAACTGATAGAGCAATTGGTCCTAGATTTGCTGAGGTAGTTAACAGTCCCCATCAAACACCTGGATCTGTCAAAGGAGGAAAGGGAAGCAAATCAAGGCTTACAAAATGCAGTAGATCAGGGCCACAGACTCCCATGTCAAATGTTGGTAAGTTGTACATCATTCATGCTGGTCTCCTTGGTTTTAAGTTAAAAAATCTATATGTAAAATACCTTCTTCAATTCTTGATTCTGCGTGAATGAGTAAGGTGAAGCTCCTTTGCTAAAGAAATTGCATTATTTGTTATTTAGAAAAAAAATTCCGACTTCTTCCAATCTTTCTTTCACAAAGCTATTACATTAATGAGAAAATGTTTAAGTTTCAGGTTCACCTTCTACGAACAATCTTACTCCAGCTGGTCCATGCCGTTATGATAGTTCTCTTGGTAGCTTGTTACTCCTGATGACTTTGTTGTAACTGTCATATATTTCCTACTATTATATGTTCCTAATTTTAGTGATTTTCATCTAGGTCTCTTGACAAAGAAGTTCATTAATCTGATTAAACAAGCGGAAGATGGTATTCTTGATCTAAATAAAGCAGCTGACACGTTGGAGGTTTCTGTCTTTCTAGAGCATTACAGACTTCTATTGTGAAGTTCAAGAAGCTGACATTTATTTTTGCTTTAATAGGTACAAAAAAGACGAATATATGATATAACAAATGTCCTAGAGGGAATTGGTCTCATAGAAAAGAAGCTTAAGAACAGAATTCAGTGGAAGTATGTATCATGCCATAAATTTTTTTTTGGTTTTCCATGGCATAATATTAATAAGCATCGCCTTCTGTAAAGCTACTTATTACTTGAGTAATTGATTGATTAGGGGGCTTGATGTCTCAAGGTCAGGGGATCTTGACGACAATTATGCTGATCTACAGGTATGTGTTTATTTACGAGAGTTGCTATTGAACACTGCTGCACTATTATATGAATGAACTTTATTCTATGAAAAAGAACAAAATTGTGTTTGTTGGGTGGAATGCAAGCATGAAATTTGCAAGAAAGCAAGTAATTATACTGTATTTACATGCCGGTATAATTGTTTATCTAATTAAAATTCAGCTTATGTGTGGATATGCTGAGTTATCAGCAGCATTATTTTTCATAAACATGATGACCACTGTAAACATATTCAATTATGCCCATTTATACCCTTTAATTAATATTCTATCCCAATCTTGCTCTTGACGTTGGTAAATTTCTCTTTGGTGAAAGTCTTTGTTTACAAATCAAAAAAGAAAAAAAAGAAAAAAAATCACGCTTTCAGATAAGTTTCAACTATAGTTACATGTGCAGGCAGAAGTAGAGAACCTTACCATGGAGGAGCGTGGATTAGATGAACAAATAAGGTGGTTTAAGTGAATCTTTAATTCAGTCTTTGAATGGAAAATTGTGTGCCCTTGTTGTCATTCCAAGGCTTTTAATAATTGCAGAGAGATGCAGGAAAGATTAAGGGACCTCAGTGAAGACGAGAACAACCAAAGGCAATAGCTTTTACCAAAATTTCCTCCATAATGTTATTAGTTATTATTATTATTTTTTAATGTAGAATTTAAAAGCGGTATGCTTTATCTAATGTTCAGGTGGCTTTTTGTAACCGAGGAAGACATCAAGGGTTTACCTTGTTTCCAGGTTAGTTTATCACATATGGAGGTGATTGGCAAAGAATTTGAATTTTTAAATATAGAAATGTTGCTCCCTTTTTTAATTGTGGTGTCAATATCTTGTATCACCAGAATGAAACTCTTATAGCTATTAAAGCTCCCCATGGAACCACTTTAGAAGTCCCAGATCCTGATGAGGTAATTTAGAAGCTTAAGGAAAAAGGTGTATTCATTTAATTTATCTTCCAGTCACCTCTCCTGCCTTCTATCAGGCTGTTGACTACCCCCAAAGGAGGTACAGGATAGTCCTCAGAAGCACCATGGGCCCCATAGATGTTTACCTTGTTAGGTAACGTTTTTTTCTTTTTTGGTTGAGAAATGTTTGGCACTGTACTGAAACATAACACTCTCTATGGCCTATTAATGAAACGGTATTAGGAATTGGAACTGCCCAGTATTCACAATATCCTCTTCCTACTACATGTAAAACTATGACCTGAATTTCCATTTTACAGTCAGTTTGAAGCGAAGTTTGAGGAGATAAATGCTGCGGAAGTGCCCCCTAGCTTGCCGTCAAGTTCAGGCTTGAATGAAGCACCTACAACAACACTAGTAACAGAGGATACTAGGGGAAAGGAAATTGAAACGCGGGAGCAAGACGTACACAGAATGTGCTCCGATCTAAATGCATCCCAGGACTTTGTGGGTGGAATTATGAAAATTGTCCCCTCGGTCGTAGATGTAAGTCTAATTTTTCAAAAAAGAGATTGGGGGGAAGGATGAAGAGTGAGGCTAATACATCTAACTCTATTTATAAACAATAATTGGTGGATTGGGTTATGGAGAAAACAAAGGCACACGCAACACATTAGTTTCTAAGAATTGGTTGGATCCGTTTGAGAGAGGACTTCATGCATGGAAGCATGCACATCTTTCCATCCGTTTAAGTGAGTCTAGATTCTAGACGATGCAGTCTCTATAAAAGCATAAATTAGTAAATGACGAAATGAAGGATTTCCGAGGGGGAAAATGTTTCAATTTCATTATATAGTTGATTTAAATTAAGGATGTAAATTTTGTGGAAGCATCTGACGTTTTTGTTTCTTATTCAGAGTGATGCTGATTACTGGCTCTTGTCTGACGCTGATGTTAGTATCACTGACATGTGGAGAACTGAACGTATCCTCACAATTTAAATCTATCAGCCTTCGTAACACTTTTGACTTTTTCCCTTATAATTAACATTCAAGTGATATTGCATAATACCTTGACCCTATATGTAGCCAGCGTTGAGTGGAATGAATTGGGTACATTTAATGAAGATTACAGTATTGGCACTGTCAGCTCACCCCAAACCCAAACTCCACTTCCAAATGATGCACCTGATTTGCCTTCTACTAATCCTTCTAGTAGTTGAAACTGTAAAAGGTATCTGATGATCAACGCTATGGTCGTGCAAGAACTTGTATGATGATGTATGATCCTCGTGATCCTTACTTAATCTCGGGGACTGGAACCAATGAACTCAGTTAGGAACCAGACTCCATGATAATTCCTAGAGAAGCTCCTCTACCCAAAAAAGCTAGAGAAGGAACTGCTGGATGGGAAGGGCTCCCCTGTACAGTTTTAGTACAAAAAAAATGTGTAGTGAATAAAATAGTCATTTCTATGCATTGTACAATTCTTTGTTCCATGATATGAATAGCATGTGCAGGACATTCATTCGACACAGACAACTTTAGTTTCAGTTCAATTTTACGTCTCGTGTGCAGAAAGCTGCATTCCAATTGAGTTGAGTTATTTTTCTTAGTTTCTTTGGGGTCTAGAAGTAGATGCTATTCAATTTTCTATCGTGTTGGTGTCGAACAAGTTCTTGAATTTAAAAGCCGTAATCACAAAGTTAAATCTAAACATGAGAGATTAGTTTTTTTTTTTTTTTTTTTTTTTTTTTAAATGTTGAATATACTAACAAGTAGATGCGAGTTCTAAAACCAATATAACTACAAGATAATTGAACAATAGAAATGGTTTTTGCCCCATTCTTTGACACTTGGAAGAATTTTGATCTTCTATTTACATCATCATTAGCCAAAATGACTCTTAATTTTCTTCTTTTTGTCGATTTTCGTTTCTTCATTCTTCATTCATGTCTCTATTCTCCATAGATTGTGTAAAATCATCAATCTTATAGACTCCTAAATGCCGGAACCATTAGCTATGATTCAAAAAGGATGGGTACATTATAACTCATTGGTATACAATCTACATGGGATTAGGATTAAACCCAATATACACTGTCAAGTAACTTTATATAAGAACTCTAACGAATAACTGTGTAGTCTCAAAGTAAGACATTATACTAATTCTCTTTCTCTACTTTCTTCCCAATCCAACTTGCAACAATTGGAGTGAGAGCCACTGTTGGAGGAAACCTTATTGGAGAAGCAGCTTTATGTGCTGCATATGCCAAAGCAAATGTTCCAACTTTCTCTCCTGTCTCATCAATTGAAATTCCTAACTGCCAAGTTTGAAAACAAAAACAATTTCTCTTATGAATCTTTCTGATCAAACATCCAAACAACCCTTCCTAAATTTCATTACCTTCTGCAGAAGAGCTTGAACGTCAACACCGGCACTGATGAGCGCGAAACATAGAGAGAAAGAGATCAAGGATAGAGTTATGGAGGTGGCTAAATATGCACCTCCATATTTTGCTAGCAACTCTTTTGCTTGATCACCCTTTGATTTATTTGTCCCTTCACCCTCCTCCTTAGAGCTAAATATCTGTACAATCAACATTCATTTCATCTAAGCACTAACAAAACCAGTATCTTTCCTATCTCATGCCTTCAAATTGCAAGAAATGTGAATGTAGATTATTCTTTGTATTCTTCTTAACTTCTTTGGATTTTCAAATTATGTTCTAGTCA
Organism: Cucumis hystrix; assembly: GCA_025688845.1. Classification (NCBI taxonomy): domain Eukaryota; kingdom Viridiplantae; phylum Streptophyta; class Magnoliopsida; order Cucurbitales; family Cucurbitaceae; genus Cucumis; species Cucumis hystrix. The sequence continues at coordinate 1,753,079 of CM046887.1, forward strand.
ATTGAACTTTTTTGAGGAATCCAAGGTAAGAACTAAATAGGCTTTTCCTTCTTTTTATTTCTTTAGAAAAACCTTCATTGGCAGACATTTGGAATTCAAGTGGTAATATTAATTAAAGCCATGATAGAACCAGGGGAATTCTGAACAAGAGATGAAAAAATCGAAACAACACCATTCGTTAAACTACAAACAGACCCAAAAACTTGATTAATAGAATGCTCAATTAGTGAAAATCAATATTACTACTAAGGTGGTTACAAGACTTCCTTCTTCGATGCAATTTTGAACCAATGATTGATCCAAAAGCTTAAGCTAATGGAATATGGTAAGTTTAATAATATCAATACTTACCAAGGTCCCTTCATAAAGAAGGAGCAAGGAATATGAATGTGTTCTAAGTTATAAGTTACAATAAAGTTGATAAGATGTGGATAGAGAAGAAAAAGAAGAGAAAAGGTACCTTCCAAAGACCAGCTTCAAGTCCGTATTTTTTGGTAACTTCATCTGCAGAAGAAGAGGAAGAAGGAGATGGGCGTTCGATTTCGCCGGTTTTCTGTTTAAGGGCTTGAACCCTGAAAGGTTTGGAGTTGAATTTGAGAGGTGGGTTAGGAAAATTGAAGTGAAATCTGAAATTTGGATGAGTAAAGGAAATGTTGGAAGAAGATGAGAAGGCAATTAGAGAAGAAGCAGTCGCCATTATCAGAAAACCAAATTAAAGGTTGGAATCTCAAAATCTATTAACGAGACATAGGCTCTGAATTGAGAGTTTGTGTTTTAGAGAAAAAAACAAGGATCCCACAAAATCAAGAGAGAAAGAGAAATTTATGTGAAGCATTATAAGCCAGATATTTGCTTCCAAGCTTAATCGACTGTCGTCACCACCGTTGTTCTTCACACACTTCCAAACACAAAAAAGTTAGCCAAATAGGTGTTCTTTTTCCCTTTCTTTTTGGCAATTATACATCAAATTGAAGTGTATAACTCTAATACCTTGATAACAATTTTCTCTAACCTCTTGATTTGTTGTATCATTATACTTACTATACACTTGTACGAAAAATCACAACTTCAAATTGCCAATGTGAGAATAGTTCAAATAGTATATAAGTGTGTTAAATGACAATGAATGAATGTTTATAGCTCAAATCTTCTTATTTCTAATGTACTAAAAATGATTGTTTTGTTATCGGTAATAAAAGTATATCATTAATATAAATCCATCTAGTAGTCTATCACAAAAAGATCTCGATTAAATATTTGAACGTCTTTTACGAGTTAGATGAAAATTATATTATATTTATAAGTAGAGTACAATTATATTGTACCATATTTACTATTATATTAAACCTAATTGTTATAGGATAACAATTTTAGGAATATTAATTGAGTATATAGCAACATTTAAAAAAAAAATTGTAAATATAGTAAAGTCTATCAGTGATAAACTTTTATCGTTAATAAACTTTTATGGTTTGCGGACCAATATTTGCAACATAGTCTAAAATATTGTTATATACTTAATTATTTTGAAATTAAATTTGGAACTACGTGGTACGGAAAGCCCTACAGTGAGTAGACGGGGTTTGGACTCTCTCATGAGACTGGCAACCCATACATAATGTCTGGGCCCAACCAACATTGAGCCTCAACGGAACAAGTCCATTTATATTCCGTGGGCCATAAGCCCAATAAATGTACATTCACTACAAAAATAAAATATTTCATGGAATAATAATAATAATAATGAAATAATAAATTGAATATTATTTATATATAATTAATTAATTAGTTAATAATTCAATACAATTCTAAACCAAACAAGACGCCGGCGTGCTTGTCCGGGCCATCCTTTGAGAAGTAAACATCACTCATCTTCTTAAAAGCTTGCAATGTGAGGAGGGAATCAGAACCGGCCTGATGGGATTTCCCAACCGCCCGGTCCAAATCAAGGGTCTTAGCAAGGCGGTCCAAACCCCCATAAAGCCCATCACAGAACCGCATCATATGCTTCACGTCATATACCTTTTTCCCAAACAACCCTTTGAGAATGCTCAAGAAATCCTGAAGCCGAGACGGCAGTTTGGTCCGGGTGAGAATCTTAACCAAGTAACCAAAGTCATAGGCGCTGTGAAAGGTAACCCAAGTGAGGGAGTCATTGCACAAAAGACCGGATGACATCAGCAAGTCGGCGAACCGGGAGGAGCAAACCCCATGAGTTCTGTTCCGGTGGAAATCAATCCCCTGTTGTTTTAAGAGCTCGATGGAATCCGGGGCGTGGGGGTCGCGTGCAACGTCGAAATCTCTGAAATTGAACTCCCAGATGAAGGAGTTTTTGGTGCCGAGTGTGGGGAGGTTGCCGTCGGCGTCGGAGAGGGTGAGACCGAGTTGGATTAGGTTGAGAGCGTCGACGTTGGACTTGAGGAGGAGGTAGTGATCGGAAGGGCGGAGAGGGTGGCGGTGGAGGGTGGGGCGGATGAGGACACCTGGGAATTCAGTGTCGATGGAGATGAAAGGGTAGCGGTGGAGGAGTTGAGTGATGAGATTGAATTCATGAAGGAGATTGAGATCCCAGACCTGACGGGTTTGGATTAACATAGTTTGAGAATTGGGGAGAATTGAGGATATTGTGTGGTGTTTATAAAGATTAGAAGATGGATGGAGAAAGGAATTGAGAAGGGTTTAATTTGATTATTGTTGAGTGGAAATGGAAACTGTGGGATGAACGTGTTTGAATGCTCAAATGGAAAGGAATGGGCGAAGATGCTTCTCAATGTGGCTTTGCCGTCTTTCCATTTCCTTTCCTTTAATCACGTTTACCTTTTCCAAATGCTTCGCTCACTACTTTTGTCTTCTTCTTACCTAATTTCTCTCTTTCTTTTCTACTCACTAACTAAAACTCCAAATCCTAAACCCAACAAAGAAAAACATTCCTAACTTCTCGTTGAATTCTATACATAAACTTGTGAATATGTATATAAGCTTAATTTCTTGGGTTTTTTCTTTTCTTTCTAAATTTTTCCTTTATAGTGTCTTTTAACTTTACTTTTCATGTGCTAGATTGTTAGCATTCCTAATAATATTCTTAGTTACTTTTTATTAGAAAGGTAGGGATAACGGTATTGAAAAAATGGTGTGTGTGTGTGTGTGTGTGTTAAGTGTTAAGATGGGAGACACGTGGAGAATGTGCTCCTCTATCTCAAAGCACTTTATCTTAATTATTTTTCACAAGGCCAAAAGGGCATCTCAATAAATTATATATATTAAAAATAAAAATTAAGAGCATAATTAGATAATTAGATGGGTTAATTAATGTGTTGATTTGATTTGAAAGTTCAAAAAGAGGTGCCTCCCAAATCCCAACTGGGAAAGTCAAGTCAATATAGCTTCCTATGTTACAATTCACAATTCAATTCACCTTTATATATATAAATATAGGAAGGTCTTGAGTTGACATGAACATAATAAAATTATGATTATTTAAAAAGAATGATATAATCCGCAGCCAACCATTATATAATAATAAATAATATACAACACGTTTTTTTGTATTCAATTGTTATATATATAATTTTATAATAATTTGGCTTCCACTTGCTCCGCTGCCTTTTCAGCCCACAATTATTCTTTATTTATATATATATATATACATATATATTTCCTTTTCATATATTTAAAATATACAAGTCATTTTCACTCGTTCATGTCTACAAATCTATTTATATCATTTAGCCATACCTAAAGTAATTAACTGCAGTTCAACTTGGTTCGATCTTCTTTCATATTTCTTATCAAGTACTCGTACACAGTTAGATCGCATGTAGATCTTTAGTAATTTGTCATCACAAAGAAGGTAATTGACGTACCTTCGAAACCTTTATCCTGAAAGAATGCTTTCAAATTGAATGTCAAGTAAAGTGCCTCTGAACCAAGCGTGAAGCTTCAATATTTAAAGACTTTATCAAATCTTCGAGATCTTTTATTTGAAAGATATAGATAAAATATTTCTATTAATTAAAACACAATCTTTTATCTTTTAATATGAATATTACTTTATCCCTTTTTATAAAGTAACCACCAATCATTAGATAATAAAAAGAATTCTTATTAATTCTTATGACAAAAAATCCAACATGATTTGTGCTAAGTTTGTAATTAAATGGATTTTCACTTAATTAGGGCTCTTTTATATATCACAATAAGTTGGATAGCCACCAGCACGATAGCTCATAGATATCTAGTCGTTGATCAATCTTCAAACGTAGCAATCTTCGTCCACAACTGCTGTTGTCACATTCAATCTCTCCGTTGTTAGTACGTCGTTTTCATTGTTGGTTTGTCATCATATAGAGTTGTTGTAGCTTACAAAGCTAATATATCTCAATAATTTATCATATTTTAAATAATTGAAATCATGTTTACCAACACACTAATCTAAATTTGCCACCCAATGCAATTTTTCAAAAACTAGAATCCAACACACATCAAACATCGATCAAGAAGATACCTTTCATTTGTTTTTTCCTTTTAAGAATTCAACCATTAATTCCTTTTCTTCTACTAGATAAAATCACATTGCTTTTCTCATAAAATTTTCTAAAAATAATACATAAAAGACCAAGCAAGAACTCATTAAAGAAGTACAAAAATCCATTACACACAAGTTGATCATAAATGGTAAATATTTTATCAATGATATCATTGTTGACAATTCCAGTTTTCTTTTTGAATAATGTATACATTATATATGATGATAGCAGTAGTGAGTAGTGAAAATGATGGCTGAAGCTTCTTTCCTCCCTCCTAACCTTCCAGTTTGATTTCAACATATTTATTCCCTACAAAGTTTGAGATCACCATAATAACTATGGTCAAACTATATATAACTGCATACATTCAACTTATTGAAAAAATAATGAGTTGGTATAGTTATGAAGAAGAACTTATGAATTAAATTATTATCCTCACGAGAGATATGGTCCAATCCAAAAAATAAAACCCTAATTAAAGAGGTAGATGCAATACAACACCCATCCTCTTCCCCATCAGTTACGCCACTCACGATTTCTCACTTCATTCATTTAATGTCAATACACATTATATCAATTTTCTTCAGCCATTATTTTTATATTTATATATCAAAAGTCAGCAATAATTTTATACTTTTTACTATATATTTTTTTTTTTCATTTTTCTACTTCTCTAAATGAAAGAGTTACTTTCATGAATTTTGATGTCTACTCAATCCTCATAGTAATTAATAATTGAAAACTTGAAAGTTCGTTACTACCCTTCTAGAAGAATTACTGGGATTCTGTACCTTTATGTGTATATATATTTATTCCTTTGATTTTAATTTTAATTTATTCTCTTTAAATTAATTTAAAATAAGTTCTGTAGTTTCTTTTTAATTAAGAAAAGAAGCGATTATTTATTTTGTTTGACTAACGTCATTTGATCATTCTCCACATCTGTTTGTATAGATGGATGATTTTGTTGTTGCATGCTAAGCTCTCTCCTCAAATATTTTCAAGAAAACATATATATGTAATTAGTTAACCATATTTCAATTCATGTCGATGCTTTAATTTGACATTGATTGTAAAAGCATGCATAAAGTTATTGGGAGTTGAGGATGGTGTCAAAATTAGCAAAACCCAATTCTTCATGGTCCTCATTTTCTATCAAAGAATGAGTTGGTAAGGATACACATTATTCTCTCCTTCTACTTTGACTTACATCAAAGTAAAATAATTAACCACAAACTTCAAATGTAAGGACCAAAGTTGTATTTAAAAAAAGGAAAGAAAAAAGAGGGTGGGAGAGAGAGAGATGAGAAGTAGTGGGTGGGTAGAATTTAACGGTATAGCAGTGGTAACAGTTAAAATGGCAGTCTCTGTTAAACACTAACACGTGCTCCCTCTTCTTCACTTAAAACCTCCCATTCAATATCCCTTACCTCTTCCAATTTAATACCCAACTCTCCTCTTTTTTCTTTTTTTCTCTTTTTGTATATATTAATTGACATGTACGTATGTAACGGGTGTTTGTTTGAGCTGTCTAATCGAATCTCAATTTTATTTTTTTAGATCAAATACCCATTTGGACATGAGAATCATGAAAGGATCGAGTGTCTCCTTAGTTTTTAATTTTGAAGGTGAAAATCTCAACCACACCCAGCATTGGATTATGATTGGAGTGAGGATGTTACCTCTCTCTCAGGTCTTTTCACATGCCTCAACCACCTTCTTCTTTCTCTATTCAATACCCCTATCTATCGACATGTATGTCTTCATCTAAACCTCAGGTCACTACAAGATATATGTATTTATGCATTTCCTTTCTTATGTATATATTTATTTGTTAAGGGCTGAATAAATAAATAAATAAATGGGAATGTTTGAATGAGTTTATATGTGGAGAAGATGGAGCTGTTTAATTTCTACTTCAACACAAAATGTAGTACTGATTCAAATAAACATGAGTCAACAATCATGGATATACTTTTTAATATTCTGTCATCAATAATCAGGGAAGAATACAGAAAGAAACTGTATACAATTTTCAATTGATAATGCCTCATAATTTTCTTTTTTAAAAAATAAAAATGTAAGATAAAAAGTATTCAAACCTAATACTCGAGAAAGGAAGAAACTGCACTGTTGCACTAAAATTACACCACTGATGAAAAAGACTCACATTTACTTATTTATTTGTTCATGAAAATTAGAATAGAACAAGAATTGGGATATATAACAGCCGTGCTTTGGATTTGGATTGACGAACAAGAATTAAAATATTAAAAAACAAAAAAGAATTTGTCAATTCCCAATTTGATAATATGCACAAATACACATCTAGTCTAGAGATAGTTGTAAGCACATAAATGTGTGTGTGACTTTTCTCTTAAATATGTTGGATGCATAATTGAAAAGTTGAATGATTTGCATAACTACCACATATATTATTTGAGTTGTTTTTTCAAATAATTCACCTAACATGTAGTATTCGTATTGTGAATTTTGAACTTAGAAGTTCAATTCTTCTGCTGTCAAAATAAATAGAATATAGTGTGTGTGTATATATATATATACTCTCCACCGTGTAACCATCTTTTCAAGTGGTTTGTTCTCGGACAATGTGTATGGATTCCATTATCCACACACATGAAAAACTCAGAATGACAGCTACATGTTAATTAATGGCAACAAACATCAAAGACATTACTATATGGAAAGAGAGAGAAAGATCAGATAGAGAAATTAAAGTGAAAATTTCAGCCAATTCATCATACAAAAAGTTAATAATCCATCCTAGGTTTCATGGTGGACGACATTTTAAATTATATATAATAAGATCTCACACCAACCAAAATGCCAAAAAGAAAAGAAAAAAAAACAACTTGACTAATTAAAGTTATGAAATTTGATGAGAAATAAGAAAGAAAGGAAGAAAGAAAGAAAGAAAGAAAGAAGAAAAAGAGTACTTAATTATAGTAATTAATAATAATTTGGATATGTTGGGGTAACTAGGCATGATGTGGTTGTTGCTTGAAGAAATCAAGAAACACGTTGTTCTTGCATTTTGGGCATTGAGAGCTCTTTTCTGTCAGCATCACATACATGAAACACCCTGGACATCCCACCAACATCATTGATCTTGTTATTATCTCTTCCAATCTCCCACCATGCTCTTCTCCTTCACATGACAAGCACGAATTCCCCACTGATATCTCTGACGACGACGACCCTAACAACCCTGATCCTGATCCACCAAACGTGCTCACCGACGAAGACGAAGACGAAGTCGTAGGTGACCGGTTCAAGTTCACTCTCAACTCCACCTCTGCCTCGCTACTTCTCGATCTCTTGCTCATTTTCTATAAACCAAAAACAAAGGTTAACAAATAATGAAAAATTATTGACACTTGTAGGAATGCATGTGAGAGATGAGAGAGGCTTACACAGCACAGAGTTTGTGATTTGAAAAAGAAAAAAAGAAAAGAAAAGAAAAAGGAATGAAGAAATGAGGGGAGAGGGGAGAGGGAAAAGAGAATTAAAAAGGGAAGGGAATTTATGGTGAATTTTTCAAAACCTAACTGCATAACACAAACTAAATAATAATCAAAGAAAGGGAAGAGGGGCCCTTGCAAATTTATTTCATTCAAACTTTTGTCACTTATGCTATATGGGAGATCATGGCATATATATATATATATATATATATATATATATATATATATATCCACATTATTGAGATATTATTATTATTATTATTATTATTATTATTATTATTATTCAATAATATAATATAATATCTTCAATTATATATTGGATGTTACTCTCCATGCTTTCTCCTAATATTTCCCTAAAACCATTATTCTTTCTTCTCAATAATAATAATAATAAATTATTTTTCTTTCTTCTTTCAAACTTCCCCTCAAATGATAATATCTAAAATTGTTCCATTCATCGATAATAAGATGATGTAAGAACAGCTGAAGTTAAATTAAATATAAAAAGAATGAATCAAAATAATTAGGTTTATAAGTGATAATCCCTATTAAACTACGTCTACTATTATCTATATCACTAATAACTAATAGATGTTTACGATGGTATTTTGTAATTTTGATTAAGTGTTTGTGTTTGTAGTACTAAATTATATTATTGTTGCAGTGTTATTTTAGAAACAATATATATTAGTATGGTAAAAAAATGGATTGAGGTTAGTAAGAATGTTAAAGAAATCATTTCAGTATGTAAATGTAAATAATTTGTGACCACCGATAAAAGAAAATACTGAAATGGAAAGCGAAAGAAAATGTCCAAGAAAAGAGTACCGTTTGGTTACAATGAACAATAAAACATAGAGTTGTATGGTACCTTATGGGACCTGTGAGCTGTGTGTTTTGCCTCAATATTTAAAGATAAGTTACCTCAAATACGAATTCATTTCATCCTTTTGAAAATGGGGTAAAACAACTTTATTCTTTGGACCCTCTTTTTAACCTAACTATATATTTCGGAATGTGTGTTATCTGCTGCCAGACGTGGTTGAATTGCCTCTTATGTGCCATATACCCATCTTGGCACATCTTTTACTAACTTCCCTACAAACTTTCACTCAGTTGTCAAATAAAATTATCTAAGGTTAAATATGTAATATAGGGTTTTGTTATCTATATAATTTACCTTTAGTAGGAGGAGTCATGCATGATGCTGTCTTTTTCCTCCTGATGTGACTAATTGGTCAAGATGTAAAATTTAGTGTGTGTGTTCATTATTGGTGTGACAATTCATGTTTGGTATTTACATTAGATTAGAAGAAATTAAAAGAGAATTGAAATTTTGTAGTTTAGGGGGAGGAAATTATATAAATTTAGCTAGGGTGGTAGATTGATTTAGGGTAATTAAGGGATGGAATAGAGAGGGGCAGTAAAATGGAAGTAATAGTATGATATAGGGGGTGGGCGGGCAATAGAGTGGGGTGAAATGGGGGGCACCCTCTAAACAACTACTCTTATTTAACATGCTCCTTCATTATATATATATATATATATTCCTTTCAAAAATATTTCAAAAGAAAAATATAGACTACCTTTAGTCAGTTCGATTGATGTTAGAGATGAATCGACATTTCAATTAAAATTCAAAAACATAAAAAAGAATAGAACAAAAATTGCAAGAATAAAATATTTAAAGTGTGTAACAACAGATACACTTTTTCCATTTTATAGATATGGTATTTTTTTAGTATATATAAAGTATATTAAGTGTATATTAGTACGTAGTTTATCAATGATATATATTAAATTATTAAGTGTATCGTGCGTATCAAGCATGCATTAGTTATATATGATATGTAACATCATGAGTTTAAGAGAGGCATATGAATGAACCGATATCACATCTAAGTGAGAGGAATTATTCTAAGAACATGAAAGTAAGGTTAAGAAAAATTTAAAAAATATTAAAAGTTACTATCTATAACCAACAAGGTGCACTTTCTTTTCAATAATCCTATCATAAGAACTCCATAAAGTTAAGCGTGCTTAGCTCGAACAATTCTATGTTGGGTGATCTTCTGAAAATTTTCTTAATATGTATATAAGTATGCTGAAAGAACTCATGTTGGTAACACAAGGATAATGTTACCAGGTTGGTCGCAAGAAAATGGAGTGGAATGTTGGAGATTCGAATTCTAAATTCTAGACTTACGGCATTACACGATGCATCCATACTTTTCTTTTAAATTTGCATGGGCATGACTTTTTTTTTTTTTTTTTTTTGCTTTTTTTCTAAAAAAAATAAATTTGATCTATGAGTCTAATTTTTTTTAACTTATTTTTTTCAAATCTACCATAAGAAACAAAAAAAAAAAACAAAAATAAGTAATAAGAAAAATATAATATAAATAATAACACAAATTTAACCCCAAAAAAAATTGTTTTATTAATTTAAATAAACATTTACTTTTATTATTTCTTCAAAAGTACATTTTCAACATTTTCATAAAATTGAAAATTTTAATATCTTCGTCGACTTCATTCTCATCCTCGATAATAGGTCTATTTTTCTTATATATCTATAGATATCATTTTTGTTAGATTGACCGATTAAGATATATATTCTCGACTAAAAGACAGAGAAGAAGTTGATTAAATTATTAAGGAGTAGGCATGCAGTAGCTAGGAGTATTGTGAATAATTGGATACACATTGTTATTAACCATATCCCCCATATGATCTATTGCTATATTTGCTATATGCATTGAGGTGGTTGCAATAGAGCAATTATTCATATTCTCCACTCTCATCAATATTAAATAATAAATATTACACTCCCTCACTACATTTACATTATACTCTCATCTAATTATTTGCATACATATTCATAATATTTATTGCAAATTTTGATATATCTCAATCAAATGAAATAATAATCATCTTGAATTTAGGTGAATTTAAAGCCCTTTGGATAGCTTAATCTGTCAAGACATCATGATTAAAATTTGTAAGGTACTGTGGTCCATTTTTATACCGTTGGTAATATTCGTCATATATATATATAGTAAAATTAAATACTCAAACCTAAGGTTTTAATATATTTGGTGTTGGTTACGATCATAAATTTTGATATGTACTCTACACATTTACATTAATTAAAACTATATATCATATATCTTCGTCTTATGCTTAAATAAGTGAGTTTAGAAAGGGTTACTTTTTCTATAGGTTTATTTGAGCTTATGTCTTAATAAAGAAACATATATTCTTCAGGTGTTTGTTTATTTTATAGCCTTTTTTTTCCCCTTAAGTAGACTTATTTTTATTGAAATAAATGAGCTTAGGCATTTTTTAAAAATGTCGGTGATGACTTCTATCAATGATAACATGTTTAATATGTATAATATGTTATTTATGAGTTTATCACTGATAACTTGAACTTTGAATTTTTAAATGATATAATTGTTATATTGATAGAATTACTTAAAAACCATAATTTATTTTAACAAAAATTGTGACTATGTTATTAGTGATTCAGTTAAGCTATTATCGATAGCACGCTACTTCATGCTAATTTGATCCTTCTTCCTTGTCAATTAATACATATGAGATTTTAACTAATACTACTTTCATTTAACGATAAATTGTAAAAGCTACTCTTAATGACTTTTTTTAGGATGTAGATTGAAATCTAATTAGATGAGTTCTATCATAAATATATGAAATTATCGATGTAGATTAGCTTGCACAAATAATTTTGAAGATATTTGAGAATATTTTTATTATCATGTTTGTTTTATAAGATTTTTAATCAACAATGTTCCAGAAATACCCTTACGATAATTTATTGATTTATAACTAATTTGATGTAATTTAAACTTATATCATAACATATTTGTTTTTATCAATTGATTTAAAAGAAGAATAATAATATGATGTGTATTATTTTTACATGTTATTTTCCTCAACAATATAATATTATCATAAATTAAGGTTTTTATAAAATAAATATTAATTTAAATTTAAATATTTAGTTAAAAATAATAAGAATTACCATTAAACGGTTCATAGTATTTATTTTAATTATATAAAACACAAATGAAATAAATAAATAAACAAGTAAAAAAGGTAAAAGGTAAAGGATGACTTAAACTAAAAAATTGTCCCATGTTCGAGGAGAACATCCAAAACTCTCCAAATGCCCTCTGTTTCAACATTTTAAAATGCTCGAGAATCTCTAAATGTCAGAACATCTTATACCTACAACAATTCAAATGTCCATTATATAAAACAAATAATCGTTTAAAGTACGGTTATATAAGTGGTGGTAGAAGTAATTAATTAAGGTTGGAGAGGAATGAAATGAAAGTTAAGAATAAGCTGTAATAGTATAAGAAAAGAGTGATAGGGGAAATGGAGAGAAAGATAATAAAGACATATATCTACCTGAGGCTTTTAGGAAGAAAGAATATTAATATAAAAGAGTACGAACAGAGAGAGTAGAGCTGAGTATGAATACTCTCTCTCTCTCTCTCTCTTTTAATTCCTCTCTTTCACTCTACAATTTATTCCCATCTCTCTATCATCTAACTAACCCTAAACCCCCTCTCTCCCCTCTTTTCTCTCTCTTATTTATTCATTTTACGATACAATTTTTTTGTTATATTTGCATATATTAAAACAACCAAAATCAAATAACTATACAAAAGATGAACCACTCAAAAAAAGCTTTATGTGCAATAGAGTGAGTGAGTTCGTTTAATAGCATATACCGTATCAATTAGAAGTTCAAACATGCATGGAGTATGCTCCAAAAAAATATATAGAAGAAATGCTTCAAAAAAAAATGTAAATTTTAACTAAGGTTAGTCGTCCAAGGATAAACAATTAAAATTGAGATCTCTAATAGAATCAACGAAAGCTTGAACCTCATTCACATATCTAAAGTTCTCGGTTTCTAATATAGTAAATCTTATGCTAATTAATTACAACTTTGAATCTCCTATTTGTTTGTAATATCATGAAAAAAAAGTACAAATTTTGACAGTGTAGTTTAGTTCCTTCTCATATGAACTTTGAATGGAAAATCAAAATTATCATCTCTTCCATTTTTCATAGCTCATATTATTTTATAATATATATATTGATTTTTTAAAATTAAGTTTGTTTTCATATTTGAAAATTCTCTCTCTATATATATATATTTTGTCGGTAAAATGGTTCGATGTACAATTGTTTTTTTCTTTTTTCCAAAAATATGATTTGACATTTTCTTGTAATATTTTACTTCTTTATTATTATTATTATTATTTTACCTATTTATACCATATATGGTATTTACTATATTCATAAAATCATAATTTTATTTAGTTTGTATTACGAACACACCACATTTCTTATTTCATTAAATATCACTGATATTTTTGGCAATAATATATTCACATTTAAAATTCTATGACATCATAACAATAATCCATATATTGGTTTGAATTGCGATATGGAATTGATATTCAATAATTAATTTGTTTTTTAATGAAAAGAAATGTTCTAACGTAAAATTATTGTTTATGTTTTATTTAATAATTATGATGCAGATTTAATTAAAGCATTGAATTGTAGGAAGAGAGATAAATGTATGAATTTAAAAAAAGAAAAATGAAAGGGAGAGGTGTGGTTAATTGTGAGGGTCCCCAGTCATTTTAAGGAAAGAAAGAGGAGAAAGGTGAAATGAAGTGATGGGTAGCTCAGTGGGTGTCTCATTTTACTGACAAAACTGCATAAAAGAAATTTTGTATTTGTATTTTTATTTCCTCTTTCAAAGATAAAAGAACAAAAAATATATATACACACACTTACACATACAAATATATGTGTGTATTTATATATAGATATCTATATCAAATAATGTGATGGTTGTCCATACTCCACACTACATTAAACAGGAACTTGCTTCATTGCTTGCCACGTGTTTCCACGACTCACGTACTTGTTTGGTTTAAAGTTTTATGGATATTAAAAAATCAAGAATGTCTAAGAATATTATACCGAAAAACCAATCTGTATCTATTAATCTCATTATAGACACCAATTGAAACCTAATAGAATATGAAACTTTGTTCACTTTGCTACATTTCAAAATGCCCCCAAAAAATTTAAGTAATTATTCCTTCAACATCAGTGAAAAGCATAATAGAAAAATATTGAACCTTGTTGCGAAACTTCACTTGGACAGACATCATTGTGTATGGACTTGCACCAATTTCTTACGAAAAAAATATTTAAGTGCATCTTATATTACATCAATCTTTATATATATGACTAGGTTTAAAATGAGCTTCGACTTCCTTCTACATATTATTGTTATATAGACACAATAATTGGCACCTAAAAAAGAATACCCACTTCAATTTACATATTAGTGTTCTCATGTTAAGAAAGTAAACATTATTTGATATATTTAAAGAATAATAAGATATTATAAGATAAAAACAAACAATTTTAAACAGTTAAAAGATCAAATCATAATAATTATAATTATAATAATAATAAAAAAGTGCTATGAATATACATAGCCTAAAAGGAAGGTTTTAGAGTAGTAAAAATAGGAGAGTACAATAATTTTGCTTTGACAAAATGGTATGTTGAAATAAAAGTCTCAACAAGAAATTACAGCATTTTAGTGGAAACATAGGTGAAAGTAATTTAATTTAAAAACTTAGTATGCCTTTAGACCTTAACATTGGAAGAAAAAAGATGAAAATTTTCAACAATACTGTTGGGCGTAATTGGTTGGGGAAGAAACAAGGTAACCGGCCACCTCGATACTACTCTTGCTCCACCAGTTTGATTTAGAGGCATTCTATATTCCAATAGATGATTATTTGAATTACTATACTTGTTTTGCTTTTGCAGTATTGTAAAATCCTAAATCATGGCTTGTCATTAAGCCATGATTGAGATTGAATTTGATAAGTACATAGTACATACATACCTCTCATCTTCCGGGAACAGAAAAACCTACCTTGGTAGGATAATTAAATTTCATGATTGGTGGAATTCTTTTATCCACAGCCAATAATAAGATGTCAAACAATTATGAACACGGTTGATATATCTACACATGAAAAGGCCCATACCTCGAAAGTGAAGACACAACTTCCTCTCTTAAAGGTTGAGGGTTTGATCCCCTATCCCTGCCATAGTTGTTGTTCCAAAGAAAAAACCTTACTGAAAACAGTTTAACAGATGAGCTAGCAATTTGTTGTTGGCCATGGTGGCGTCCTTGCATCAGTCCTCTAATACATGAAGTCGTTCGAGCTCGAGAATATGTCCACTCAGTAGAGCTGTACCATTTGTAATGTTCCTGCCTCTACACTGCTGCAACTGTTGTCGGAGGCTTCGTACAACTTCATTGAGCCTCTGGATATTCCTTTCTTGTGATAACAATATCTACATACCAATTCAAAACAATAGGTGTAAAAAATTAAAACGTAGCAGAATATCACAAAGTAGAAAACAAAGCTCAGACAATTAAGAGAAATAAAAGGCAGGACTTGAGTTATCTATCTGGGAAGTAAACAAGGATCCCCATGATCACTTTTGATGTCATACTGTACTCTCCATTTAACATGGAGGCACGTAGACAATTTTCAAGCAATAAAATTTGGGATTGGTATGATATTTCCCTGTGAAATTTTACTAGTTCGTGAGTTTTGTCGTACCAACTGACAGGCTTTTGAATTACTGACTTATCATCCCATCAGGAACCAACATTGTTTATCCCGATTCCCAAATCAATGCCAGGTACAATCCAGAGGAAGATAAAAATAGTCATTAATGATTCTCTTTTATCTGGTTGAAAAATTATGTGCCTTTGTTTCGACCAATATAATTCATCCTTATTCTTTTTATAGTTGTATTGTTCTGTTTCTGACCCAAAAAGGCACCCCATGGTTCTATTCTATCGAACATTGTGTGGAGAAGTCGTCAAGCTAAGTCTATCCTTAAACAGAAAGTGTTTAATTATCCAAACGCCTGCTGGCTAAAAAGATTCTTATGATTTACTTAAGGCCAGATTACTTTTCCACCCCTGTAAAGTCTAAACTAAAATGCTGCTCCTGATCAACCCCTTAATAACTTTATGAAACAGAAACGTATACTTCAAAACAAATCTGAAAAAATAATAATGATAAAATTATAAGATACAAAAATTTCATGGTTCTGTCGATTTCTTCAAAAGGAGGCTCAAAGGGGAATTCTTGAACATTCAAAAAAGGAAGGAAATTTTAAATTTTATATAATCTTAAGGGCCTCATCTATGGATTTGAATAAACACAAATTTGGATCATACAAGAGATTCAAAAAGAAACTTATAACTTATTGGAAGGCAGAGAGAGAAAAAATTGGCTCACAAACAGATGAGGACCCATTTAACTGGCCTCAGAATTCAGTGCAATTTAATTTGATTGTCAGGGGTAAATATCAATTAAGCTTTCATTTGACAATCTACTGATAAATATTTTGATAGGCCTCAGCCTCAATTTTATTTATCTACGGCAAGAGAAGATTCGAGGGCTTCCCAATCTCTCCACAATTCTCAATAGAGAAACGCTTATGAGCAAAATAGCAAAAAGAAGCCCATCCCTAACAACATCAGCAACATACATAGGCAGAAAATAACAAAGAGATATTATAAAAATAACACACTTACTCAGCCCTTCCTAACAAACTAACAATCAATATTCCTATGGGCCCACACCAAACCAAATTACTAATTAACTCTCAGTCACCCTTTTCCTTCCTCTTCTCATATTTTTACCCCAAGTCTATCCTTAAGAAGAAAACAACATAATATTTTTACTTCAAGAGCCTTAGGCCCTTAGGCCAAAAACACAAAATAATCCAAACCTAGGATAGCTTAAATTGTCTTAATTCAGGTCAATGTGATAGAATTTGGATAGTTTTCAAGCAACTGTGTGGAAAATCCTTTCCTACTCAAAAGCTACACTCTACCTAGGACTAACCAAGCTTTCAATGCCATAAAATTAAAGGTAACATCTACAAGAAAGTAGTTTAGAAAAGGATGACATGAGATAGCACTAACGGTAACAGAGATATTTTCTTCAAACATGAGCACAGAGAGTGGCTTGGCAATAATCAAAATATAACAATTAGAAACACTGATTCATAATATTCACATATGTAGTGAATTCTCCATATCTTTTAGGCAATTCCACAGAAAAAATCACGTATTACATTGACAATAGTTACAATTGCTGCTTCAAGTCAGATGTAATTTCCACAGCAAAGGGTAAATTGTTAAACTTATCGCCATACCATGTCTATATTAAATCATCAAAATGTTTATTGGTCAGACCTTGCCAAGAGTATCAGTTAGATTACTATTTTATTTCTAGTGCATCACACATAAAGGAAATAGATGCATTTTACATAGGGTCAAGTCCCGAAAACCAAATATCACTCCGCTAGGATAACCTTTTTCTTTTTACTTTTAAACAGAAAAAGTAGAGGAGGAAATGAAACTCATAATGGGAGCATGAATAATGCATTATTGACCCACTATCCTGTCCAAGAACTCCTTAAACTTCCGCAATTAAATTTATCGATAACTCATTCCTCTTCTATAGCTCTACTTAGCTCCTATATGTACCAGACATACACTACCCAACATGCCATCTGTAACCATACCCAAGGAAAAGAAATCACTTGATTACATATTTAGTAAGTACCCTACACCCTGAATCTAGCACGATGGACACACCTCCACAACTCTATGCGCCTGTGAACTAATCATTCAGTCTTCTTCACAAATATCATACGGACATTCAACACTATTTCAATTTAGACCCTAATAAATTAGAAGCACAAGTACAAATTCCATTGGTTGATGATGTAATTAATAGAGGACTTATTACCTTCTCCTTAACTGCTTCTTCCCTCGTTGATATCTGCTGCTGCTGCTTCTGGGAGTTCACCGTGGAGTCAACCTCAGGTACTAGTTGTTGCCTCCACTCGAACTGCGAAGTGATAATGAGAATAACGAACAAAAACACAAGTAACATGGATCTGGACATCATTAGAAGAGGCTGAAACAATAAACCCAGTCAGAGAAACCCCAAAAAAGGATGGAATTGGGATGAATTGAAGTTAGGAAATGAAAAGGAGGGAGTTACTTAATGAAGAGAAAACCCTAAGTTGATGATAAAAGTTGGCGTAAGATAGTGAATGAGAAAGGGGTTGAGGAGGTGAAGAGAAGAGTTGTGGATTGCTTGATAATGAAGGAAGGGGAAGATGGTTAATAGGAGATTTGATTGAAGTCTAAATCGGTTTGAGGAAGAGGTTTGGAATATGGTAAACAGCTTGCTTTGAGAGTTTGAGAAGTTGCACCCATTGCGAAATACGAACGACCTCGCCGACAAACCACGCCCACTACCACTCACTCACCCAACTAATTGCTATTTACATTTACTTTTACAAATAATAATAGGATGTCCAATTTTCTTAAATTTAAACTCTAGGTACCTAGATTCTTTAAATCATATCAAAGTGATATTTAAATGATTTTGATATTCTAGAAGAGAAGCTACAAGAAAGAAAGAGAAGATGAATGAAAATAGAAAAAAGGAGAGTGGGAGAAATTTGAAAGAGAAGAAGAATAAATAACAAATAAGAAGAAGAAAGATAATGGATGAAAATATTTTACTAACTTCATGACTTTTTTGTTTTAATATTTGTTTTGAAAATTAACCTATTTTTAAATTACTCATTTTACTTCCCATCCATCAATTTCATAAGTTTGTATTTTGAAAAAAGAGGTGACACGTAGAAGAGAGATATAATTTGGACAAAATAGTATAAATGGCACATAATAATAAGAGCTATAATTGAAAATTTACCTAAATTTTGAAACCAAATTGTTCAAGTTTATTTTCTTGTGAAATTACAAACAACTCATTCTTCCTTTCTTGTTTGCTTTTCTCGTTACACCTATTTGCTTATCTCTTTTGCCTTCTATGGTTCATCTTCTTTTTTGTTGTATTCTTTTGCCTTTCTTGTGAATCGTGCTCAAAGCGTGAGTGAGACCATTGAGTAAGAGGGAGAAGGAAGAAGCAACCACAATCCCTCCTCTTCTTCCTCCTATTGATCGAAATCAACAAATGAATTGGTGCTACCAGAGGCAGAAACGAGAGGAAAAGAAGCCAGAAGAAAGAATTCTAATGAAGGAAAAAATTAAAAGAAAAAAGATTATTGAAGTTGTAATTGAGGAAGAATCAAGAAGAGGGAATGACAAGCTAGAGAAAGAAACAATACTAAATGCTTTCTTCATCTCTAAATTTCTTGTTTTTTCAATACCAAATTTTTAAAAAACTTGTTTGTACTTTTTAAATCTATTTAAGAATACAACTCTTATACTAAAATGATATCGCAAATAATTATAAGAAAAGATTGGAAGAGAATTGACCATTTTTAGTAATGAACAACAAATATATATACATAGATATCAAGCAACTAACCATTATAGACCAACATTGACCACTAAGGTAGGGTTGGAGGTCGCAGATTGGGCCAAACCCAAACAAGTGATTCACTCTCTCATTCATTCTATTCATCTTCTGTGTTTTTAGACATATCCTACATTTTTCTCTTATACACATTAGGATGAGTAACAATTAAACTATACAAAGAAGAGGGAATAAATAATGTATAAGTAAATATGTAATGATAATTATTTTGTTACAATGAATGTCATAAACGAACATGCTACTCTTACCACCAAATTACTACATGAACACAAGCCACAAATATAATGAGAAGAAAGATTGGAATTGCAATGTTAATATGGAATTTGTTAAGCTCTTGCTTCTTAAATTTGATTCCCACAGTAGACAGTGCCTTCATCTCTGTTTGTGTAGGTGATTGGGTATATTTCTCTGCTTCTGAGAAGTTCATAATTACAGGAGTTTGATTATGAGTTGCACATAACAAGCTATCGTCCAATGTAATTATGTCGTCTTTCAATAAATCTGCATACAACTCTTCATCTCCACCATTACCCTTCACATATTCACATCCATTACCGTTAGTTACATTAGTGAATTCACAATAACACTCATCTATACAAAAAGAAACTCTGAAATCTGATGATGAATTAAGCTGACCTTTTCCCGACTGAGAAGTTCAGGAATCGCTGGATCCGACGTTTGTTTCTGGTTGGATTCAATGGCGGAATCAATTTGATCCAATGAATGAGAACCTAAACTACTGCTGCAGTTCTTCGAAAACCTGTCGCTTTCACCCGCCACCTTCTCTCCAACTCCGCCGTCCCCTTCCTCGCCGGAACCAGCCTGCACTTTACTAGAAGTCGCCTTGTCAGCATTGTTCCGGCGAAAATCGTTGTTCTTCCGGAGACGACAAACCACCATGGAGTTAGAATCCTGCAATGATACAGATTGCATAGCAATTAATTACGTTAATAGAGAAAACCCGGAAACAAAATTTTTGAAATTGACCTGCGATTTATCATTCAAGCAATATTCATGCATAATCCACTCTGTTCTTTCCCCGGTTGGAGCACGTCCTAAATGAAAAACCAGAGTTCTTTTTGTTCCAATAATCTCAGACCCTGTTTTCACATTTCGTTCTTTTCCGGTGGCTTTCCAGTACCCCAATTCCGTCGCTCTCTTGTTCTGTGTTCCGTTCGGGTACTTTCTTCCTCTCGGAGAGAAGAAGAACCACTCATTCTCTGAAGGAATTCTCGATTTCCCTGTTGTCAAAAAACCCAAATTTACAAACTACCATATGAAAATCGTGAAATGGGAATGAAGGAAAAGGAGAAGAGAGCAGAGGAGTTTAACCGGGCAAATCCCATGGCTCGAATTTACAAATCTCGATCTCGGAAATGACATCGACGCTATCATCGGAGCCTTCGAGTTTCTTCTTGAGGTAAAACAAAATTAACTCTTCGTCTTTAGGGGAAAATCTGAAGCCGGGGAACATGGACAGAGCTGCCATTGACATCTCTGCTTCTCTTGAAACTCCACCCATTTTTTGGGATTCTTGTTTTGTCGTTGGTATTGGTTAAAATGAGTGTGATAAAATGTAATTGGAATTCGTTTCTTTATGGCTTTGGAATGAGAAAAAAAAGGAAACTTCTTGACGCCGGCGTCGACCTTGGGTTAATTAGCCATCTTGTGTTTGGTGTTATGCTTTGCTTTATTTCTGCTGATGGGTTGGTTCAGTATTCAGATTCGAGTGAGCCTAAGCTTCACGTTCTACACTTTCTCCTACGCATGCTTCTTCGACTATCACGTGGCCATTGCCTCTCAGCCGCGAGAAACTTGTAAATTCAAAAAGTGGCCATTTGGTTCTCTTTTGCAAAATTATAATCAAACATGTACACTTTTTGGTTCAGACTGCGACTTACAAAAAATAAAAGAAAACAAAGATTTGAAAATCAATAGCTTACAACCACTTTCTTTGAGGTTGAAGATTCAAATCTCTGTAATGTCAATCCCCTTTAAACGACAGGAGAAATGAAAAATGGTATAATATATAATATATTGGACATGGTTCTGATCTGGCTGTATACAACTCTATTTACATTCCCCTCCAAAATTAACCCTTTTGAAACACTGAATATAATATATGAAAAGAAGAAAATATTCTTTAAGCAAAGTTCTTCCCCATGAAAAATAAAATATAAAAAAAAAAAACAAAAAAAAACAAATTAAGAGAATAGTTTTTATATCTAATTTTTTTCTATATTGATCATTAATATCATTATCCCTTCCTCACCATTGAAGAAGCTTCATCATCCATTTTTATCACCCCATTATGATTCTGTTCTAATTCTGGAAACAGAATATCTCTAAGGCACTTGACAGATTTAATTTGATGATTATCATCATCATCATCATCATCCTCCAGTTGATCGTGAAGTTCTTCCAAATTTTTTCGTGTAAAAAGCTCTGAAAATGTATCCCAATCAAATGAGTTTGAGTTTTGTTGATGGGTATTATTGTTAGATGTATTCAAACAAATACTTCCCCATTGAATCTTCTCCGAAACTGATTTTCGTCCATTGTTGATTTGAATTTGATTGGTATCTGCCTTTTCGACGAAACTCCATCGATAACTCTTGTTGTTGTTATCCATATTAAGTTCAATGGAATGCATATCACTTTCTTCTTCTTCTTCTTCTTCTTCTTCTTCATCTGAACAATCTCCATTTTCTTCTTTCCTTCCCATTTTTTCAGTATCTTGACATGACCCAAAATTTATTTTCTTCAAATAAGCTTCCAACTCCTTGATTTTCTCAAACTCATTACACGAATACTCTCGATTCTCACCTGCGTTTTGTTCTTCGCTTCCGATGACGAAATAGCCTTGGAGCTGATGTTTCAGCCGTTCCACGGCGGCATTTTTCTCTTCAAACTGATATTTCGCTTCCGATAACTTCATCTGAACTCTTTCCTCTCTTAAAACATCTGCTAAATGAAGCATTTCCCTCTCTTTTTCGACTTCTTCTCGAACTTTTGCCGATTCTTTCTTCAGTTCTTCGAATTCTGCTCTGTCCTCTCCAATCCCTTTAGCTAGTTCTTCACAAATCTGTTCTAAAATCTCCTTTGCTCTCTTTTCCCTTTCAACTTCTTTCATTGCTTTTGAAACTGAAACTTTAGCTTCAGCAAGTTCTTTTGCAATGCTTTTGTTCAGTCTCTCTGCTTGTCTTCTTAATTTCTTCTCAATCTCCATTTCCTCTGCCATTGAACTAATGGCGCTACCAAATCTGGCTCTTTCCCTGTATTTCCACGCTGCTTTTTCCTCAGCTAATCGCCTTTTTAGGACTTCAATTTCATCAACATTGAAGGTTTGATCCTTTATTAAATGGTCGACTCTGGTCTTGGCTCGATCTAGCTCGGATTTAAGAGCGGAAATCAGAGATGAAGTTGAGGATGGGAGATGATCTTCATGAAGCAAAATATGGTGTAGAACTCTTAGAAGCTCCTTCGATGTTGTTAGGCAATTGCTCACCTCCTTTAAACGTGTTTTTACTGTCGTTTTTGTCTTACGACGTGTCGTCTTTCCCACATTCCCATTCTCTATCTGCATTTCCATTCATGACAGATTCATTTTAGTATGTTCATAAATTCAATTAAAACAAAAAAGTTCATCAAGATTTGAGATAATTATTGCACACTTGACAAACTTTGACTCCCAACTATTATAACGTATAGTACATGCACAAGAGTTGGTTTGAACAATTTATGATAAGGTCAAAAATCACATAAGAAAACAAAAACTATAATGAAAATGGATTGGACCATTATAATGAAGTTTGAATACTGCGACAGCTTTTAATGGTTATCATATCACAATGCCTTCTTTGTTCATATGATTTATTACACTTAAAGTTACATATGACAAAAAGAAAAAGGTTAGAATTTGGTTTTTTTTTCTTAACTTTCAACTTCCTCCCTATATTTTCTTTTTATATTTTAAAAGTTCAATTTTGTTTTCTTTTTCCCCTTTCTTAATTAATAAAAAAAAACCAAGCAAATTGATTTTATTATTTAATCAAATCACACCATCTTGTGAAAAAAAAATAAGTTACTATATTTAAATTGACTAAAAATAAGTTACCATATGAAATTAAAAAAAAAAAAAAAAAAGAGTATCACATTAATGAAAATCATTTGATATTTCCTGTTTTGAAAAAAGAAATAATATTTTCTATTTGGTTAAATTTTGAAGTTAGTCAAATATAGAGAAAAAAATGGTTTTAAATTTAGGTTTTCATGAATATTATTTTTAATAGTTTTTTCATTTAAAATGATTTTTCTTTAAATTTAGATGATTATACAATGAGTGACAATAATAAGGTAATAATTAGGTGAATAACAAAATTATACATACAACAAAAATAGATTTGTGAAATTAGATCTAAATTTTATCTTATTTGTAAAAAAAAAATTTATATTTACAAATATTTTGGATTTGGGATAACTTGTAAATTTAACAAAGAATTTAATTTTTTTTTTTAAAAAAAAAAGAATTATTTATGGTAAGTAAGGAACAAGCATATAATTGGGATTAAGGGAATATGATAATAATGAATCATTTAAGATTCTTTCTTAAATTAATTTTTTTGAAGAAATCAATTTTTTTTTAAAAAATGAAAGGAATCATAAAAAGGATGCTGCTGAAGTACAAGTGGAAAATGACAGCAACCAAAGCAAGTGATGGGTTGATGATTGATTGGATTGAACAAATAAATAAATAAAAAGAAGAAGAAGAAAAAGAAGAAGAAGAAGAAGAAGAAGAATTATGATGATTTCGTGGAAGGGAAGAATGATACCTCCATTGTTAAACAGTCCTTTCCATGAAAATTCGAACCACCCACCATTTCTCCATTTCCAATCCTTAAACAAGGTTCTGTTGCCGCCGACCTTCTTCTTCTATGTACTCTCTTGATGGTACCAATTTCATCTTTCTACAAATTAATTTATCTCAAATCTCAACGACCCATTTTTTCAAACTAATGAAGAAAAAAGAAAAAAGAAACGAAAACTCACCTCTGTTGTTTTTGTGTTCTTCACACTCCGATCCGGATCTGATAAATTTGTTTCGGAGATCTCCAAAACCAATTCCCGACTTTTCTCTTCAACAACTTCCGAATTCTTCTTCAATTTCCGTGAAACAGAGCCTCCTCCTCCTTCTTCTTCTTCTTCTTTCCCTTTGTTGATAGAGCAGGAGGGCGAGCGGTTAACGATGTCGTCGGTGGTGGATAACTTGGAAGAATGGGATTTGGATTTGGTGCTCATTTTCCAAGTGGGGGGTTTCTTGAATCTGTATTTACGAACGAAAGTGGAAGAAGATGGGGATGATAAACACACTCGTTTTCTAATCTTACATTTCTTCTTCTCTGTTTTCTGCTCTGCCCATGACGACATTATTTATTATAACAACACTTCAAAATCCAAAAGGAAAGGCAAAAAAAAAAACAGAAAAAATAGAAGAAAATGTATGAAGAGTTTACTTACTGGTTGGATATATAGAAGGGAAGTGAGGAAGAGTAATCCTTGAATTGAGTGAAGATTAAAAAGAAATAATAAAGATTCTACTTTTTGGGGTATTGACTGAAAGAAATATGAAAAGAGAGGAAAGAAGAAAGAAGAGAGGAGGAGATGGAGATGGAGATGGAGATGGAGATGGTCTGTTTGAATGAGAGAATGGGAAAAAAAAAAAGAGAAACAGAAAGAATGGTATTGGAAATGAGGAAATGAGGAATGAAGATGACGTGGAAGCCACGTGAGCAGAGGGGGGGGAGGAGTGAATGTGTAAATGGAAGGATTATAGAATATTGACTGGGTTCTGTGTATTTACATTCTTGTCTCCTTACTCCTCGTTTAGCTCCGCTGGAATGTTCTCCTTTCTTTTTTTTCTTTTTTTTCTTTTTTTTAATAATAATAAATAAATAAATAAACTCTTTTTCTTTTGCCTATTAGATCCCTGCAATTTCTTATATTTGCGCAAACAGCTCTTTTCTCATATACCCATACCAATTCCCCAAATTGCCGAATGGATTACAAGTGTTTATGATTGTTGTAGCTTCACAAGTTTGGTACTTCCTTTGTTGTTGTTGTTTTTTTTTTTTTTTTTTTTTTCCGATTAGGTTACCGTTGTTGTTATAGGAGATGTTTCGTAATTATGAAAAAAAATTGAGAATTAAAAATATATTTTGTTGTTAAAGAACAGAAAACAAAATCAGTTACTAATCAACAAAATAATATAGTTGTTTAAAAAAAATTATAAAAATGGGATAGATAACAATTTTATTTTGAAAATAACGTGAGAATATAAATAAATGATAAAAATAGGGCGAAGTGGAATATTTTGACAAAAATAAGTGTCCAAATCGTGATAGAATTTAGAAATTTTGTTGCCTTAAAAAATTTGATGTCATTGGCTTATTGTTTTTTCCATCAGTATCCCAACTTATATCTTGAGTTCAATTCACTGCGGTTTTTTAATGTTTAATAATTTAAATGTTTACATATTGTTTCATGGAGTACTTAACTTTTATATATATATACACATTTGTAAAACATAGAAAACATGGAGTCAGACACATAATAAAAAAATTATTAATCAAACTATAGTTTTATATATATAGATATATATTAAGTGAAAAATACATAAGTTGTTAACAAAATTTATAAATTTTATATGGAAATTGGTCTACGAGTTCCTTCCTATGATGTAATAGTAAGGGTGAGACGTGGCATCATGTGGGATGAAAGTCAAGTCTACAATATTAACTCCTATTTTTGTTAAATCTTTTTCTTCTTTGTTATTTTCGTAAATATTTTTCTTTTCTATTACTTTTGTCATTATTTTAAAAAATATATATATATTAGTAGATTCCTTTAAAATATAAACCCATATAAAAATTTTATTTTTATAATTTGTACTTTTAAACAAATATTTAGAGTGATATAAATAAAAATGGTTAAATTTTGCTTTTAATCACTTTATTATATTCCTCCTAATAACAACTCTAAATGCACCCTAAGACTCAAATTTAATTTGTTCATGATATGCAAATTATAAGTAAATCAAAAGAAAATTGGGATTGGATATAATTAATGTGTGTATATATATATATATATATATATATTTTCTTCATATTAAAAAATTAGGGACAGATGTGTTTCTCTTATTTTTTAATATGAAGAAATAATATTATATGTATATATATTTTTTTTAATTAAGAGTCCCACAATTCTATATATCACTATTGATAATGAATGATGAGATAATAATAGTATTGCATCAATCATTGATATCATCCAGCCCATGAGACAAACTCCCTTCTTATTAATTTAATTCATTTCCTTTTTATATGCTGTCTCTAATCTATTATTTTAACAGATAATCCAAGATCTAAACCACATATTAGGATTAGGATTAACATTATTATTATTATTATTATTATGAAAAAAATAGCATTAAAATATATTGTATTTTCTCTATTAATGTTTGATCTCCTCGTCATTGTCTAAATGATCATGCTACTTAGTGGTTATTAATTTGTTGATCAACATATCTCTTGAATCTCATTAAACTTTCTTCTTCGATTCACAAAGCAAAGACCCTAGCGGCTAAGCTAGCTAGGTGATGTTTCTTTTATTCTATGGTTGACGTACGTTCTCTACTGATGTTTTTTTTAATTCACTTTTTGGCATTCAAAGCATCACAAGAGTAAGTTTGATATCAATTCTCTTATTTACTCTATTCCTTATCTTGAGTGAGATTGTGTTTTTCTCGTGTCTTTTGATGTTATTTCTTTTGTCCATTCTTTTTGTTGTCTAATTCATCGAGAGAGAAAAACAAACAAACATACATAGGGATGCTTTTTAAAACCAACCTTATATAAGATTATTCTAGGGTCAGCCGTAATATTTTCAATATGGAATTTCACCAATGTCTCCTTAATTAAGATGTCAAGAGTTTTCTTCTCGTAAGCAATAATCGAGTGTGAGATCCATGAATTTTCCAAACGTGCTATTCTGTAAATCCGATTAAGATATATAAAATGTTTGTAAGGGAAAATGTGTGGTAGAGTTGAAGAGGGTAGTGGGGGAGAAGGGGAGGAGTAGGGACCCAAATAGGGAGGAGAGAAATGTGTATATGTTAGGCAATAAATAGTTGGTAATATCATGGATGATTGAGACAGAAAACCCCATAAGAAAACACCCAAATCTTGCCTTCCACAATGTGACATTTAGTAGAAACTTATAGGCCCCTCCTCTTCCACTCCCCACTTTCTCTCTTTTGTTCCTTTCCTCACAACACATCATGTTAATTCCCACACACTATACTTCCCATCACCCTCTCCTCATGTCCCTACAAAAATCCTTTTTTATTCTCAACCCCCTCAACCTTTTCAACATATTCCCTCTTTCTTACCCTATCAAAATCCCCCTCTTAGACGCTATCAAGCTAGCTCGTTAGTTTTAACTCATCGTGGTACCTTTAATATTCAACGACCTTTTTTAACACTCGAATGCTTTAGAATCAAAAATTAAGGTTTGTTCTATAAAATTAGTCGAGAAATCCAAATTTTTAAAAGGGTTATCGACTTATGTGTTTGTTGTTACTTTATATGATTCATTTTAATGGTTTAATTTATTTGGTGGACAGCAGCAAAAGATCAGAAGACTACAAACAGATAGGAAGGTGATGAAGTTGAGAGGTTTCCACTAAGATTCTATCACAACTTCCAACATATTTTTTTCTTTCTTTCTTAACCTAATCTTCTTTTCTTCCCTTTAATCTATTTTCTAATGTCAAATCAATTTCTTCATTTTGATCAATCTTCATACACGCCCATCATTATTATTATTGTGTGTATGTGTGTAAAATGTTTGAGAACAAAAAGACAAATATATCTTTTTCCTTTCAACCACTACTTCTACCTATATATTCGGTATGAAAATGAAGCGTTGTTGAATCAAACATTATGGGTTATGTTTAAAATGTTGAAGTCACATACTACATAAATAATTTTGCACTATATCATATAAATTGTACAATTTGAACTAACTCTAATAAAAAAATATTCCATCATATGTCTCTCTTCAAATAGTATTAATCACTCATTCATCTATCTTTTACACACACTAATATATGAGTAAATAATTTGTCTGTCAAATTGCATTCTAAATTAAAACACTTAACAATCTATTTCACTTAAACTACGTGTGTCTAAATATATATTAATTAACTGTCTGGTAGAACGTGCTCAATCACAAATCTTAACGTTTATTGTATTTTTTTTTAGATTTTGACGACTTCTTTATTAGACAATCAACGAAAACATTCTACCAATACAGTTGAGTTAATATTAAAGCATGATTTTCATAACATTTATTTTTAAAGGAATGAAACACAACAATATAAAATTACCAACTATAGAATACACAACAACACCGACTAAAGAATTACATCTTCGGCCATAGGAATAAAAACCACTCAGGATACAAGATGTGGAAAAGGTCATAAGCTTGCAAGAAGACACCACCCAGTTCAAGGACCAAAAGACTTTTGTCTCATAGATGAAAGACTAGGCTTCACTGAGATTCACAAAGAAGTCATTTAGCCTATTAGCAACCTCCAAAAAGTCTTGCTCAACCAAAATACGATGGACGTTAAGCGACATAAACCATTAAGCACCGCACAAATAACCATTCCCTCAACGTTAACCACAATATATTTATGAATAGGCTTAGAACCAACGAGATGAACACGACTCGAGAGAGTAAACAAATAGGCACATATAAATGGTAATTGTACTCGTGTGGTAGATAGAGAGAATGTCAATCTAAATTCAACTCAACTATTTAGTAAAACTAAGGTACTAACACAATATTAATCTAATTTAGGGTTTTCTTGTGTTAAACAAATTGTACTCCTTAACCCAACTAAATAACCCTAGAGGCATACACTAATAGATATATGCAAATATTAATTATAATACCAATTTAATTAAGCTTATAATAATTAATTCTATACACCAAAAACTATCCAACCAAATCCCTCCAAAAATTTACTTATTGATTGATGAAATGAATGGGCCAAAAGCTAATAATTACTTAGTCAACTGATACCTTTGAGTGTAATGAATCAAAGTTAGAAGAACTATTTCACTTGATTAACACATAATTTAGCTAAGATTCATTGCTTTCTAATCCATGTGTATCAATTTATTCTTCCTCTTACTAACTAATAAGAACATCCCATCCATATATATGAAATCCCATTAATTTTTTTCTTTTTCTAAAAGTTTATAAATCTTCATTTAAATGAATATCTAATTCCTGTGCCAATCTTCTTTTATAGTACTTAATTGGTCCACAATTCATTCCATAGTCAAAAAAAAAAAACTTAATGGAGATGGACAAGAAACAGCTTTTGGTTCTTGTAAATGGAATTTTATGGATATTCAATTCAAAATCACTAGTGATGAAT
Source organism: Cucumis hystrix (assembly GCA_025688845.1). NCBI lineage: Eukaryota > Viridiplantae > Streptophyta > Magnoliopsida > Cucurbitales > Cucurbitaceae > Cucumis > Cucumis hystrix. Next base: position 1,783,134 of record CM046887.1, read on the forward strand.
ATACTAAACAGGGGCAGAATTGGAATCTTAGAACCCTATTAATATTTTTAATCTCCATCTTTTGTAAATGTAGAAAATTAATTAAAATATTTATAATTATATCGGAGTCTATGAAACTAAAATTTTGATCTATTTATAAATATTTTTAAAATGGGATGAAAAATATTAGAATATATCTTCTTCTTTTTTTTTTTTTTTTTAAAAAATTTTTTTTTTATTTTAAAAAATAAAAATTTTTTTTTTTTTTAAAATTTTTTTAAAAAGGAAAAAAAAAATTTTAAAATATTTTTTTTTTTTTTTTTTTTTTTTTTGAAAAACTTTTTATTTCATTTGAAAAAACAAAAAGTTATTGTTCAACTCATTCTGAATCAAAAAGGAAAAAAAAGAAGGATGGGATATGATAAGGAAAAGATATTCCCTATAATGCATTTCATCTTTTGGGTTAAGATTTTTCTTTATCTTTTTTTTCTTCCAATGTTCTAAAGTTATGAGCCCCAAGGCCAAGATTTTGAGTTACAAAGTACATAACAATGAGAGAAAATGTGATAGACAGATAGTCTTAGGAAGCTACTAACCAAAGACAAAAATATGAGGTAAAAAGGTACAAAAGCAACTTCTTCTTCACTTTTACATCCAATTCAAATAATAATAATCCTTTTTTGTCCGCTTAGAAATTTTAAAAATATATTCACATATTGTATGAAAATTATTATGATTAATTAATCAATTTCAATACAAATTAATACCAAAGTGAATTTGACTCTATTTACCCCAAAAAGTTAGAGGGTATTGAACAACCCATGTGCCACATAATACAAACACCCAAACCCACTGTTTTTTATGTTCTAAAATATTTCATTTCCTAATTAATTACTAATTAACTGTTTAATTATCTCTTTAATTCAAATTTTAATATTGTTGTCACTTTGAAAATGACCTTTCAATAATAATAATTTTGCACAATCACACATTATCTTTCCTCTCAATTCTATTTGCTTTATCTTTTATTTATTTTATTTTAATGTTACATAGGATAACCTTATACACACACACACACACACACACCCACATATATATATCCAATAATAACTTTTTCTCAATTGATTGGACAATGACTACTAGATAAATAAACAAACAAATAACCCACTTTATCTAACCATACTTTATGCATATGAAGTAGAAGTTTAGAAGCTCAAAGGTTAGGTTAATATGGTGGAATGTGATGTAAACAAAAGGTCCCATGGTCTAGTGGTTAGGACATTGGACTCTGAATCCAGTAACCCGAGTTCAAATCTCGGTGGGACCTTCTTCCTTTTTATTTTTTTAAAGTTAAGTCTCTTTTCCCAATGAAAATTCATATGATCATTGATTAGATTGCATTAAAAGAAATATGTGTATATGATAGATAATAATATGCCAATTGTTTTGAGATGAAGATGTGTTGTGTTAGGCACATTCTCTTGCATTTAAGGGTTTTGGAGGAGCAACGGACTTCTATTTATAGGGATGTGCCTCAAACGTTTCATATGGGCTTCCTCTGCCCCGGCTCAAACATTTTATTTGGGCTAAGCCCAATACTCCAACGGGCTTGGGAAGCAAAAGTATGGGCTTTAAATGACTTTTCCCCCAACTTTTCCTATTTTACCCTCTAAAATCATTTTTTTTAGTCTTGAGATTAATCTCTAATTTAACAATTTAGTTCTTTTATATTTTATTGTTTCTAATAATTTAAGCTTTGTTTCATAGTCATTTAAATTTTAATTTCTTGTCACTTCTTGTTTTCATTCTTTATAACTAACCATTTAAATTCTTAGCTAAATTTTAAAAACTAAAACGAAGATATTTCCAAAATGTGATTAGAGGTGATTTTCATAAATTTAAATTTCAAAAGCTCAAAAACCAAAAAACAAAAGAGTCGTCAATATGATATAAAACAATATCTAAACGCATTAATAAAAGTCGAGATTTAGTTTTTCATTTCTAAACACTATCAAATAATTAAATTTTTCTAGATAACATATTTTTTAATCAAACCCTCGAAAAAGTTAAACCAAATCCAATCCACTCGAAAAAAATTTAGAACGTTTTGGACTCTCAAATAAAATAAAATAGGAAACTTAACAATGCTTATCCATTATATTATATAGTGATTAATTAGTTTGATATACCAATTTAAACATGGATTATTATATGAAAAGCCATATATATAAAAAAAAGCAAATAAATGATTGGTTGGATGCATATTTGAAAATTTTTTATTTAATTTTCTCATTTAGACTTAGCCACGTTGTCTAATCATACCCATAATATCCAATAATAATATCATATTTGCTTACAAATAATGGTTTCAACTTTCAAATCTTATCACATAGTCACACCTTCTACCAATTAACAATCTTTCAAAAGATAAACGAAGACTATTCCTTGAATTTGTAACGGTCCCACAAATAAAGAAAGATTTTTTTTGTCTCCTAATCATATTTGTTTTTGAATAATATATTCGTATTACGGACTAAATTTAATATAAACTTAAAGAGAGAGAGTCGAGTCTCTCAAAAACTATCTTTTCGTCACGAAAATGTTTAGATTAGTTGTTGTTAGTAATTCTAATTAGGTTGATTGATAGAGGTTGGTGGGCCGAAGCCCACTTGTTAGTGTTGATGTTAATAGCCACCGACTTGGGATATTCATATTTAATGACACCATTTATAAACAATATTATTAATTTTGAAAATTCTGAGATTGAAATTTCAATGAAAGTGTTCTAAATTCACAAATTATCTTTTCTTTTATATATATTTGAATGGTTCGTATTCCATTGGATGTGTCATGTCTCATTTGAAGTATTTGATTAACAAAGTCTTTATTTCAATTTCAATTTCAATTTAGTCTAAATGCAAAGATGTTTCATAATATTATGACTGTGAGTAGTAAATGGTAACCATTTTATTTGCTTTATTAGGAAGTGACAGAATTTTGTGGTAAATATGAACCTTAAATTGGTCAACTATATATCATGTTATTGGAAGAGTTAAATATATCCTAACAAATACTTTACCATAAATTTAAAAGTATTGACCAATATGCCTCAAATAATGTTAAAGTTTGTACCCATCACCCTAAAATTCTAATTAACCATACAACAATTTAAATAAGAAACAAAATTAAACCTAACTCCTTCATACACACAAAATTTGGTTCTTTCATTTTCCAATTTTGAATAGTAAAATAAACAAATATGATATTTTAATTTCCAAGAATAATTTTGTGTGTTTCATGAAATATTTACAAATTTATATATATGTAATTGTAAAAGAAAGAAAAGTAAATAAATGAATGAATAAATAAAATAGTATTTGTGGAATTGTTTTTATGTGGAGAGGAAGATGAAAGAAGAGAAAGATAAAAGAATGGCGATTCCGGTGAAAATACAGAGCATATCCAAACCATTCTCAATCCTCTCCTTCCTCGCTTTCCTCTTCTTCTTCATCTCTTCGTATTCTTCATATCTCAATTTCCCATCTCCTTTTTTTGCACTAATTCTCTTCCCCTTTTCCATGGCTTCCCTCAAAATCCCCAAACTTTCTTTCCCATTCAAATGCTTCCCTTCCATATCCAACATCTGCATACTCACCTCCGTTACACTCATCTCCATCCCTTCTTCTTCCTTCTCCCCACAACTCACCACCACCGCACACTCCACCATCTCCACCGCCGACCCGGCTCTCCGATCCCCGCCCATCACCGTCGTGTATTGGACTTGTATCTCCCCGGACAACCAATGTCTTCGAACTTTCACTGGCTGTCTACTCGAGATGTTCGCCGCTCGATTCTTTATTGGGTCGATTATTATCCAACTCACTGTTAGGTTTTCCTCTAGATGCCCTAACCAATCTTCGTATTTCTCGCTTCGTCTAATTGGCGATGGAATTGAGTCCTTTGGATCGATTAGGTCGACGCGGAAAGGGGAACACAGAAACCAATTCGTTTCGGTTTCGATTGAATGGACTTTCGAGAAAAGGAGTTTGTTTTTGTAATGAATGTCAACGGCGGAGATTAATTCCACGGTTGAGGAATAACGGTAGTTGAGGTCGCAACGGAGAGAGCAGCAATCCAGGACTGGAAATACATCGGAGAAGAAGGATTGGTGTTTGGAAGGGATGGTGGAGATGAGTTGCTGTAGTTTCGGATGAGTGATTGAGGGCCACGAGTTGGAGCAAACGCGACGCCAGAGGTGGTCTTCGCTGGAAAGACTGCGGAAACGTGAAGAGGTCGACGCAGTGGAGGTTAAAGCTGCACCGTCGAGACGGGTGAGAATATGAGTTTGAAGGATGTCAGAGTGGAGGGCTGCAATGGCGTCTTCGCCGGAGGAAAACGAAGGAGGAGACATTATTATTCTGAGCTTTTTGTTTAGAGGGTTTGGAGAAATGAAGATTCTGATAGCTTTTATAGGATTAATAACTTTGGGGGTTAAATTGCTATTAAACGAAACTTTTGGATGATTTTGAAAAAACAAAAAATTCCAGAAACACCCTCTTTTCTTTAGATATTTTCATTACCTTTTTACAAATAGATATTTCTAATTTATGATTCAAACTTCATACATTCTTATCTCTTCTATAAAATATCTTTAAAGTCTTTATTACATGAATTTCATGTTATAAATTTCCTGTCCCCATTTCGAAATCAAATTATAAAAAAACTTATGTGAAAATTCTATATAGTTTTCAGAATGATTAGATATATGTATATGAAATTTAGAGTGAATTAGTTAGTTAAGAGGTCAAATCTAGTAATAAAGCTTTGTTTTCCTTTATGAGTTAAGGGTTGTAAATGTAATTAAAAGTGATTGATTTTACTATTTTGTTGCAATTTATATTATTTGTCAAAAAAAGTAAAAAAAAAATTAAAATGTTTGGGAAAGGTTATTGTATTTTCAAGATTAATTGAATGGTGACATTATATATTATTTAAAAGTCAATGAATGACTATTCAACTTTGCCAACAAAATGGAGGATTTAAGCCTAAATTTGTTATTTAGTAAAAGATATATAGGAAGAGAAAGATGGTGGAAGCAGCTGCCGGAAGACGTGGACAAAACGTTGTGTACGGTCTGGATGTGGATGCAGTTTTTTAGTATTCAGTTTTGGTCAATTTGGCTTTTCCTTCATTTCATTCTCACAAACTTCATTATATATATTTCTTCTTCCCTTGGTCTCCTTTGCTTGTCCTTTACTCTTCAAATTATTATTCCTTTTCAAAAATTACTCTAAACTTCACAATCATTTTTTATTTTTTATTTTTTATTTTTTATTTTGGAGGATTTAATTTGATAAATGTGATGACATCATATTACAATACATTTCCCTACAAATTAATATTAAAAAAAATACCAAAGGTGTAATTCAAATGGTGAAAACAATATATATTATTTATACTTTATTGATATGTGCACCTTTTTATTCATAGACTTTGATTTATATATATATATAAGTTCATATTGTTAATTTTTTCAACTTTATTGTCTACTATTATCGGTAAATTTCAAATAAATAACACAAAAGTGATAAAATCAATAGATATTAATACAGATAATAAAACTTTAATTTCTATATAGTATTTATGAGTGACGTACTTCTAATCACTCTACTCAATACTAACATTATTATATTTTTTTAATTTGTCTTTCAATTAGAATTTATACACACAACTGTATAAATACTTTTTAATCTTTATTATGTTTTATGAAATTCCGTGCCTAAATCTCTTTTCTATTAAATCAACCATTTCAAAATAATATAGGTTGATTTTAAAAAATAACAAAATAACTTAAAATATTTACCGATTATAATAAAATATTGAATTCTGTCAAGACTTCTATAAAATTATGGTATGCATAATATAGAAATTAATTTTAACATTTTTTAATATATAAGGTATGGAATATCTATTGGATATAAACTTAAAATCATATAAATTTATTAGACACAAAATCAAAATTATATTATCTTATATTACGTTTAAAGTTTAGAGATTATGGATACAACTTTAGTGTTACATTATTTAAGCTTTTGATCTAATATGAAATTGTGGACAATTATGGTAAATGTTTGTACACATTAATGGTTGTTGTGGTTGAATTCAACATTAGGGGAAATATGTGTGTGAAATGGAGAAGGTCAAATGTTAAAAGGAAACACATTGATTTGAAGGTTTTTATTAATTTTAATTGTCACATAAGGTTTCGATGCTTAAATATGTAAAGGATAAATGCTAACTATAATTTTAAGAAAATGCAATAAATCAATAAATAAAATGTCTTTTTCTTTCTTTCTCTCTTTCTTTTTTCTTTGTTAAGAAAGAGAGATTTTAATTAAAGAAAATAAGATAATATAAAGAAATTATGGAAGGATACGCATGCAAAACACGTGCCATTGTACTGATCCCGAAACGGACGTCCTAGACGAACGCGGCTCTCTCTCATCCACTAAAGCGACGTCGTAGTCGGCACCGTCGCCATCCTCTTCCCGTCGATGTTGACGCCAATTTCTTCTCTAAAAAAATCAAAATCATTACATCATTTTAATTAATTCGAAATGCTTGTAAATGGATCGTTTCGATTGTAACAATTATATATATATATATATATATATATATAGTTTTAAAATTTTGATATTTGCAATTTGTTACACGATTTAATTTCGACTAAACGGAATTTCTAATATTATAATTTTCAAGTTTTGAAAGTATATGTAAGTATTATATATGTTTGTATAACAAATTTTATGATTATCTAACCAATTTCAAACAAGGAAATAAACTAGTGGCTAAATTTCAATACAACAACAAGTAAGTAGATGGAATTGATCTTTTGATTTAAATTTTATAATTAAGTCAAGGTATTTTTGTGGAACAAAAGTATATTAGAGTATAGAGTTAGGGGAAAAAAATGGAAAATTAGCTTGATGTTTAGTTGAAAAGGAAAATCACCCCGATGATTAGGTGAGTAAAAATATATGGTGTGAGATTGATTTGGAAATTTAATTAATCTTAGAGACTAAACTGTAAAGTATTTCTAAGTAAAATGACTTAATTAAAACTAATTAAGAAAAATAGAAAGAACAAACTCAAAATTTTGAAATCATAGAAATGAAATTGGAAAAGATTTCAATTGAATTTGTAGCGATTGAAAAAGATTTTCTTTCCTTTTTTCTTTTTATATGTAGATCAAGATTAATAAGTTAGGGAAATTTGCATCAATAGGAAAAACAAATTGAAAATATTCACAATATATATTAAATTTGGAATTCAAGAATATATATATGAGAAGTAAAGCAAGTAAAGAAAGTGACTAAAAGTATGTTTAAACTAATTTTGAAGTGAAGTGAAGATTATGAAAGACTACTTTTCACTTAATTTCTAACTAAATCTAAACTTTTTCTTACTTTTTCTTCTTATTTTAAGCATATAATTAAAGGTGTCAATTTTTGGCAATTTCTGTATGGCACATCCCAACTTCTAATTCTTTATTTTTTCTTTTAACATTTGAAAATTTGGACTTTCTTCACATTCTTTCTAATTGTCATTTTCCACTATTTTATATATTATTGTCCTATTATTATTATTTTCCTTTCTTCTTAACTACTACTTTGACTTCTTCCGATTTTGCATTTTTATATTCTTAAGTTTATTAAATAACCTAAGATTGGCTCTTTTACAAGTTTCTAAAGCCAATTTGATTCAAATCCCCCAATTTAGTAGACCTACTCTTACAAATAAATCAATAAATAACATAAAACATATAAGACCCCAATTTAGTAGACCTCCTCTTACAAATAAATCAATAAATAACATAAAACAAGTGACAACTTGAACATTTACCTTTTTCTAGACGTGCGAACAATGCATCTAAAATCAATTAATACCCTTCAATTTGAAGTTTAATTTTGTTTCACAAATATTTTTCTTTATATAAACTTCTTTAACCATAGTGATTAGATTAGAATAGGTGGGTTGAGCTATGTATTTAACTTTGGTGGTGGAATCGAAGATATATTAACTCTACTTAAATATGTGGTGGAGTAGATACTGTTAATGAAGACGTAAAAGATTCAGTTTTGTCAAATTCAACATTCTCAAACTTCGATGATTGATGATATTGATCATTGGGTAGCGGATGAGATTGGATGCCTTTCATAGAGGGAGGTTGGGTCTCTATCTATGTAATTGTCTAATTATTCAGTGTATGTTTAGTTAATTAAAAAGAAAAAGAGAGAAAAAAAAGTTCCATTTTCCACAAAATGTATGCCAATTGTCAAACCAATATTTTCAAAGTGGAGAGAAGTGGAATTTCACTTTCCACTTGACCAATCAAGTTGAGAACTGAGATTAGGTAATGAAAGGCATTTAAATAAATATGTGTTAAATATTTCTTTAAACAAAACCAAACCCTACTTCAATTTTTTAAAAAAATTAATATCTAAATCTTAAAAAAATCTTATAGAATGAGCCGTCCAGTAAATAAAAATAATTAATTAAGATTCCATGAGGGAAAAAATTATCTTTAATGTTTCTAATCCAATCAATAATTGAAGATAACTTAAAATTTTAATTTGCTTTTTCAACTTTCATATAATAAAGAGCAGAGCACACAGCAGAGGCTTTAGTTTTCATTTTTATTATTTATTTGACAGTTTGTAGATAAAAGATCCAACCTCTAGTATTGAGTTACATTTGTTAATGTTTCTTTAATCTAATTTAAATCTTAAAGTAATGTATTTAAGAATAATATATAATGTAGAATCCCCAATCATATGATGATGATTTCAAAAGAAGTGCTCCAAAATGGTACATTATTGGCTGTCAAACATACATGCATGCACACACATATATAAGATCGTCTCCCAACTAACCAGGCTTGAAAATAACGGAAAAAAATTGAACTTAAAAATTAACGATAGTTTTTTTTTAATTAAAAAGAATTCTGGATTCCAACTCTCAATGTAATTTGACCACAATTTCTCTAATTAAAATAATAATTGCAACAATAAGATAGTCCAAACGACCTTTTGTTTCAAAATCACTCCCAAATCGTATTTAACTCTATGAGTTGCAAAATAAAAGGTAAAAGATGAAAGAAACCAATAAAAGTGAAACATGTCAATTGAAATACCAAAATCTTCAATTCAAATAATAAACATAACATTACTAAACAAGTAAACATCAAGCAATCTACAAAGCATATTTTCTTTTTAAGAAAAGAAGAGTCAAAAGTAGAAGCATAAACTCACAAACTTTCCAGGAGCAATAGCAGCAGCGACAAACATACTGCAACCACAGGAGAAGAATTTACAAAGGACAAATCTAGAACGTTTACAGCTTTATGAACATTGGTATTTTATGTTTATGATTTCTATAGTGCAAAGCCGCTGAATCCATTCTCCAATTTTGAAAGTCCCGCAAATGAGGTTCAAATCTATTTATCAAAGCATACCCGTTTGTGAATTAAGATCTGCAAGAAGATAGAGTAACTCCCCCGCAAAAAGCAGCAACTATTGCATATAGCAATACTACGATCAAGCATGTCATCAGAGCTCTGTCAAGATGGAAATATAAGATTCAATCTCTACCAAAATAGTATTGAAAAGCCAGAATTAGTCATTGATACAACTACGTCCTTACTAAGTTAGTCATAACATCATCAAGTCTATTTTAATCGTGAAACCAAAAACTGATTGTTTGCCAATGTCTTCAGTAAACCCAAAATCCTCTTCTTCTTAGTCGCATTTATTTAAGCTGGAAATGGTATATATGGATATACATATGTTCTCATGATTATCATTATTATCATTATTGTTTAAGATCCCAGTTAAAAGACCCATGCTACGAACTCCAAGGGGTGTATGGAAGATATGTTGACAATAATTCTGTTCCATAACACAAACAAACAATAGAAACTTGAAGACCATGTTTGACAAAAGATTTCAGAATGAGGTTTTTAGAACAAAATAATAGATCATGGAAATAAAACTGTGTAGCTTTTCTTGTTTTCTATAATAGTTATTTACACACCTTTTTGTGAACAAATTCATTTAAGTTTAATATATTTTTAAATTAATACAAATAAAGATAAAACTAGAACATACGAGTATATGATATCTCAGTCAATCTGAAAGTGTTTAAAAAATAAAATAATAAACTGAAATCCAAACAGCCACAAAATTACTTACAAAAGCTTAGCATTTTTCATCCAAAGAGCTCGACGAAGTCGCTTGGACTGTTTCTTGAAATGGAATGCACCATCTTGCATTGTTGCAGTTTTATCAACAAGTAGTTCAATACGATCACCTCTCTCCAATATTTTTTCGATATTGTCCACCATAATTGTCCGTACCTGCAAACCAGATTTAAGTTTTTTAAGAAAATGAAAGAAGTAAAGAGACATGGTACAAAAGCCAAAGGTACAATGAGGAAAGCATACACAGATACAAAAAACTGTTATGAAAGCATGGTAATGTGAAATCTGCCAATTCCTGAACGCTTGGCAAGTAATTTTAGCAGAAAAGATGGCCTTCACTCTTCAGGCCTCGTACACTATTGAAAGAAAATAGTTACAAAAAGTACCACACAGAAAAGGTGATATGCTAACACTATGATACGATCCAGAAACTGAAGTAGAAAAATTCATTATTATAGTAAAACGAAAACATGAGGATGATATGATAACATTTTGAGAGCTCTATCTCTCTTAGTCTCTCACATTTACGTTGTTGAGAACCTTACACTATTCATAAAATAGATGGACTACTTTTTTATCTCTAATTGGTTTTGAGATGGAACCTCACATTATCTAATCTGAAATTAGAGCTCATAAAGATCAAACAAGCATTCGGTCCAAAAATAAAATTAGGGTTTGATTAGTGAACCCAAAAGAGACACCATCCGGAAGAAACATGTTGAGGATCCCAAATTAAAAAAATAAAAAAACCTCACACGACATAAGATTGATGGGTTGTTCCTCTTATTGCCAATTAGTTTTATGATTGAGCCCCATTGTAATTGATGCATTTCCTACGTCTAACCACCCATCCACTCCATCTATGGTTAACACTACCAAACTCATAGTATTGACCAATATACTCCTAATAACGATTTTCCCAATAACAATCTTCCCGATTCTATTATTACCCCAACCTAAAATACTTATTGGAGAATAACACTTGAATCAAACAGCTTCTTTCTCATACCTTCCCTGCCAACAGTTTAAAGATTTGCTGTAGAGCACCTAAACAAAAGTTTCGACTTTTTTAACAGTGGAGTTTAGACGGAAAAGGTGATATTTCATGACTGAAGAGCTTAAACGGACCCCTGGATCAAGAACTACTTAAGACTGAAATAGGCATATCATGCTACAGATAGGGAAATTTCAAATCTCCCAAAATGAGTTGGTCTGGGGTGTACGAAGCAAAATTTGAAGGTTTAAGGTTTAAAAGTTCAGATCACTTTCAAGTGCAGTTCAAAAATTCCCTAGGCTAAATTGGTTTCATCACAACATCAGGCATCAAAATTTTCCTTTCTCTTTGGCAAACCAGCAACTGCTCCTTAATAGAGTTTCACAAGGTTGCATCAGCATGCGTAACTTGAATAGGAGCAACTGCAACTCAACAGTTGTATAGGAGCAACTACAACGCAACGCTCATAAAACTTTACCTAGGCATTGAAATTAACATACTCAACCTTAGTCGTAGCCAAACAGATGAGGCAATTGACAGGATACTAGCAGGCTACACACTTGCAAGTTTCAACTATTTTCCCCTCAATTTTGGATCCATTCCCAATTATGAATGTGCTCCAACACCAATTTGATAGAAACAAAGAATTGGAGTGGAAAATTAAGAAAACAGTGTATTAAAGCAACAAAAGAATAAGAGTATGCTAACCATTCAAATTTCCAGTATCCCTCTTCACAACCTCAACCCCCCACCCACCCACCACACACACACAGAGATTCACCCAATTGATAACCACTCAACACTAATAAGCTTACTGAATATAATTAATAGATCCATACTAATGCTTAAAGATCATATTACATCAGCACCACAATATTTTTTTATAAGAACTTTAGCACCACAAATTTTGACTAAACAAGAAGTGAACAAAAAACAATGCACAAGAATGATTAGCGTCTACAACATTCTTTAGAAAGAAGAAAACGATGCTACCAGGCCTTGATCATATGTTGGGACACATCAGACAAGAACACAAAACATTTAAGAAAGAAGGAGGAGTCTTTGTTTGAGGTCAGCCAAGTCTTTGATGGCTGAATGCCTCTAAGCATCCTCTTAAAGTAGGTGCTAAAATGAGGAGGAGTCTTTGTTTGAGGACAGTCAGATCTTTGTTGGATGAATGCCTCTAAGCATCCTCTTAAAGTAGTTGCTTAAATTAGTGGAAAAACAATGTGCCTTAAATTTTCTGCTCTCTAGCAATTAAGCGATTATAACTTCTACCAGCAGATGAATGCCTTGTTTTGATTGACTTTCGAAGTACTCAAACACACGTTTTTAAGTACTTAAAAACTCAATCCAGACAGGCTTGAAGTAATCTGTGTTGCTAGAGTTGAACAAGATAAGGACTAAGACCCTATTCACTAGAAGAACTAATGGGATCTTGAATAAATTGGCGGTATGCCCTGAAGTTGCGTTTGTTCAGGATAAAATCAATATACTTGCCTCATTTACTTCACCTCTAACACGGCTGAGGGTATCAGCACTGGGATTGCTGGAAAAAAATTCCATTTGTTGATGTAAGACTCTTGAAAATTCATCATTCATTGCATATGCAGGAGCGTAATGGGCCACTCGACCATAGTTTTTCATGAACCGCATATGTATATCTTCCAAATAAGAAAAAGGAATCCTCCCTGGAACAATAAACCAATAACTTCAAAACCAGAAAAGATAAGTACCAATGATCTTAAAACCTGAAATAAAATCTAACAGATACCAACTAATCGGATGTCTAAATCTATAGAACACCCGATAACTAATAGTTAAAGATGTTGCTTCAGAATTATTTGGCATAAAATAATCATAATTTGGATCAGTTGCTAGGATGATGATTATTTTCAGGCCGAGAGTGGAAAACAAGGATCAAGAACAAAGAAAATCCCCATCCTACACTCTCAATGTAACGTGCTTCGAGAAGCTTAAAAAAACGAAAAATCCTACGCTCTTGACAGTCTGACAATCTCATACATAGAAAGTTTCCAAAATTAAGAATATGCTATTAGTTAATTGAAGGTGATGACAATTAATTAAGCCAAGTATTCCACTATCAACAGCTAAGGAAAGCTAGTGGCACGACTTTGAATATCACTGTAAGTTGAAAGGCCATGGATATTCAGAACATCAACACCATCTATTTCCCCCAGACACCAAATCGAAAGCCTTGACTCAATTCTCAATCATCGGTTAAACACAATAGAATAGAAAAGGCGCAAAGGCATAAATCAATAACACAAGAAGGAGAAAGCACTTACTGCCGAATGTATCGTTAGCCATACAGAGGAAGGTTAAGCCATCGGATCTCAGAATGTGAAAGATGTAGCGTTCTTGAGAGAAACAGAGCCTAGAGTCTGCTTCATTCGGCAGCTTCTCAAGGATCCGACGCACGACGGCGCCAGTATTTCCGGTAACGGCACTGAACTCCGCCAAAATCACCGTGCCTCGTGCCACGACGGCATACAGGATAGCCATTTCTTTCTGCTGAGGAGAAGCTTGTGGTTATATCTAACGCTCGGAAAACTCAGAAACCTTCCGACCTCGGACAAAGAACATTCAAAATTGTTGAAGGCGTGGATTAAGGGAGAAATTCTCTCCACCGTCTCAATTGTAGAAGGAGGATTGAAGGAAGAGAGTTGTTTGATTCCGCTGATGGCGAGAGTTGGGGCTTGATCGGCTTGGTTGCACGGCGAGTCCACTGCATTAGTTGTTTGGGCATTATGGTAAAAGTACCGGAAGAGGCACGTAAACTTTGTACTACCTTACAATATGTTTATTCCAAGAAATATTAAAATAAATTACGATAATAACTAAAATAAATCATTTGTTTTCCTAAAATTGTCCTAAAATTGTATTAGAAATTGGGTAATTACAACATGTACCAATTTTAGGAATAATACACGTAGATTTAGTTATATTTATAGTTTTTAGAATAGATTACTATATACTTAATTATTTTGAATTTAACTTATATATTTGCAACTATATTTTAAAATTATTAAGCTGGTTTTGTAATAAATTCAATTACATTTGTTTAAGTTAAAATAGATTTTAAATTGTCATAGCAAGGTCGAGGTGGACCAAGCCACTTAAGGCCATGGGATACTAGAAAGCGACATGGTTATGCAAATTCAAAAACAAAAATATCTTAACACGTCAACATTCAATGTAATTAGTTGAGTATGTAAGTATATGAAAAATTGTAGTAGATAATGGTTTGAGTTTTGAAATTTGCAAACTTGTCGTACACTATTTTTATTTTGTAGATATAACAAAAAGAAAAAAAACAAGTCCAGTCTGAGTGATACACCTTATATACATTTGGTACATACTTGATACACATATTTATATACATAAATGGTGAAGATGAAAAAAATATTAAAGCCTTTTAATTTAGTGTGGTAATTAAGTAAATATACCTAATAACGTTTTGGTAAATAAAACAATATTTATATACATAAATGGTGAGGATGAGGCGAAGGACTGATTTTCAACTTTATCAACTTAAGGGGTGAAAAAAAAGTCAAAACACTTTTTAGGGGACATTTTGGGTAATGAGTGAGTTTAGGGGACACTTTTTAGGGGACATTTGAGTTTAAAGTCAAAACAAAACTATCACTGATAGACTTGTATCGCCGATAGACTCGTATGGTCTATCGGTGATAAACTTCTATCATTGATAGAATTTGACAAATTTTATTATATTTGTAAATTTTTTAAAATGTTGTTATATACTTAATGTAAATTTTAGAGGAAAAGCCTATAAATTGTTTGGGAGAGTAAGTAATCTTAAAAGGAGAACATGTACCTTACTTTTGTTGTGTGCGTGCTTGATTAAACTATATACTTCAAGAACTAATTAACTTAAGCATTAAAATGCGGTAGGCTGGACACCACACCAGCAAGGATCTTTTACACGTATCAACTTGAATAACTCTAGACCAGACTAATTAAAAAGCAACAGGTTGAACATCAAGGCCACAATCCACAGGCCCATAATGTTATCCAATGTGGATGAGATTTGATTGTCAAGATATTTAAAATCTTGTATTTGTTTTTGGATTTTGACTGATGATTCAACTTTTTCAATTAATAAAGATGAAATTCATCATATGAGATTAGATTTAATTGATTTTTGAAATATTAGTGATATCAAATTAATTTATCATTGGTAGAAAATTTCAATTTCCACTCTCATATATATTTATAAAATCATTATTTTTCTTTAGTATAACTCAATTTGTTATTCTAATAACTCTTTTCAGCATTATAAGTGGCAATAGAATCAAACCTATAACTATAAGGTTAATAATATACCCGTTTTTTTTTTTTTTTTTTAATTTAACAAAGAGTGTATGAGTATTTGAATCATCTATCTCACAAAATGATCGTTTATATCCATTATCGTTCATTTAAAATGACTAGCAAATATCTAACATTTATTGTAACTATATAAATAAATCGTTGGACAATATCTAACTTGTCAAAGTAATTAAATTCACTTGCGATCTTTAGATTTTACCAACTTAGTTCGTATGAATTATGGTTTATATTTAACTTAATTAAGTTTGTATGAAGTGTATTGTTTTGATTTGACTCTAGGTGATTTGAGTTTATTATGTAAGGGATTAGGTCATGTACTCATGTCATATAATCAACCATTATGAATAAGAAATGAAACAAGAAGAATAATATCATCTTCATTGATTAATTAATTATTGACTTTATAAATTCAAAGGAATAATTATGTAGTAGACTCTTTCAAATTTAGAATATTTGTCCAAGGTTACTAAAATTTGAAGAATACATATGTCATTTCTTCAAAAATATTAACTTCAATTTCAATTTATTATGGTATGTATACTTCTTCTCTTTCTTTCATATTTTGCTCTAATATAAATAAAAATCATATAGTTTAGTCCCCTTGACTTTGTTATAAAATACTAATTAAAGTTTGTATTGCGTTATTTGAAGTAATAATTCAATTGCACTGGTAATATACATTCGATATGATTGGTATCCTTCTAATAGACACACATGCTAGACTCGATGTGTACATTTGATACACAATTGATATACTCGATATACTAAATATTTGGATGTATGATAAAAGATTTTGAATTTTTGCCTAAAGGCCAATTGTGAATATATATATACACAAACACATAATATTATAACCAAAACAAAAATAACATACACTCAAAGCACAAACTATTAGAACACAAATATAATAACAACTACAGTAACTCACTTGTTGCCCCGAACACTCCCTAAACGAGTGTTTCACATTTCGTGGTCCTAAAGTTGATAAGAGATTGACTTATTTACAAAAAATTTGTTGCATTGCTTTGTTTACCCGAATGTCATTTGGCACATTTACTTAATTATTAAATTAAAAATCATTTAATATTTTGTTATTCTCAACATTTCTATGTATAAATATGTGTATCAAGTATATATTACATGTATTAGGTCTATCAAGTGTATATCATATATATTATTTGAATTAGACTCGTCGTTTTTCTTTTTTATCATATTTGTAAAATGAACAAAATTAGTGATAATTTTGCAAATCTCTAAACTCAAACTTTCACCCACTACAATTTTTTTAGGTAATATAAATGTCTTAGGGGCATTTTCAAATATAGCAAAAAAAAAAAAAAAAAGATCTATGAAATATAACAAAATATATTAAATTTTTAATATCTTATTTAAGTTTTTTTTTTACTATATTTTGCAAATAATTTTTTTTGGTCCATGATAACTCAAAAATAGTAAAATATTCACACAATTATATTATATGAAAGTTTAATTTGTCACTCACATATTTATAAAATTCACAACACTCCATATGAATTATTGGTGAGATGGGACACAGTGCCGATTGGTATGAAATGAGAAAATATCTAAGTATGAGATGAGATGTCAATAATTATTGAAATCAAAATATACATTAAAAACTTCTCAACAATTATGTGTAAACAAAGTCTTATCCGTATACATTAAGAATTAATATTAATACGAAGTCTTAACGTGAGCGAGGTGTGATGTGAACCCCTAATTTTTCCAAATTCATTACTTTCCTTTCCTCTCTTTCTATATTCTAATTAATTATTTTCTCTCCTAACAAAACTCTGAATTTCGTTATCAATTTAAACTTTAAACTTAATAAATTAGTTTAATTTTAATAAAATGTATCAATTTACATTGCTAGCATTAGCAACCATGAAATTCCCATCCCTACTGCATTTGAAAAAAAAAAGATTGTATTAATGTAATTTTATGCATTAGCATTAAGTAATATATGTATGTCAAATAATTTAATTAGCATTATATATGCTAAAATCATCAACTAATAAATATGGTATAGACCTTAATTGGGGAATTAATAACTTTAAATAAAATATTAAAAACAAATGCACATAATTGAATTATATTATTGATTGTGCTTCCAATGGGGGAAGAAAAAAAAGAATACATATTTTTTAAGAATATTTTATTTTAATCAGTCAACTTCCGTACATAATTAATTATAACCCTTTATTTTCATGAGGAAAATGGATGTGTGGGGTATTATTATTATTACAAAATTTAAAAAGAAAAAGAAGAACCATCGTGATAATCAAAATGTAAAAGAAGGTTGTCGTATGTCTATCCAGTGATATCTTATGCAAGTTCATCAGCTATAAACTTCTAATGGCCGTCGATCAAATGCTCGAAAGCTTCCCGACACCACGTAAACTCGACACAAACTGAACTCATGTCGTAACTGAAAGTTTAAGGATCAAAAGTATTGTTTTCTTTTAATCAACTATTAAAAATGAAGGAGTAATATTTTCATTTTCACAAATAAATTGAATTTAATTACCTGAGGAATAGGAGTAGAACAGGAAGGGGAATGAGGAGGAATAATGTCTTGAATGGCTTTATATTCATTCATTTTCCACTTAGTCTTAGTTCCTGTGGGAGCTTTTCCTCTATAAAACACCATCGTTTTCTTAACTCCAATCACCCGATTCTCTGACGAGTACACGTAAGTCGGAGACCCTGTCGCCTTCCAATACCCAGACCCTGACGACGTCGTTCTATTCGCTCTCCCTCCTCTCGCTTCTCGCTCTTGTTGCTTCACAAAGAAAAACCATTGCTCACTGTCTCTCCTACACCTTTCCCCTGAATACCCTGCACGCCAAAATTAATTAATTACAATTAATCGCATTAATTTATTATTACTATAAGTACATTGATTTGTCTACGTACTTGAGAGATTGAATGGCTCAATCTCGTAAATGTCAACCACCGGAATCACACTGTGGATATCCTTACGCCATCCCTGAAGTTGATTGTGCAGATAGAACAATACCAATTCTTCTTCCGTCGGAAAGAATCGGAAGCCCGGTAGAGTATGATCTTCTTCTTCTTCACGAATAATTACCTGATCATGATCCATTTTTTTAAATTGTTAGATTAATTATATTGTGTGTGTTTATATATATAAGGAGATTGGATGAGAATGAGAAAGAGAGAGAGAGAGAGAGATGGGAATTAATTGCCGAGTGAAATTAGAAAGTATGGTACTTCGTACTATCTATGTTTGTGGAATTTTTTTCACACGGTTCTTACTAGTTGTTGACTTGTTGATATGATATGATATGGTATCATATCATTATTGTTATATATTGATACAATCAATCTTTTTTCTTAGGCTGCCCCATTGAACGCGTTTCCCACCACTCATCTCTTTCTTTTATCTTTTACATTATTAATATATTCTACCTTTTCCACAATCTATTTTTTTTCCTAATTAATATCGTAATCTTTTTTAAAACTTATTCCAAAAATGTAATTGTTTTTATTTTCTTTTCTTTAAAGATTTGAGGTAAACTGAGGGTATAAATTAATTCTCATTGAGGCATGTTTCCCCCAATTCTTTTGATTTTTAGTTTATTCTCACTCTTTTCTGATTATTTCAATATCAAGGATGTAATTGTGGTCTTTGATATTGTTTTTAGGCTTAACAAATAATAAGAATAGGAATAAAAAAAAGTCAAATTTGCTTGCTTTTCGATCTGTTGTTATTATTTTATTCTTGGCCTCATATAATATTAGGTCGTGCAAATGTCCACTAGATGGTGGTTGTAATCCATTGTCCACGGCGACTATGGCAAAAGAGAGGAAATACTCAAACCAAGAAAAAGGCTAAAGAGAACCTTATAGTGGCAGCCGTACGTGTAAATTAAAGTTGAAATTTCTTCATTTTATTATTCTATTGTTTTTTCCAAAACATGAGTTGTTTTAGTGATTGGTATTTATAATATCCATTTTTTTTTACTATTATTTGTGTGTATATATATATATATATATAAGTTCTTATGTATTATTAAATTAATGCATGTTTTGAATTTAGTCTCTATTTTAGAATAATATAAATATCTTACTTTAGTTTATTAGCAATATATATTTAGTATGTATGTATTATGTTCGATAGAGTATTGAATATATATAAGAATGGTATGGAATTGAGTAATGAAGATGTTAAAGTTTGAAGAGTTGTAAACATAAAATTGAACGTCTTAAAAGAAATTCAAAATCCATAAATCTACCAAAAGCAATTCAAAATGAAGTTGTATTCTCTTTGAAATATTGTGTGGTAGAAATTTCAAAAATTTTGAGCTATTATTGTATTATTTTTAAAAAAAATCATAGATACCAAAGAGATATATATATATAAACAAAAAAAAAAAATTCAACCTTCTATAACTTAGGTTGATATAAATTTGAATATTAAGACGTTTGGGTAGGACAAGAAGAGTTAATCATTATAGTTCTAAATTATTGTAGTTGAGTTATAATAATTTGTGTTCATTGTGTAAATTATGATAACATTTGTTTGAGAGGTAAATTGTTTTAATCCAAAAAGAAAATAGTAAACGTTGTGGCAAGAAATAAAAAAAAATTATGAATATAAAATATTAAAAGCTAAGGGAAGGTTTTCAAATCGTGTTAAGTGTTAACAATAGTTAATTGAAGAATACACAAATTAATATTTATTGTTAGCAAAAAAAAAGGGCTATTATCTATACCATAGATAAAAGCTTCTACATGGAGAAATTTTTTCTTCCTATTTTACCATTTCTTTATAACCATTTTTAAAATTAATTTGATGGATAGTTTTGTCACTTATTAAATCATATGAAATATTTCTAATTAATAAAAATGATTTCTAATTATTAATTACCATAACTGTAATGATAATATAGAATATGAAATATCTTTATTTATTTATTTCTAAAAAAACCACTCTAGAATTTATAACTTTTAATTTTAATTATATTGGTTTCAAAACTTTTAGAATTTTAGTAGTTTTGCAATATCATTTTTGTTACTGTAAAATGAGTATTCTTCATTACATTTTCTAAAACTTGTCTTCTCTTGGTTTGGAGATTTAGTAGCTTGAAAATAGAATTTTAGTAATTTTGGTTTGAAGATGTAATGTTACGGATGGAGTTTTAGTGCTTTATGATACAATATATGTTTGAAAATGGAGATGTTGGGGTTTGTAGACTGTCAGCTCAAAGATGAACGAACAAATTTTTTGTTATGTAAGTTTGTGAAGAACAACTGTATATTGAGCTCGAAGATAGAAAATTGAGGGTTAGAGATTGGGAGCTTGAAGATGGAAGATGAAGGTTTGGAGATCATGTGTGAAAGGTATGCGTGGACCATTAATGTTTCCCCTTTTTTCTTTTAGGTAATTTTTGTATTCATACAAAATTCATATTATGCTATTTATATAAATCTCACTCTTTTTATATACTAAAATAAAATTGATAAATTATACTAAAATAAAATGACAAATTTCACGTGCAATGCATGTGTTACTAACTAGTAATATTAAATAGTTATTCCTCTAAACGTCCAAAAAGTCGACGCTATTTGTTTTAGCTCCTTTTCTTCTAATTATACAATTTAGCCATATCAAAATTCTGACTTAGATTTCAAAATATTGTTTCTAGAATAATCACTTTCAACATTTATTTTAGGAAAAGTATTATCTTGGTTTCTATGTTTTGAACTTAGTTTCTATTTGGTTATTGACATAATGGAAAGCAAGACTACTTCATAAAGATAGGAATCATTAATGCTCTCGATGGTATGACGTTGAAACTAAACTAGATTGACAACGAGACAAAGTACTCTATCTCTCAATGGTATGAATTGTTTGTGGAATTGTTATTATTATAACATTAGGGTGAAAGGATTTGTTAATTGTCAAACATGAAAGACTTCGTTAATTGTCAACCAATGAAAAAAATAATTCCCCCATCTTCATATTGGTACCACAGAAGCAAGAATGCTATATTGACTTGATCAATCTCATTTTTCAATTACATTCAAATTACAAGTAAAGTTTTTTTTCAAAAAAATTAAATCATATTTGAAATTTTAATTATTTATGCAAGACTTAATTTGGGAATATAACAAACTTCCAAAATGTTTCAAAAATATTTTGAATTGGCTTGTCAAATAATTTAAGTATTTATTAAAAAAAAAAAACTCTTCAAATATTAAGTTGTTATATGCTTCCTATATGTCTCTAGAAAATGTGTTCAATAATTCTAGGAACTTCCAACTTTAAATTGTATATTTTAAAATACATTGATATATTAGGGAAAAAATTTGAATTTGTTTAAAATCCAAAAATTTATTAAACACTCTTGAATTTTAGAGTTATATCAAGCATATTGTTGAAATGAAAATAAATTAACAGCATTTGAGCAAACAATTAGTAATGTTATAGGTGAATTTAGATATGAGAAAATATGTCGAAAAAAGATTAAATATGAGATAAAGTGAATTTCTCTAGTCAAAATTCAATGATCATAACGTATTATGATTATGAAGTAACATCTCTATCATACTTTTTCCTTTAAATATACCATTATAATTTCGTATGAAATAATTGAGAATAAAAACTTAAATAAAATCTTAATCTAGAAGATAAAAGAACTTAAACTTAAACTAAAAACTTCTAACTTCTTTTGATTCGTATCTCTTTAACCAAATATTGAGTTGTGTGAAGGTCAGATAAGAAATCTTGTGTCGATGTTATAAGTGAGAGATTTGATTCGTATTCATGTTTGACATTAAAGTTCAAATTTAATCCAGAAAACTTAAAAGCTTAATTGGAAAAATAAACCATTTTATTTTTTCGTACATCAAGGAAAGAAAAAAGGATTGGAGAAATAATCCAAAAGTAAAAGGCGTTCAAAGCGCGGAGAAAGCGCGGAGAAGGCGTGGCACGTGCCCCATAAAATTATATTTATTTATTGTTAGTTGAAGTTGTTTTTTTCTTTTTTGTTTTTTTGGAAAGAAGGAAATTAATAAAGTTTTGTTTTGATACGAGAGGACCCATTCTTACCTCTTTTGATATGGTATGATATAATTGCATGGAGAAAATTTTACTAATATAAAAAGTAATTCATTGTTGTTTGTTGGAAAATTAACATTTAAGAGTTTTTTAAAGTTTGTAAAATAAATAATTAATTATTTAATTTAAAAAAAATAGTAAATTTTACAAAAATATTTACAACCTATAGCAAATTCTATGATTGATAGTCATTAATATGTTATAGTGATAGAAGACTATCATTGATAAAATCCAAAATTTTCCTATAGTTTGTAAATATTTTAATTTATTTTGTTACTTTTAAAAATGTTTCTTTAAAAAATTGGTACTAATAAGTGAGACAATTTTATTTTACATGACAAAACTGTAAAAAAAAATTATAATTATAATAAAATATTACAATCTATTTATAATAGACTACCACGTGTGTTTATTTGTATCGTGAGAGAAAATATAATAATCTATTGTAGTCTATTTACGATATTTTGTTATATTTGTACTTTTTTGTTGTTGTTTATTTTGTTACTTTCTACAACCGCCTTGAAAAAATGGAGTACAAAAATATTTCTATATTCTCTAAACTTATTTTGTGTCATGTCGATATTGTTTTTTAAAAATAAATTATGACAAAGGTTTTGAAGTATCAACTTAAAAAGAAATATTGAGATTTTTTTTTAAAAGATACCAAACTTAAGTTCGTAGGTGCATCCAAACATTCCACTACAACACCCTTTTAGGATCCAAAAGAAATATTGGGATATTGATTTTATAGAAGTTTAATTTCAGCTCAATTTCATTAAATATTTCTAGTAAAATTATAAATTAAAAAAATTAATTAACAAATAATCATTTGAGTAAACATATCTATTATATATATATTTACATTACTGAGACAATATGATGCTTATTTTTATGTTTTGTGCATTTTTATATATGATATAAAAAAACACATCATATTGATGAAAATTTAACATTATAGTGGTGACCCACTAATATTAATATTTTTATAGAGTCAAATGTGCAAACAATAAGAATTTGATACGACTCACTTTAATCATACAACTATATAACGAAAATGGAAGATTATTTGATTTCCAACGTCTCTACAACAAAAGTTATTTTTCTGTTTTTTAATTACCTTGTATTAGGTGTATGCTGCATATATAAATAGATCTCATTGTCATAAAATCATTATATAATATTGAGATAAAAATAATGTAAAAGAAAAGCATCACTCATCTTTTTGTAGCTTAATTCAAGAACATAAACTCCTCCTTCCCGTGGATGTAGGCCATGTTTTGCCAAACCACGTACATCTTTATCTTTGTCTTCCTTTTCTTCTTCCCTTTTACCTTTCTGCATTGCTGTGGTAATTTCTTCTTCTTTTTCTTGCTGAAAATTGCCATGAGAGATTGAGGGTTTTAGTCTTCCAAACAAACAAAGAGAAAGAGGAAAACACCCTTTACCTTTACCTTTCCTTTCTCTGTGAAGTACTGTGTGCTATAATCTGAAAACAAAGAAGGAAGAGAAGAAGAGGTCGTACAGGTACACGTGTGTGGAGTAGCAAAAGGCAGAGTCGTGCCTTTTTCTCCTCTTCGAGTTCTTCACCGACCACTCCTTATTTGAATTTTATCTTTCTTTTTTCTCGGGTAGTATTTCTACCAACTGCTCTTTATTCTTTGAATCTCCTGTCTTTCACAGATTCTCAGACCAACGTTTTTCACCGACCAAGTCATTCTCCAGGTAGCAATCCCAACAAAAATAATAATGTACAGAAAGTTTAAATTCTAACAATAATTATAAATTTTATATCAATTGAACTATGATTATTAGTTTTACATGATTTTAAACCTGAAAGAGTAGAAGAACATCCTCCAATTTCGCATAAATTTATAGTGCGAATCCCCTCTTTACTAATATACTACAAACAAATATTTGAAGACAAAGACACCAAATTATAAAAAACCATATTAAAGTTGAGCTAATTGAAATGTTTTAAACTTAAAACTAACTTAACATTAAAGTTTAATTACCAGAAACACACACACATATATCTATATATCATTTTATCAACAACACACTACTAGAAAAGCAAAGAAATTAATGTAAATTATATTATCTAAGGGATGCCAATGATAGGGAAGAAAGGAAAGTAATAGCTAGAAGGAGCCATCCCCCACTCCGGCGGCAGAGGGAGGTTGAAGGTCTTTGACGATCCAAACTTCCCGGCGTCGGCTTTGCAGTATTTCTCGGCTTCAGTACTACTGGCGCCGATCGACCTGCACCGGCAAGAACTGCAAAATGCCAACGGAGTGGAGATGCCATAGATTTCGTCGGATCCACCAACGCCTTTCACGATTCCTGCCACCATGTCTTTTCTGGAGGCGTACAGCTGGTTCCGACCGCCGGCGAGCCTGGCCTCGCATTCATCTGAAGGCAGCTCGGCCTCGAAACCCCCATCTTCAGCCGTCGTTGCTGTAACTACCTTCCCAACCTTTTCGCACTTCGCCATCACAACGATCCCTAATGACATTGTGGCGTCAACACTCCAAGTGAATGAAGAGTAAAAAGAACCAAAACTTTGAAATTGTGACTATGAAGTGGAGAATTATTTATTATATACTACATTAAATTAATTTAACCTCCATCTTTGTTTTGGTAATTGGCATGACCTCCTCTAAAAATTGAAGAGTTGTCTAGTACGAAAAAAATAATTTGTGAATTAATTCTCTAAATTGTTTAACAATGATTGTTTTACCTTTATTAGAATGTGAGGATTTATGTCAGAGACACAGTTCTAAGTTAAAAGAGTCCGATATCAATATGGTTGGGAACAATGAATTTTTACATATTTCTCAGAGAAAAATACTTAGCTGAACTTTGTTTTTTAAATCTGTCAAAAACCATCGATTCTCACTCACTTGTACTCGTAACTTTTGTAGTCAACTATTGGCTATATTTTATGTCTGATAACAATTGGGTATAACCTATACGACACCTAATATCTACATTAAATACATATTTTGAATTTTTAACATTTAAAAAGTAACCATTTTGATTATTTAAAATTGAAAACGAAGAGATCAAAACACTCACTTTCTAAAGGATTATGGTTAACTGCAATATCAGCTATACCTAATTACTTTCATGCATCGTCTCTTTCTTTTACCAATAATTCTTTTTTTAAAATCATTTTGAACAAAAGAAAATACTGTGTACTCTAGTCTAGACTAAACAACAAACAACAGCAACAATTTTTTTTCATCAAAATGAACCTTATGAAAATACGTTAACTTTGTAATGACGAACCCCACTACTTGCTTGATTTGCATTTTATAAACAATCTATAACGAAATACAAAGGGAGGGGGAAAAAGAGAAGTTGTGTGTATACCAGAAAGATCATAAGAGGCATGACAGTCAAGGCAAAAGACCTTCCCTTTGAGAATATAGTGATCAGTGGTAATTGCAAGTTCAACACTGGCTGCAGTGGCAGCAGCAACAACAACCACTCCCAACACGAATACTGCTCTAACCAAGCTTGGAATTGCCATGAAAAATCAAAATCTCCCTTCACTACGAAATACCCTAATTTCTACACCAACTTATATTTATTAACCACATACATATTATAATAATAATAATAATAATGGTGTGTGTAAGTTTTCAATGAAGGGTCCCCAAAAAGACTTTTCTTGGTAGTTGGTGTCAGCCTTAAACGAACATCAATGACCCAAAAACCAACTCTCCGTGAAGTGAGCCATTATCTCTTCTTACTCTTCTCTCACTCTGCAAATTTACATTTACAAGCAACCCTACATTAAATCTTAGATATTTTCTCCTCGGCGAGAATAAAGAACCCATCAAATGTTAAGTCATAGATAGGCATACACTTAGATTTAATTATTCGGTGTAATAATAGTATATTAGCTATCAACGAGAAAACAATTTATTCAATAAAATATTCATAACGTGGAAACAAATGTGACTCCTCAAATAGTAAAATAGTATACGAATATTTTTAATTTAGGTATTGTATTCAAGGCAAATCAACGATGTCTCTCAATACTACAAATTTTAATGTTATTGATCAATGTTTATGTTAGGTAATTTTTCCTAAAATTCTCATTTTTTAAAAAGCAAAGCCGACCACGGTTATCTTAAAAGCTAAAAAACCTCCAAGAAAAATTTAGGTTTTCTAATTCCATATGGTTTTGAAAATTTTATTGTCTAACTTTTTACTAATGTTTTATTAAACCATTTTCAAAAACTTTGTTTTCATTTTTTAGAATTTAACTAATAATTCAATATATTTCTTTAATAAAAAGAAACCATAATCGACAAATTAAGATTAAACATAGATTTAAAAAATCAAAAACTAAAAATGAAATTCCTTATTATATATGTTATGTTACAATACTATTTTCTGTCCATGTATACTTTGGACTTTGTTAAATATAACTCTATATATTTTTAATTAAAGTACATCTACTTTTAATAAATCTTAATTTGAGTACCCTAGTTTATTGTTTTTTTTTTTTTTTTTTTTTTTTTTTTTTTTGAAAAAAATGTTATCAATAATTAACATTCTACCATAAATTTGGACATTTTAATATTGAATTTAATATGCGTTGAAACATCAGGTACACCCTAGAGGGTAGGTTTCTGCTCTAACATAAATATGAGTACTATACTCCAAAATATACACACACACACACATATATATTGAATTGATAGATCCAAATTATCGAGGAAAATCATGAGTCACTCACAAGGGCTTGGAGATTACCCTTTAAAAAAAGGCCAATATTGTGAGTCATTTCATCGTCTTTTTTAATACTGCACAGTAATGTGGTTGGAAAATAACTTACAATTACTTGGATCTATGACACATGGCAAGTCTTCATGTGGGAGAGATTTTACTTGTTGCAAACGAAAAAATTGTAAGTTGATCAAAAGTGATTGTGTGTGTGTGTGTGTATATATATATATATATATAAGTCTATAAGGACTTTTAAAAGAGGACAGAGTGATAATTAAGTTAATCCTCTTGTAAGAACGAAAACAGACACATTTACAAAGATATACAAATAGAAAAGAATGGATAAACTATAGTTTTTAAAATGATTCTATACACTTAGAGGCCACATTTACCTATAATCTTAATAACATTTAGTGTGATTGGGATGGGATTATTTTTCGTCGATGGAGGAATTACAATAGACGTGGATTGCAAACATAATTTGATTTATTTTGATCGTGTTTAGTTATGAGATTTATAAGATAATAGAATCTTATGGTTTGTTCTTTCCAACTTGCTATAAGATTGTTGCCGTTATCGTCATCGAATCTTTCATTAAAAATTTAGAACGGTGGAATTAATCATAATATAGACACCACTATTTTCATACTATTACAATAACAATATCTATAAGTTAAGATAATGGAAAAGGCAATTAGTCCCACGTTTTTTTTTTATCACAATCACATTGAGCACCCTTTATGCCTCAATTAGATTGCACAATTTGATTACAAAATTTGATCGTTGAATCTCAAAACTTATTATAGAACGTAGGTAAAACAATAACAAAAGTAATCAATCGAAACCGACCACTTTTGACATTATCACGCGTGGAGGATGACCTTTTTACTTAGGGTAAATATAGCGTTAATTACTAATAAGAAACTTTTAACATGAAAAATTCTCTTTGAACCATATATCTCATGAATGTCCTTTAAATTTGAATTATTTCAGTTATAATTTTGGACCATTCTCTTTATTGTTTTAATATTGGACGATTATTTTCTCCATAAATTTGACTTCTTTTCATTAAGTGGTGACATTCAATCTATCCTCTTTCATTTCTATCACCATTTCGTTTCTTATATACTTATATATATACGAGATTCATTTCAAATGTAATTTTAAAAAGAGTACAATTTTAAGGTTAAAAATGTACTACATACGATATTTTAATTTTAATTTAGTTTCTATTGAGATTATTTTATAAATATGTTGACATATATATTCACATTTATATATTTTGAAATTGAGATATACATTCCACATAATTATCATATATACACATTTACATAAACTAAAACCCCCATGCATGCACAATGACAGTAATATTTACATAAATACATACTCATATACGTATTGTATAATCATCCGTCTTTCATGTAGTTATGAAATGTATGTTTAATATTTTACAATGTATATTCTACGTGATTTTGGGTGTTTCAATATATAATATGATTTATTTCACATATTCTAATAAATTTACCTTATTTAGTTATAAGTAATTTATGGTTTTGACTTTTAAAAAAACTGGGCCGAGCTAGTAACATGATGGGTAAATAGCCCAATAAGATAGTGTTAATCCGGCCCATTTATCCAGGCCACTGAGCTGCGCTAGCATTCGATAACATTAAACCGTGGACGACATGTCGACTTCGTTCATATTACGTAGATTACAGAAGAAAAAAGCCCACAAAACTGATCGGGCCGCCGTCACTAGAACGATAATAATGGCGGGAAACAGATTCGAGGAGGCCGCCGGCACTCTTGACGCCGAAGAACCTTGAAGAAGAAGAAGAAGAAGACGGTGAGATATCGTTAAGGAAATAGAGAAAGATGGAGAAAAAAATAGGTGGCGGAAATGAAGAGCTTCCAAAGACTATAGTTCGTCGAGTGGTCAAAGAGAAGCTTTCTCAGTGCTCTCGTGACCAGGACATCTCCGTCAACAAAGACTCGCTTCTTGCGTTTTGCGAGAGCGCTCGAATCTTCATCCATTACCTCTCCGCTACGTAAGTTCCGCAATCTGTCTTAACATGTTTAGCTGTGAATGAAATTCTATCCATTCTGATGTTCGAAATTAGGGCTCGTTGTTTCTCTGATGTTTGCCTTTAAAACGAAAATGAAATAGATTCAAGCGATAAATCTATTGTTGTTATGGCGCTATGGTTAACGAAAATGTTGTTTTGTATTAGTTAATTCTTTTGTTTGTATTAACTGGTAGATTTCTAAGCAGGGCGAATGATATTTGCAAGGAATCAAAGAGGCAGACGATTAAGGCGGAAGATGTATTGAAAGCTTTAGAAGATATGGAGTTTCCCGAATTGGTTAGGCCTCTCAAAGCCTCCCTCGATGGTGAGTAAGCTTCCCATCGCTGTGTTTAACCAATATATCCAGTTGCACTTTAGTTAAACAGATGAATCTTATTTGCAATTAGGTTTTCTGCTTACCCTTTTTTCACTATTTGGTTTCCGAATGGTCTTTATGCATTTTCTCGATTTCCCTGTCTAAAAAAGCCTTGCATTGTTAGACGTTCAATCTCGACTTTAGACGAATTTCAGTAACACATCAGTAGAGTGGTTAAATAAATCCATACGCAAAGAGGATGCTGACATTGTAAGACGAATCCTTATCATTTCAAATATACACGATGAGTGAATTTGGCACTATGGTAAGGATAGGACAGGCGTTCAATGTTGAGGATGCTATGTTGGAAAAATCAAGGGACTTCACTTTCTCTATAAGATACATAAATTACGCTTCTCGTTGTCAATTATGTTTTTCTTTTGTTTAGTTTTTTTTAAATGAAAGTTCATGATATCTAAACCCAAAAGAGGCACCATCTTGAGGGACATTCTGGAATCTGCATTTTCTAATATTTAACAATGTAAAAGGTGGATAGATGGGCACATTAATATTTAATGCAAGTCTGAATGGCTGCCCTTAATCTTATATTACGCATGTAATATAAGAAGGCTGAATGGAATTCAACTCAGTTTCCTTTCTTAGTTTTACTTTATTGAATTTCGATTCTGAGAGGAGCTGGCGAGCTCAAAGAACTAATGCATACCTTTTATTAAAGGATTATAGGATTTGATTAGATTGAATAAGCTCCTACAAAATAAATCTTCAAGTGTGTACAAATTCTTGGAAATTTTATTTTGGTGTCTTTTTATTTACCTGTATGTACAAATGCTATTGAGTATTGAGATATCGAGTTGTTTAAGCTTTGCTATGTTGCGATGAGTAAGAGTTGGGATTTACTTTCTGGATTTCTTTTAGTACATACATACTTAGAGCACTCCAAAGAGTGTAAAGTGAGCAAGAATATCTGTTTGCTAAGGTGTAAAACAAAACCTTCTTTATGGAATTCTGGAATAGTGGTATTTGACAACGTTTTTGTTTCGTAGCTGGATATTCCAGGATCGATATTGAGTCTGATCACACTTAACATTTTTGGATGGGGAGATGCATAAATTTTTAATGCTGCAATACAAGTTCCATGCGTAGATATTGTCTTATCCGTTGTTGTCATTGTTGCTTGCTTATTATTTGGAGAAATGAATTATAATGTCAAAGGTAGTTCGTTTAAAATGTGAACGACTGCTGTACTGTGACTCAATTATATGGAAGACAACAATGCTAATCTCTGCCACCTATGATTTTCAATCTCGTGTTTGCCAAATTCATGTTCACAATTATCCAATATTTGTTTTAAGATAAGCTAGCTGAACCTTTTTAACGATTGATTCATCATGCAACCTCTGTTTGGCTGAATACAGAATTCAGACGCAAGAATGCTGGAAAGAAGGCAGCTGCTTCCAGAGAAAAAGAAGCGAAAAAGAAGAGGAAGGTAGAAGAGGCAACAGTTGAAGGTACAGATGGTGAAAGTATGGATGACGTTGGAAATGATGATAATGTTGATAATGATGAAGATGAAGAAGAAAATGGAGCCAGTGATGACTGAGAAACATGATCTGTCTCTCTAGTTAGGTGCTTGAAATGAGTTTACTCTACACTTGTACGTTATTTATTTTCTAATTAGAAAGAAACTATTTATGAGATTTTATACAAATCTTCTAGAAAAGGTTATCCTACACTTGCAGGTTGTATATTATGAACGGCAGCTTCACCTTTTAGCAAGTTCTGTATCTCTTTGTTAGCATGGTTGGTTAAGAGAGTTTAAGGTTACGTCCACCCGTGAAAATGCAGTAGATCAATGGAGATAAAGAAAGTGGTCTCGTTTGATAACGTTTGGAGTTGTTTACATCTGTAGTGCAATTGTACTAACACATGGAATTCACATTCTAATCTATAATCAAATAACACGATCTATTTTTGATGAGTTAAGGGTGCTCAATTTGATTACGTTTGAAAACCATATCCTATTGTTTCTATTACTATCATGATTATCATTATGGTTATTGTTGAAGCTAAAAAAAATCAATTTTAACATCTTTTCTGTTATCGCTACCGATGTTAATACCGCATGACTTTTAGAGGTAGAGATAGCATCAACAATAATAGTAAATTTACCAAATTCATATTTAAGTACACATAATAAGAAAAAAACAATTTTATTTTGAGTACTATTGAAAAACTTATCAATCATGAAAACCTTTTTATTCAATCCATTGCAAGATGGATTACTAATGTAATCATGGGTTAAATTACAAAAATGATATCTAAGCAAGGAGTTGGCTCGATTATACTAGAACTTCGTTCTACTTAAACCTTGGTAGTTTTTTTGGCTTTTGTTGAGAAATATGCTTTGTACATGAACAAATTGAAAACAAAATTGCAATCTCTTGTTTTCAACTTTATGCCCTCAATTACATTCTTTTCTCTATGTCATCAATTGTTAGATTTGTTCACTTAATTAATTTTTTCATCCATACATTCAAAAAAGGTCTTTAGGATAATTCTAACAGTTTAAACTTCAATAATATTCTCAGTTGCTCGGAGTTAAACATCTTTAGCTCTACCTGGCCAATGCCAAATTGGTTCTAAAGTCAGTTTTAAACGAACCCTTTTTACACAAGAGTGGAGCTATTACGACGTAAGCCAATACACATTCTCAAATTTGAGATCATTTTTACCACAGAAGAGATAAACGTATTTCTTGTTTAAAAGTAGGATGGAAAAAGAACAAAACCGAGGGCAAAACACATTAATTAATTTGAAATGTAACCTAAAGTAAATAGTGATAAAAACTAACAAACACGTTACAAAGCCCATAAATTAGCTAGCTTCCACTTTTATCAATACTCAAGAATCTCTGGTCACGTGATGTTAGGTAGAGGGGGTGGCACTTCCGGCCGAAACCTTCTTGTTCGTTCCACGGCAGAACATTCAACGACGAGAACTAATATGGGCGATATCTGCGACCATGGCCACCATGGCCACCATGACCACCACCATGGCCACTGTCATGTGAATGTCTCCCCCTACTAGAACTGCCGCCGTTCTTATTGCCACCTCCACCACCACTGCCTCCACCGCCACCACCACTTCTTGGATGTGGTGGAGGGGTTAGCATTTGTGATCCTGGTTGTTGCCTGCAAGAAGATAGGAAGCAGCTTCCAGCGTGAGCCATCAAGAGCAGAAGCTAAAGTATTAGATGCGGCAATTTACTCTTAAGATGGATGGATTGTAGTTTTCAAATAGCTTCAACTAGAGAAATGAATTGGACAAAAGCTTCAAAATAAAAGGCAAACTTTATAAGATAGGACTTCTTTAACAGAATTTACATCCCTATGCTTCAGAAACTCTCAGGAGTAAAACGAATGAAAGAATTGTCCACTACAGTCAGGTATACTATAGGTGGAAAGTGTAGGAAAAGAAGCACGAACTTACAAGACATAGCCAATCCGTCCATCAGGTAGCAACATTGGCATCATTGCCATGCCAGCAGGCGTTGGTCCTCTTCCATATATCAATGGCTGCAACTTAAATCAATTCGATCAGATTTTTTGTTTCTACTTACAAAAGTAAAAGATACTTTAAATCATATATCCAAGGCACAGAAGCAAATGCAACAGTAAAATCAGACTAATTTTAGCTAAGGAAAAGTTATCAAGATGATAAACTGTACAAATACGAATTGAAGGTAATTTTTCCAAATCTCTGAAGGGAAGAGACGATAAGAATGATAATCTCAAAACCAACAGATTAAAAGAAAGCCACAAAATTTCCAGTTCAAATAATTTAAGAACATCAAATGGTTCCTCCCACTAAACTAGAAGGATCAAATCCAGTTCTGTTGGATTGTATCCTTCCATTCGCAACCAACATTCATTCACAAAACCACTGAATTCTCCTAAGCTCCAATAATAACCGTCGCTCAGCCAACTAGCCAATACACTTGACCAACTAGCCATGAGAAGGGATTAAAAGGAGATGGATAGGTTGATCTTATCAAGACATGAGCATACCGAGTTTAGGGTGTGTTTGGAACACACTTTCAAGTGTTTAATTTAAAAAATGTCATTTTGAAAAAAATTAAGTGTTCAACAACCACTCAAAATAGTTTTTAAAGAGTATTTTAAACAGTTTTTATCAAAAGTGTTTAAATAAAAATGAGTTTTTTTTTAAACACTTTTTTCGTTCGATCAATCCAATGCCCAAACATTTTACCTGACCAAAACCAGATGCAGCACCATATCCTGCATTTACAGCACCATAAGCACCCCCAACAAAGCCATATCCAACACGAGGTGGATAGTTAGGAAGCAATCCAGATTTCTGACTATTTGATCCTCCAGATTTCTGATCTGCCTGTGGCTTCGCAAGAGAACACTCCAAAACTTGACCTAATATATGAGCATAAAGAAGTGGATATCAAAGACCAGCCGTGGGAAAAATGAAAATTTTTAGAAAAGCTTCTGGAGAAATGCTCACCATCCAATTCATATTTTTCAGTATTCTTTAAAGCCTTCATAGCACTAGACCTCTCCGAAAAATGTACAAAACCAATTCTATTCTTTTCTTGTCCAGATTTTGCAGGAGGTAAAACCACTTTTGTAATTTTCCCATGATGGTCAAATAGCTTTTTCAACTGCTCCTGTGTTACATTCTTTGGCAAATTCTTGACATAAACTGCCTTCACCTGTATTGACCAAAAAAGAGGGAAAAATCCATTGTTGAGTTAAAGATAAAGCCTGAAGTTAAACAAAACAAAACTTAACAAGCCCCATCTTAAGTCAATAATCAACAAAAGGCCATAGATACAGAAACCAACTATACGGTGCAAAGGACTATTAATGACGTCAAATTTTACAGTAGTCATTATGTTTATCAGGAAAGAAAAATGAGGCAACTGCCTCAATGAACCTACAAAGTTAGTTGTTACATTATAAACACTATATATAAATATTAACTAACAATAATAATAGTAAATAAATAAGTTGACCATTTGGAATTTGCTTATCGATGAACTTACATACAGATGAGAGTTGTCACAAATAATGATCTCTTGAACAAATATACTGTATTTGATAGTCCATAACCATTAGGAGCTTATAAGTTATAAATAATTACATAAAACTCAGTAGCTACTATATTACATATGAAAAAATTATTGTACACTTAGAAGCAATGAACCAGACCTGTGATGCAGCAGATGAATCAGCATTTTTAGGATCTGCCCAGCTAACAGTTGGAGCATTGTCATCTAGCTTAAATTTTGGGTTCATCATCTTCTGTCGTGAGTACTCAGCACATGCATGATTATAGTAATCAATAAAAGCAAAACCCCTGTTATTACTAGTATTCTTCATATCCTGCAACCAAAAATTGTGTAAAATCAAATTACGAAACTAGGCACCAGTTTATGTTGCACAAACTTTTTATTATGTCTATGGAAAAGGAAGAGTAGTACAATTATGGAGTGAGAACATAGCATTGTACAGATGTAGCAAGATCCAACATGAAATTTATGTCATGCTAACCTTTACAAGTTCCACAGCGGTAACACCAGGTCCAATTTCTGTCACAACCTTCTTAAGATCTTCCTCACCCCAGCTCCTGGGAACATTACCGATAAACAAACGGTGCTTTGCTTGAGATGATGAACATTTTATCTTCTTACCCTATGTCACACAGAGAGAAACAGGTGATGAAAATACTGAAATTTTGATATTGGGAAGAAAAGGCATGTAAGATTCTAAAAAAAATTCAAAAGGATTTACAAAGTTTCAACTTTAGCTTCCAACTTAGCACTTAATCGATCAACTTACTAATGTGCAGACTACAAACAAAGGTAAAAAGGAAAACCTTGAATTCGGTGTTATTCAGCTCATCGATTGCTTTTGAAGCCAACTCTACACTTCTGAAGGTAACAAATGCAAAACCCTTATTCTCATTTGATTCTTTACTTCTCATAACGCGAACCTGGTCACAACAGAATTCTATTAGTCCCTGTGAAAAGCCCATATCTGGTTATAGAATAAATATAACTGAGCTTACCTCTGTTACTTCTCCTATTGATTCACAAAATCTCCTCAAATCGTCTTCAGAAGAATCTTGAGGAATACCGCCAACATATACTTCAGAACCATGAGGAGGTAGAGCGAGAAGCTCAGCGTGTTTCTTCTTTTCATCCTCATCATTAATAGTTTCATTTTGGGAGTTAATTCCATTGTCATTAGTTCCATCATCCTCCACTTCTTCAACATCTTCTTCATCAGCTTCCTCCTCGTCCTCCTCCTCATCCTCCTCTTCCTCAACTTCTTCTATTTCTTCCACCTCCTCCTCCTCTTCTACTTCTTCGTACTCAACATCTTCTTCCATTACCTCCTCAGGATCATTATCAACATCAAGATCTACCCTCTCATCAGAGTCACCTGGCTTTTCAGGTTCATTCTGCTTTTCAGGTTCAACTGGCCTAGCAGTAGATGAAGCATTCCCCTTTCCCCTTGGCATCTTATTTAATTAAACAAGCTTGCAAAGTAACTGTGAAGAAGGCACAGAGGCCAGAAGAATTCATGGGGAGATATAAAAAAATTACTGAGAGGAGGAAACAAAAAGAAAGGCCAAATGGAGAAGAAAAATATGAAGCTGAAATGAAAAGTTGTCATGAGAATAGACTCAAGGGGATTGAAATATGAAAGACTTTTTTTCTAGAGGGCTAATGTTTATAACACAAGTAGCGTGAAAAAGACCGGTTAATGAATCTCTCAGTGACTACAATGAGAATTACGGAGGTGGTGCAAAACAACATAAAGATATGAATGTCTTGAAATCAGAATGATTGCAATACCAAAAAATTCTTTTGACAAATTAGCTTTCTACATCTTTTTTCAAGGGGTATCATTTTCTGAATATCTCACGAAACTAATGTTAATGACAGCAGAATAAATTATGGAGACAATTGAATACTTTACTTTAATGCAAGGACATAACAATGCCACACAAAGTAGCATATGAGATTCAATGGAACAATTTTGATATAAAAGGTTTAGACAAAAAAGGAATGAGACTGCTGCTACAAATGGAGAATCAATTTTGTCCATCTCACAAAAACATATACCAGTTCCAAACAACATACCAATCTGTGTAACCCCTGCAAAGAATAAAGAAATTGTGCTCAGATGGGGGAATGTCGTCCAGGCCATCATAACAAACATTAAATAGCATCAGATACAAAGGCTCCTCATTCAGGTTTATCTCACAAGCCACACATAAGTTTCTTTCAAATACTCATCTTACTTAAACAGAGTACTTTGAGCTGGTAAAAACTAAATAAGTAGCGAAAAGAAGCAAACATCTAAAATCAGTAATCAATACAAATGGAGCAACCCTAAAGTTTTCCAGCAAAACAAATGGAGGCATTTATTCACGACAGTATTTCCCCTCCCAGTTGATTCTCAGCAATTAAAGGGATAGAACCCCCTCATGGATTGTCTAGGCATCCAACCTACACAAACCCTCCATTTTTCTCAATGAAAGCTGACCTTCATACAGGAGGTGTGCTATGAACACCGCCACCCCCCATGTCTTGCAAAAGGACGTAGTGTTAGGTGCCAATAAAATTTGGGCACTGGACATGATTAAAATATTTTACATAGACGCTATAACAAATACAATGAAGTTAAACAAACTTTGTGACACAGACTTAGGACATTTCGTCAAAAGACTACCTTTCCATGGGAGCATTGTAAACGACGTTAGAATTTGACTTCCATGGACAGAAATTTGACATCTGCCCAACCATGGATATAGTTCCTATTTGCTTCAATTGTATGGGCGGGGAAGATGGTATTATACTTTCTCTGTGCTAAAACGCTTATCAGCCATGGATGTTTCTTTTGTTTTATGTATTTTTCTATCACCCTTACCAATGGACGAAAAAAATTCACCCATGGTGAAGTAATTTGCTTGCCAGTTAAACCCAAAACAATCTTGGAATTAGTTAGTTACAAAAATCAAAATATCATGGTTTGACGACCTGAAATTACCCAAGTTGAAGAAAGAGCCAAAACCCACAAACGCCAATTTCGCACACTAGTATCTTACATCTAACATACAATATATTGTATCAAACCTCAAGGAGTCATGCAGAATATAATCTATCTTCTCGTTAAAATGGTAAATTTTGTAAGTCTCCGATATTAAACAGTTGGACAATAATCCAAGCTAAAACCCCACTAATTCCGCAGATGATTTGCCTTCACTTTTCCAAAGAGCATTCTTATTAGTTATTGCATAAAAGAAAACCCACCATTAGCCATTAGATTATAACCCCAAATTTGACATCTTTTGAATAAGTATTCCAATAACATTCCACCCGTGTAAGGGTCATAAAATGCAGGGTAGAGAAGAAAAAGGTGCAAGTTTAGACTTCAAACAACGCGAGGGGCAGCGAAATAGAGGGAGTCGCAAAAGAAAGAAAACAGTAGAGCGCGCATGAGAAGAGTGGAGAAAAAATATAGATTGAAGAAAGACATAAACGATGAGATAAGGAGCAAAAGAGTACCAAAGATGCTCTCTGTGAAAGATTATGCGAAATTACTAAGAGAAAATCTGCCGAAATTGAGAGCTTGAAATGAAGAATCGTAGAAAATATGAAGAACGAACCCTAGACTCCTTCTTCAAAGGGAGATTTTGGGGCTCCATGCTATTGTGAGATAGGCCATTAACACCCCCCGCCAACTACTCAAATTACGGATTCACCCTCCTCAAATATCTCTATTTACCTTTCTGCCCTTGGGTAATTATAAATAACACTTTACTCTTAATTTATATTAACCCCAAATTTACCACAGCTGGCTGTTAATTAGTATTTTTTTTTTTTTAGTAATGACCTATGTTTAGGAGGTTCAAATCAACATATCTAAATTATGTTATTAAAAAAAATAGTTAAACTGCCAATGAAGTCAAAAAAAAATATTTTATCGAACATACTTTTTGAACTAAAAAGATAATATATTCTTCAATTGAGTGTAATGGTGTATAAGGTACTAACTAAGCAAGTGGTTCATATCTCTACTCTAATAGTGGTTTGTTAGTTCATCCACTCATTTAAAAATAAAAAGGAAAAAATTGTGGACTTTTAATTTCAATAAGAATGCACACAAAAAGAGTTTAACAAATGTGACGGTTGAATAATTTTTTCAAGTTTGCAAAATTCAAGAAAAAAAATATATCAATTTTATGTCGTAAGTATGTTTATAGTTGATTGATGATTAAATGCACAAGAGAGAACCTTCTGATTTATTAGAGGATTAAAGTTATAACACTTTTTTTAGTCAATGGTTACAATTATAACACTTAATTAAGTTTGGAGTCCTTTTCACCCATAATAATTAATTTGCTTTTTGGCATACAAATATGTTGGATTGTAACAATAAAAAATGAATCACCAACCTAAAATCAAAGACATAAACAAACACGAACTATGAGAGTTACAAAAAGATGTCAAAAGAATCCATCAAACTCACTAACAAAATCCCAAGTACATGGCTCAAAGAAGCATATCTCAAGGGGTGGAACTCGTATGGATCTCCCAATAAAAGAACTAAACCAAAGAGAACAGAAGAAAATTCATAGGAAGGTAGATTAAGAAAATCGAAAACGATTTAAGATGACTACAATAATGACAACAATGTTCATAAAAAACTAATTTACTTTTATTGTGAAAGAGAAGATAGTTCATGTGTGTTTTCAATTAAAAAGTTTGTGATTCGTAATTTTTGGATGATCAGTATAGGAATCTGTTTGTTTATTCGTCCGACGAGCAGAAACTAAATTCAACAGATGCTTCTACTTTGCATCTGACGAGCTCAAATTTCCAATGATAAGTTGGATCAAACTCCCCTCTATTAGTTTCAAACTATCTTCTATCGGTTGCTGTAGTTTAATATTGATCTAATGTGGATTATGCATCATTTCAATCGGGAAAATGTTAACTTCAGCTACATTGAAATGGTGTTCTGCTTCTTCCAGGCAACAGCAAACTATAACCACTAATTCAGGTTTGCTATTCCCAACAATTCAATCTTTCAACTTTGCTGAGCTATCAGTTATTTGTAATTTAGAACATAAAATTCAGAGCTTTGAGAAATAAAATTCTGTTACTCTTGATTACATAATATATAGTTCACCAACTGGAATTGCTTTTGGAGCTTATGTATCCATTCAAGGATTGAATAACAATGCACAGTAGTGTACTTAAGTGATTATAAATTTATGGTTTGCTTGGTTACTTTTTCTGTGTTTCAAGAAACTAAATGCAATGCAACACTCCCATTTCTGTAACCAAGAATATTTAGCTGATCCATTTCTGTAGTTCTATACATTTTATTTTTCTTGATTAATACACAAAAGGAGAAAGAAGATTGGACAGTAATTTTGCACTTTCTTTTCCCCCTTTCTCCATTTTCTTTCCATGTTTTGGGAAGGAAAACTAATGTTGAGAACCTTACACAGAACAACAATGGATGAGGCTATCACTTTCAAGTTCAACCAAGATTGACCATTGTTCCTAACTTAATTTTCTTCTTCAATTTTTTCATTCTCTGCTTCATCATCATCATGCTCTTCAAATTCTTCATCATCCTCTTCCACGATATAATCATTGGGTTGAACAATTTGCAGTTTCAAACGTCCATCCTCTCTACGTGCTTGTAGAAATTCCTGAATGGGAATTCTTATTTCTTTCAAGACAAACCTTCCATCTTGTCTATACGAAGTGAAGCGAACTCCTGTCTTTGCACTCTTTCCTATGAAAGATAAAGGTGGAGGGAAATCTTGTCTACTCGTTCTTGACCTCCTAAGTTCCCCACTTGAAGTCCCAGATGCAACATGCTTGACAGAAGCACTCACCATTTTCTCTTCTTTGATCATCTCGACTTGAAAGTTCTCCTCGACATCATCTGAACTTTCTGACCCCAATCCCTCTGTACAAAGTTGTAGACTTTCTGACTTCACCAAGGAAAACCCAATATCAATCTTGCTGCAGCTGGAATAATGATTGTTTCCAAGAGGGAATGAAAAAGGGTACTCTTCTTTCTTTTTTTCCTTCTTGTTCTGGTTTTTATTTGTTGACATTTGGCTTGAATCTATCGAAGAAGATAATAAATTTGGCTCATGTAACTGTGAAGACAAACCGTCTTTGGAATAGAGGTCACCAAATACCTCAGAGAATGAAGACCCCTGAGTTTGCTTGACAGGATTAACAACATTCTGGCTCCATGTTGACATGACTGACTCAAGAAGGGTTTGGTTTTCAGGGAACTGGTTTTCAAAGATGTGTTGGGGGCTTTTACAGACAGCCATGGCTTGGCTCTCTTGAATTGGGATTGCTGGCTTTGAAAGATAAATAATCTAAAACTCGAAGGAAATGATTTCTTGCAGGTGAACTGAAGAGTAAGGTGAGATGGTGAGGATGCACGAGATTGGCAATGGGTAGAAACAATGAAGGTGAGGCTTATTAATTAGGCCAGCTGATTTTCTCTTTCTCTTTTTTGGTCTCTTGGATTGGAATATAGACGGGTGGCTGTAATGACAAGCATGGATTTGGTGGTTGTCATTGTTTTGGAAATTTGGCATATCCCTGTTGATTACATTTCATGTTGCTATAATCTAATGGAATAGTTTGTGGTGTTTGTTCTTTTGTATCTGCAGCAAAACACATACAAAGTTGATACCTCTTGTAATTGAAATTGTTTGAATTCAAATTCATTCAATACAAATCCACCTATTTTTAATTCTCTACATGATTAGTGACCCCTAAAAAAACAAATGAAATCTAACTTTCTGTTTTCATACAGTGATGCTCATGTTTATCTTGATTTTATCTCCATCAAGCACAGTATGAGAAGAACAAGGTACACGATAGACTTGGTTATCTCCTTAGAGCTCTGATAGAAATGATCATCCTTAACGTGGTAGCGTATAAAAAAAAACAGTGATTTGAAGTAAGCGGATGATCATATTTCATGGTCCATACAAAAGTCTCATATTAAACCTTATCATTCACCATCGGAAACCTCACTGTTAAAAAGTTATTTGTTTCGTTAGATGATGATGTGTTTTTACTAGAGGTTATACCATGTATTTCTTCTTCTTCTTCTTGCTGAGCTTAGTGGTGTATTATTTGCCACTTGACAAATGAAATAGGGAATATTCCAAAGGATACTTCTCACATGACAAGCCCAGATGGATGGTAGGCTTTCAAATCTACAGCCGATTGGGACGTGTCAATGGACAGATCATTGACGCTGGCTCTTAAACTAACACGTCATTGGGTTTCCTGAGTTCAGATATTGTGGTTTCTGGATGATATTTGCCTTATGAAATCAAATCCAATGCATGTCCTTTTAGAAGGATTAGAATATAAAACAATCAAATCATTTGTTGTCTTTTGTTTCATTTGCATTTTGGGATTCATTCCTCGGTGTTCTAAGCACACACAATTCAAGTTGCTTGTTTAGTTGTTAATTGTTGGTGCCAATTAGAATTTTATGAATTTGAGACATATCACAGGTGTTCTCCAATTTAGCATATATAAACATTATATGCATATAGAAATCTATTTAGACATATCTCTTAATGACAAATCTAAGAACTTGCTATAATTTTACTAGCTTGTTTATTTTTTTCTTACAAGGTTACTGTTGTTAACTCACGTATAAAGTTCTTTGATTTGTTCTTCAATTTGGTTTTATAATGTTTTCAAAAATTTAAGTCTCTTCGTTTAAAGAATATTCTCAAATGTTTTTTTTTTCTTTTTTTTTGTGAGAAAACAATATCTTTGTTTTAAAAAAAATTGAAATTTAAAAATTAGTTTATCAAAAACTAATTCAAATGTTTCTTTGAAAATTGTGGAAACCATATGAAAATAATTGAGGAATCAACATAAGAAAAAATAAGAATTTGAACCACTTTGGTCGAATATGAAGTGTTGGGAGCTTCTACTTAATCTGGCACCAGATAACTTCATTTGCATCTCCCCTCACCATTCCTCTAATCTATAATAACATGAAACTTTATCACCTGCTATATATTCAGATGCCTAGAATTGATTATTTACTTATTACATATAACTGAGGAGGCAATTCTTGTGCCCACATTACTCAGAAAAAAGAAAAATAAGAAGAAAAAAAAAAATACATGAAACCACATAGTGAGTATCATAATGAAGAAGCTCAGTTCCAAAACCACCAAGTTAAGCCAAACATGCGTAAAAATTAGCAACCTCATATGTGGTCAGGTCAGCATATTCAACAAACATTTTAAAAGTGTCATCTTTTATAGCACAGCAAGTTCCATTAACAGTTTTACCTATTTATCGCCAAGCTTCAATTCGCTCTGTCCATGAATTTATACAACTAAGGTTGCTGAGCCGCTTCTCTACCGGTACCGGTGCCAAGACTTGGAATACAGAGTTCTGGTTATTTAGTTTGTTAGTTTCTTTTTTCAGATTTGGAACATTTGATACATCAGTTTGAATTACAACTTCTGCCTTCATGTCATTGCCTGCAACAGCTTCTTTGTCTTCGTGGGCATTCCGTAAAGATCTATATCGATTAGGTAACAGTTTCTTGACATGGCTTAAAGAAAAAACATCTCCATCAGAAAAACGTGCACCTTTGTTACAGTCAGAATATGTTTCTAGAACAGGCGGTTCTGCAAAAAATTCAGGCACGGTTTGCTCTGCCACCTGAAATACAGTGACGGTATTTCCAAGGCAGGGCTGTGAAGGACTCTGGTGGCCACTCTCATCAGGCGGCTCTAAATGTGTAGCAGCGGAGTCGAGAATGGAGTCTTCCCTTCCCCGGAGTGTCCTTAAGATGAGCATCCTGAGGAAGTTCATAACTTGGACAGCATACATCAATGCCGTCAAGGGGTCAGCCATCTGCATGAAAAGAATGCCAGAAAACCATTGTCAGATGGATCAAGCACAACCAATGATCATTAACAGGAACTCGACAATTGGGAAAAGCAAACTTATGTATTCTTGTGTTTGTCAGAATCGGAACTTTAGAACGCATTGCAGGGTCAGTTTTGGACAGGTAAACACAGGCTTCCAAAAAGGATTAAAGAAAAATCTTGCAAATAAGAAAAGGAACTAAAAGTTAAGATACCAAATCTTCAATGTGTTTCACGTAGACTCAGAAGTTAGAAACATTTCTCGTCTCCAGACAGTGGACTTAACAAACATAAGCTATTTGAATTTCACCTGCGTCATATTTGGTGCAAAAACCATAGCGATGTTGCGAGCATTCATTTTGTTGAAATGTTCCTGCGTGACAACATCTGCCATTAAGTTGATTGCCCAATCCAGCAGAGAAGCTTCACTAGGAGGTAGATGCCTTATTAGGTCAGCACATTCTTCTTCTGTCTGGCACTCCATGACCTCCTCGGGCGACAGA
Source organism: Cucumis hystrix (assembly GCA_025688845.1). Classification (NCBI taxonomy): domain Eukaryota; kingdom Viridiplantae; phylum Streptophyta; class Magnoliopsida; order Cucurbitales; family Cucurbitaceae; genus Cucumis; species Cucumis hystrix. Next base: position 1,827,494 of record CM046887.1, read on the forward strand.
GAATCCAAAATCCCAGCTGGGAGTTCTCTGAACCAAGCCTGTTAATTTTAACAAGTAAAAATTGAACACATGGAAATCAAAATTACTTGTAAAAGAAACAAACATCTATAGCCAGCACAACAGTTTAGTCTCTAGTCATATTATTATTTCTTCTACTAATCCAACTCTAAACCAATTATGATGCCATATTATTAGGAAATTCGGTCATGTTTGTGTAGAATATGATTCACTTTCTAAACTTAATGTATTTCACTGGAGATGAGTTACAAGGTTACTGTTGAGTAAATTAAATGATCTATGATTTGTGAAAAGAGACCCCTTGGGTAACATATAAGGGGGAAAAGAAAACTCAAGACCATCAGACGATCCTACTAAACAAAAACCATACAGTATGCATATTGAAGAAACAGAGGAAAGGAATATTCCATAAGAGATGAAAACAGACAACCTATAGGCAAAAATGAACCATGCACTCAATCGGAGGAAAGCAAAAATAACATTCCACAATGATGACATTTTCAGCATCTATCAAGTAAGATCAATTAACCAAATCTTGCAAAAAAATTGCAAGAGAAGAGAACCGGGAACCAACTAAATATAGTATGTGCTTTGAATAGGTGTTTGAGCAAGTAATTTACAGGGGTATAAACCCTGGACCATCATATCCAATGGGTCCATTTTCTTTTTGACAATACATTTAATTATTAACAAGAACCGGATCCCATACAAATTTCTCATTTTATAATCATTTATTTCTATGATTATAGCAAATTTTCACAGACCAATCAACAGTATTATTCAAATTCAATACCTATAGATTTATCTTTGAGTTTTAATTAAATTGAGATAACCTTGATAAGGCCAGCTAAACAATGTACATCAACGTCGTCAGGTACCACTCCTTGATTTAACTGATCACGTACATACTCCTCTTGACTGTTTTCTGCATTAATTCTGAAAATACCTTCAGCCTGAAGGGATGAAAAGACGAATCAGAAGCAAACACTAGGCTGGACCAATTAACAATGCATCCACAGTGTAAAACTAAAAGAATACCGGAAACTACCTCCTGCATTAGATCTGAAAATCTATCTTATCTTCACAATCACGACAAAAATCGAAAGATCATTTCTTGTTCTTTTTTTTCACTAGGCCTTTGTGGCATTAATGAACCAGAATTTTGGATTTACAAATAAGGAGTTACGCATAAATGAAAATAAAGTGAATGTACCTGCAAGCCACCTTGAGCATACAGACAGTGTTGCATTAGTATAAGAATTGTTGGCACGCTATTCCCTCTCGAGTCATATGACAATTGCATGGATTCAGTTGAAACCCCAAACACAGTGGTACTACAAATGTAATTTCAAGGAAATAAGTCCTAAAATAGGCAAGCAACAAAAAAACACTATATAGAAATCAAGTATCAAGGCAAGGGAACAGCACCAAATATGCAGCAAGGATTATGGAATCACGTAAGGTGTGATGTAGAAGACCAAAATAGAAAAGGGCTCTACATTTGGAGAAACAATTTGATAAGCCTAGAATGATGTGGTTGGCACTTTTATACCATAAGGATGCAAAAGATCCAGGAACCAAAGGGGGTTTGGGGAAGGGGTGAGACACCATGTGGCAATAAATTTTCCTAAATTTGATATGAGTTTATAGGTTACATTTCATTGGAAAATCAAATTCCATACTTCTCTTCTCTTTCATTTCCATTTCTGGTAGAAACTGAAGCTACAGAACTCATCGATTCTTCTTTCTTACTTCAAGAGACAAATTAGATATATAATATTAAGGAGAAACGTGACGAGTGTCCATGTTCATGATGCCTCAAATCCAGGAACAGAAACATTCCTCAACAAATCCTTAATCTCAAAGGAAATTTAGAAAGAAGGCACCAGATATTCACAACAGACGAAAGAGATAGCTATTCAGATGGATAAATAGACAGCAACAAAAGCTTTGGAGGGTTGAACCTCAACCAAGTAGAACGACTTCCCAAACTTCAGAATTGCAAAGATAGAAGTATAATCAAGACATTAGCTACTCAACTTCAAGAATCACACAACCAAAACCAACAAAAAGGCATAAAGAATCAGTGTATAAAGAAAGAATCATAAGTCCAAATAATCAATACTCACGACCAAATTCTGTAAGCAGTCGAAAAAAAAGGAATGTACCTAGCACTTGGAGCCCTGCGAGGCACTTCTGGTTCAAACTCAACAGGCAAACCCAAGAATCCATTAAACCTATCAAAAGTAACATGAGTGACATGGCGTACATTAGTCGGCCAACCGATCTCCATTGCGCATAGCTCTCTTCTATCACTCTTGCAAGCAATTAAAGATTTCCTGAAAAGGGTTACAACTAAAGCCAACAATGAGAGCTGATCTCTTCTTTGCTTAAACCGGTCCTTCCCCACCACCTCCTCCACTTCACATTCAATCTCGGTAACATCCCCATCTCCATCTACAGAAGAAGAAGAAGAAGAAGGGGAAATGGGTGTTTGAGGATGCATGTTGACAAGGAGAGATCCATCATTGGGAGGCGTTGGACATGTAACAGTAACCGTGGAAGGCGAAGAAGAAGAAGAAGAAGAAACCCTTCTGCGGGATGAAGCAAAATGAGAAGGGGAATGAAGAACAACCTCAGTCATGGCTGCCAATGAAAGAAGAAAAAGAACAATAAGAAAGATGTCCTCTTTTTTTTTTTCTTTTTTTTTTTTTTGCTTTCTTTTCTTGGGAATATAAAAAAAACCCCAAAAACGATTTTCAGAAAACAGAAACAAAGAATGATTTGGGTAAAGAGAGAAAAAAACGGTAACAGGGAACAAGTAACAAAGAACAAGATTTGAGAAACATTTAACAGAATCCTCCTCTCTCTCTTTTCTTTTCTACAATGTCTGCTCCTTTTTCAGTGGATTGTGAGGGAGTTTGAAGATTAAAGAAGAAGAGGAGGAGGAGGAGGAGGAGAGTAAAGAAATTTCAAGGCAAAGATTCACAAAACAGAACACAAATAAATATAGTAATTATTACTAAATTTTAATCTTGGGAGCTTCAACCAAACGCCTCCCTTTTTTCTTCTTCCTTTCCCTTTCTTTAAATAACTTTAGGCTTTTTGCCTCCATGGCTCCCCATTTTCACTCACCCCAACAAGAACAAACGCGCTTCAATGGCATAATCTCCATTCTTAACCTTCATTAAACCCACAAAAATAGAAACTTGCCAACCCTTTAACAGATAAGCAAGAACTCTAAATTCATTTTTTCAAAAATTCCTTCTATGTTTTCTCTGTCATTTCTTAAGAAGTTCTGGATAAACCATTATGATCTATGTATGAAAAAAGACAATTTTTTTTTTGTTAATGGAAAGGTGTAAGTTAGATTTAAAGAAATTAAATGCATCATAGGCATCAAATATTTAATGGGTCGACCATATCTCCTGTTTTCAAACTGCCCTTGGAATGCAAAACAAGTTCATTAAATAATTCATTTCAGAATTTGTTGCAATCTGATAAAATAATGTCACGATGTGAGATACTGACAGAAATAGCCAATTATCAAATAAATGAAAGTTAAAACAATAGTAGAAAGAAAATCACCAACATTATGCAAGTACCCAATTGAATATAATGTATTATTGATTTCCAAAGTTGCAACCTTTCTTTAATTATTGGTTAATTCCAGACACTCATGTTAAATGTGATCTTCTTACGTTGATAATGACTATTGATCAATCAAATCCATTATGCCTGACAGTTTTTTCTTTTATTTTGAAACTTTAATCTAATCTTATCATTACTATAATTTTAAAAGCTTTAACTTGAGTGTTACAATGAATTAAAATAGATCATCATTTGTGATATTTGGTAAATATTTGCATAAATAGTTTGAAACTTAATTCTTGTATTTCTTTTCCATCATCTATTGCATAAGTACTCCAATGAAATTACAAATTTAATCTCTTACGATTTGATAAATTTTTATAATTGTTTATAAGGTAAAAAGTTAGTAACTGGATTGTGCATGTGATATTTAACCATATTTATGTGTCAATGAAGTAGTCTTTATTTAGATGAGTGTGTGAGTTAGGTAATTGACCAAAGAAAAAATAATGTTTGTCATAAGATGGAATTTAGTGCATCTTCCACTTTTTTTCATCTATTTATCTGCAGTCCATTTTCTATCGACTCATTTTCTCAATGCAATCAATTATTTAACACACACAGTTAGGCCAAAAAGCAATATATTTCAAAGGCTTAGAACGATCCAAACCGATCAACCAATTGAGTTATTGATTTGCACTTCTTTACCGTTTGAGTCGGTTTAAGCATTTATTAAACCAACTATATTTAGTTCGGTGACCGTTTGGTAAAAAAATATGACTTTGACCGACCAACACACCCCTACACGTATGGCTTAATATAAATTATCACATTAACGTCATATGAATATTTAACCATCAAATATTAAATCTCTTGCATAATTAAAAAATATGAACCATCAAACCAGAAGATTAGAAGTTTGAATTCTTGAAGTAAAAAAAAAAAAAAAAAACCTCCATTGATTTTTACTATTTACGAGGCAACTATCAAACTATTTGAAAACAATAAAAACAAACTTCTAACTTATCCATAAATTGTTAGCAATATATAGTTGGTAAAAAAGAAAACTTAAAGGTTATGAAATGTTACTTAATAGAATGTGTTAGTGCATTGAATTGATTAAACAATTCACATTAAAATGGATACATTTGAGAAATCCATAAAGTTTGCATTTCTTTTTTTCACATGGCTTTGCCTCTCCGTTGTGTAATCTTTACCTGAAATAACGCACCTAATTACTCATACTTATATATTATTACTTTACTATAACACTTTTTTTTCCTCTCCTCACTTTCTATATGATTTCAAGCAATTCTATCTATTAATGCCATATTAAGTAGGTCCAATCAACATGAATTTGACCACTAATTAAAATCAAATCATATCCCACACATTTGTTGATTTTCTTTCAAATATTATATGTGCTCGTAATAATAACCCATAGCTTTATTTCTTTTTCTTTTTACTTTTTATTGAGTGGGAATACCATCAAAATCCTACCTTGATTGAATAAAGAAATAACCATAAATATTTTGATTTGAAACCAAAATGCAAAGTAATTAAATTTTATGTTCGAATTAATGGACAATATCATACTTGACAGTGCGTTAAAATACTACGAAATATGCTTTTGAACAATGCTTTCTTTTGTTGGTTGAGTATCATTTTTTTAATATAATGGTAAGGAACAACTTTACTAGTTTAATAAATAAGGCTTTAACTTATGCATTGGAGACGATGACACAAGTAGCATATTGATGTCTAAATTATTCATTTTACAATCTACATCTTGATATTTCAAAGTCATACAATTAAGTTCATAACATGTTTTAAAATAAAATTAAAATAATTAAAATTTATTGTTTTATTTATCTATTTTTCTCTCACTTAAAATAATTGAGACAAAAAAAACTATTAACACCCCCTCAAAAGTTTACCCAAACCACTTGGAACCATGTTGTAATTTAGGAAAATGATATCTTGCAATAATTCAAGTATATAATAAAATTTTAGAAAAATTATAAATATATAAAAGACTTTTTATCACTAATAGACTCACTCTTATAGTTTATAAGTTAATGATCAATACGGTTTGTTAGTGATAGACTTCTATCGACAAATTTTGTTATATACCAAATTGTTTTGAATTTAATTGCTATATTTGTCATTATCTCTTTAATTTGTCCAATTAAAAAGAACACCCAAAAACAAAAGAAACAAATAAAAACTAAAATATATGATTGAACCTTAATCAATATCTTTTCGGTATTAAATTAACCAAAGTCGCTATTAGGCAGAAACAAATAAAATGCAATAATTAATGGTATTTAATTTCACAAAACCCTAATGTTTAAACAAAAATAGAAGAAAAATGATAATCCTACAATGAACCAAAAACATTAAGAAAAGATAGTGAACTATGAAATGCAAAGATGAATTAATATAACATAATGAAACAGAGTTATGAATTTGTGTACCAAAAATATCCATTAATAATATCATAGAAAGAGAAGGTAACTAATTATTATTATTATTAATTAAGAAAGAGCTCAAGTTGAGAAGTGTTTTCCTGATCAAGGACATCAAGGAAGACGGGATCAACGGTGAGATGGCTGTCCACGTGGACCTTGAATTTGTGACTCCACCACAGCACTCTCGCAAAACCCCCAATGTCCACACTCGCATCCAGAACCATCTCTCGCTTCGCCACGTCGGAGATGAACCGGCTGCCGTGGTGGGCCAGTTTCAGGCCGTCCAGCCGGGCTGGAAGTCGTAGAACCTGACACGACCGGGGCTGCTGCGAACCGGCATCCACCTGGGCCGACCCGAGGAGGGAACCCTCGTAGAAAATGGACATAGCGGTGGAGGAGTAGTGGATGGGAGCGACGTTGGGGTTGGTGACGTGGACGGTGAGGATAAGCTCGGCGTCCACCACCGGCGGCTTGAGCTTGAAGGAAGTGAATTTAATTGAGATCAAGTGGAAGGTGGGGTCCTTGGGCTTTGCGGAAATGATGGCCGTGGCTGCAATTGCCGACGCCGCTCCGACAAGAGCAGAGGTCCAGCTCCAGTTACGTTTTTTCCCCATCTTCTTCTTCGCCGGCGGAAGGAGGAAGGAGAGATGGGTGAGATTTTGAGAAAGTAAAGTTAGAGAGAGAATGAAGGAAATGGAAAGATGAGGTGTAGTGACAGAGTGGGATGCCATAGTAAATGACGAAAATAGGCCGATTATGGACCGAAGAGACCGTGGTCGGAGGAGGGTAAGAATTGGAAATATTTTGGGATTGGGAATGGAATTGACGGATTGCGACCACAAATCTCACGTGCCCGACTGAAGCCACTGTTTGGGAGGACGACGGTTAGTCGGTTACCGACTAAATTAACATTTTTAAGGCTGCATTAACTTTCACTTTTGCTGGGGCCACGGGGCAACAACTCTGACGATGTTTGAGTCATTTGTGACTCTTCATATTGTAGACCAATCTTAGTTTGGAGCTTGAGGCCACCCATGAGCTTTAAAATTTTTGCCTACTACTTTCCTTTTACACTTTTTATTTTGTTCTTGTTTTGAAAAGGAAGAAGAAGAACTCATTTTCTTGTTGATTTAGTGTGTATATTATTGATGTGGCCATCCACATTGATTGGACAGAGGCTTTAACTTAACTACTACAACTCAGAGTTTTTACTACTTTAACATGTGAAATCAATAATGGCCAACTATAAGGTTTTGAACATCTTAAAAATTGTCAATCAAATCCAAATATAGTTAATAAAGACATTAAAATTATTATCTCAAGGATAATTGAGGAAAATTTTAATGTTAGAACTTAGAGGTCAATATCATCATACTATATATATAATGCTATAGGCTCTAAGTTATGTATCTGAATGATAAGGTTGTAGCTAGCAAGCATCATTTGTTATTTCAATTTTTTGTAACTATACTCTATACAAATTGGAGACATCAAATTAGAAGGGAGTCATATTTCAATGTTTCTAGTCAATACAAAAATGTTCATATTTGCTTCTTTTTTAATGGACAGTTGAAAAATACATAAATTAGTTGGAGCTAAAACAAATAAATTACAACTTTGATGGGTTGTATGCGATCGTAGCAATTGAGAAAGATAATGTTACGTCAATTATTTTCACAATGGTGTGATATTAATCAATTCGACGATAATTTTTATAGTTTTACTTTTACCTTTGAAATCGTTTAAATGATATCTTGCAACGAACTATATATATATATTCTATATATTGTAACCGCGTTAAAAAGGACATATCTGTTATTTTGAAGTTTCACTAACTGACAATATGCAAATGCGTTCACCCATACTCGTAAACACTTTTTTATGTGTGTATTTGGTACTTGTATCATATGTTGTCTTGGCTCAAAAAGTGTTGGGGTGAAAGCTTTTCAAGCTAGTTCGTGTTGGGGTGAAAGCTTTTCAAGCTAGTATGGAACGACATTTGTTCCATGATCTTATCCTTATCTAGCTAGCGTAAGATTTTGATTCAATGGTACGAGGTTCTTCATGTGTAATCAAAAGCAAAATCAACAGAGTTTAAGTCCAACAAATTTTGACAATATCATATTATTGTGATGAAGATTTGTGTAAATAATTGAGATTTTTTAAAAACAATTCATTTAATTTAATAGAGATTGTTTTTCTTTTTTTCTTTTTCTTTTTAAAAAGAGAGAAACTATCAAAATAATTCCATGCAAGGAACAATTCCTCGAAGAAATTCCACAAAATTGAAGAATATCAAAGAGATCGGGATGGGGTACAAAGATTGTTTGTCATTCCCTATTAACCAATCGATATATATTTACTTACCTCAACACAAATCAAATAATTAGAAATAAGATATATATATATATATTTCAACAATAAAGTTAGACATTTGAATTTTCTCTTACGTCAAATATGAAAACAGTTTGATAATAAATAAATTTAAAAAACGTTACCTTTTCGTCAAGATGGTGACTTAGCCCATGCCCCACTTTTTGTCTTGGCTCAAAAGGATTGAGAGGTCAACATAAGTTCATATATATGCATATTTAAATGATGGTACATGTAAGATCTTATGGACAAAATAGCAATTTTGTGCTCCAAAGGAAAAAAAAACTTATAAACAAAGTGTAATATAACATTTTAAAAATGGAATTATTAAATCAAATTAGGTCAAAAAAATCGATTGACATAGAAATGTGTATAAAAAGAATAATTAAAAAGAAACCTTTGATAATTTAGAATAAGAATAAAAGGAAACATATGTATCATTTTAACCATTGATATCCTAATAAATCTTAAAATTTAGGTCTCAAGAGTGAGCATTTTCTTAATCAAGTTTGATTAAATAACAACATGACTAATAATGTTTGATCGTGTAGCAAAAAATCTGAAAAAAAAATTGTTGATATTTGGATATCTAAATTTAAACGATATGAAAAATAGTTTCAAATAGTTTTAGGAATATTATTTTTGCGTGGACCTGTCAAATTTTTCCGTTTTTGAGAGTGTTCTTAAATATTTTATCGATTTCTTATATTTTAAAAAAACTCAAAATTAGACTAATTTAAGATTAATTTGAATGTTAATTAATTTAAGATTAATTATTATGAAAAGTGTGTGTATTTTATATACAAAATACAAAGTTTATAAAAAAAACCAAAAGGAAATAAGTGAGTAAAGAACAAAAATCCATGGGGGAAGGCAACTTTTCAAGAATATCTAAGTAGGACCTCTGAAAGGCGCACCAAACCCAGTTGTGTTGGCGGTAGCCATTGAAGTAGCTTCACATCCACTCTAACTCAAAAAAAGGCCTATCCCCATCTACCCAACAACTTACTAGACCTACGAACTTCCTTCTTTCTAACTCATTCATTTCCATTTTCCAGCTTCACCATTTCAAAACCCCGTTTTCTTCTTCTCCAACAATGGCGAAATCCCAACTCTGTTTTCTTCTCCCTTTGCTTCTTGCTTACATCTTCGTCTCCAATCACCCTGTCAAATGCGATGGTAGTAATGCTTTCTTTCTCTTTCATTTTCATTCTAATTGATTCTTTAGTCTACATTCGACGACCCTTTGTTTGTTTTCTTGAATTTAGATCTCGATTTATCATGCATTCTCATTTGAGATCTGGGTTTGTTTTTTGTTGTTTTGATGCTGGGGTTTTGTGTTATTGGGTGATTCTGTTTCATCATGTCCTGTTTTGAAATGGGTAGCCGTTTTTTTGTTGTTTTGTTTCTCTGTTCTTGATTTTCAACCTGTTCTTGCTCTGCATTAGGAGGATTCACATGAGATAAGTTATCTTTTACATTTGTGCTTTTGGTGGTCACTGGAGAGATGATGTAAACTGAGTAATTCTCGTTCATTTCTCATGTTCTTCTCATTACATTTATGCCTAGTAGCCATATAAGTCTTCTTAGAAGAACTGATCATTTGAATTCCCCAATCACAATTAATACCACAGACGAACAAGTGAAATATTAATGACCTGTCTCCACACTCTCCATGTTCGTTAGTTCTAGTGGTTCTTTTTCTCTGCATGGAGATCACTATGGATTTTGATAGCTGATTTGGGATTGGTAATCTTGTTCATGAAATCAATTCAGACACCAAGGTTTCTAAGTTATTGATCTGTGTTAGTTTAGGACAACAACCTACTTCCTCAATGCATCCATGGCATAGCAGGTTCTTTTGTAATTTGCTACTACCCATGGACCATGATTAGTCTAGATTTTAAACCATTTTTATCAGGAGACATTCTCTTTAAGATTTGGAAGGTGCCTCTTTTTTCTTTTCCTCCGTAAATAAGGTATGGCTCTAAGCATTATGCCAATGATCTGATCGTCAACGAGTCTTTGCCCACCTGAAAACCAGCTCTCGGTGATAACAAGAGTTTAAGACCTCATTTGATAACCGCCTGGTTTCTCTGGTTTTTTACTTTTTAAAATTAAGTTTGTGAATATTACTTCAACCTATGGGTTCTTTGCTTTGTTGTAGTCTTTTAAAACTAAAAGAAGTAGTTCTTAAAAAACTTATTTTTGTTTTTAGACTTTGGTTAGAAATTCAAATGTTTCCTAAGGAAAGATGAAACCGTTGTCAAGAACTTCTGAGAAAACAAAAATAATTCTTAAAAAAGAAAAACAAAAACTAGCAACACAATGGGAATCAAACAGGGGTTATCATTAGCAGTGAATATTCATCTTGTATATTTTAAATCTTTTGAAGCTCTGTCTGTTTGTATTTCTCCTTCCTTAGAACTGTAAAGATATTGGTTTGTTTTGAGGTTATTCCTCTGCAGAGACCTTACAAGCACTGTTCATTATCTGGTGCTTTCTTAAATAGATTTCTGGGAGCTGACTCTCTCTGGAAGAGTTCAGAAAATAAAAGAGAGGGCAGCTCCTTTAAATTCCTTTGTGTTTGATTTACAATCTTCCTTTGGACCTATACTGATGCCACTACATTTCTCCAGATGATGATCTTCATAGAGGCATCAACAGTTATCGTGCCTCCTTGAACTTGACAGCGCTGGTCGAGAATGACAATGCAGACTGCCTTGCTGAAGAAATTGCTGAGAAATTCAAGAATCAACCTTGTACTAACACCACAGGTTCCAACACCATATCTGGAACCGAACCTCAGTTTTCTGACTTTCCAAACCTGTTAGCCAAATGCAATTTGAATGTCTCCAACACAAGAGATGGAGCCATAATGCCTGCTTGTGTTCCAAACCGTGTTGCTGATCTTGTCCTCGCTAACTTCACAAAATCTCAGTACTCAGGTAAACTTAACGATACCAAGTACACAGGAATTGGCATTGGTAATGAACACGACTGGGTTGTTGTTGTTCTTACCACCAGCACAGCAGAAGGAAGTTTTGTGCCAGCAGTAGGATCAAATAACACAGCCACTCTCGTTTCTAAGATTGGTTTGTTCTCTCAGTTGCTGTTCTTGATTTTTTCTTTTGTCTTAATGTTGTGAGGATTTTCTTGCCTTGGTTTGCTTGGATTTTACTACTTCTGATCACCCGATCCCTTTTTCTACACGTTACAATACAAACTAATATGATATTTGTATTTTACATGCTTCAAGTAATTTTCCTACTCATCTATGTGTTTATAGTTTAGCTATATATGGAAAAATTCCCTCTTTGGACAAATGAGAAAGTGAACAAAAGATTGAAAAGGGCTTTTGGGATTTTCTCATTTAACATTCTCTTTAACTCCGATGTTGAAATTGTAATTTAATTATATATATGGCTCATCGTGAAGGTGGTTTGTTGGAATACTGTATTGTGTTAGCACTAATACTATCTTGGTATTTGGGATTTGAAGTTAAATTCTTAAATTTTAATTTTTATTGGTCCATGAAATTTCAAAACTGTTTTTGTGTATCAAAATTTGAGTTTAGTTTCTTTTTTTTTTGGTAGCTTTGAAATTGAAAGTCTTTCGGGTATAAAAATATAAAATTAAAAGATTATTTATGTCTATCATCTTAAAAATACACATCAATGAAGACTAGTTCCACATTGAGATCACATGTTAAAATGTTAGAACTAAACAAAAACTAAGAGTTAGCTATTTTAGTTTGAGAATGATATAATAGTTTGTGTCGAGTTGTAAACATTATAGCCAATGATTAAAAAATGATGAATGTAAAATAGTAGAAATTTAGCAAATAGTTATATCGTAGCAAATTAGGAGTTTGAATTCTAAAATAATTTACGATACCAAAAGGACGTCAAACGTCTTCTATAATTATGATAACTTAATAGTAATTGATATAAAATTCTTTTTCAAAAATTGAAAGATGTAATCTTTCATTCCTAATATTGTTGGACTTAACAAAGCTAAAATTTGGTTTTAATAACCAAAATTGATCAAATAGAAATTAAATTCAAATTTGATCATAAGCACATATTTCCTTGGTTGTTTTGTACTATTTGTCATTTTGAACAGTCTCATGTGAGATTCATTTTGCAACGAACACAGTTGTTATTATTTTCTTCAATTTCTTATAAATTCTAAGCTTATCGGATCGAAGCTTTTACAAGTTAATCATACATGTTTTTCTCTCAAAAACTAGATACAGAACAATAAAATAATAAAAAAACTATATAATTAACAATGTTCAACCAATTCAATATATCAAGATAATTTCTTAGAATATTAGATTACAAATATAGGAATTTAAATTTCAATCTATGACCTACTTCCTACCATTAAAAACTGAACAAGTAGATAAACAATTATTGCTGGTAATGTCATTGAAGAACTCATAAAGCACTGCAATAGGGGTGTAATTGAACTGAGCTGGGTCGGGTCTTGACCCGGTTCTGTACTGACAGAAACCGACCCAACCTGAACCTGATTAAAAAATTCTGTTTTCCTTTATAGATTGCAGAAATCCAATTGGGACTTTCTCAAATCTTAGAAAGTTTAAGCCTAATGCTTAAATTCAAGCAGCCTTTAATCTTGTATTGGTAGGAAAGAGAAACTTTCTAAGTGCAAGCAATATGATCCAAGATGTCTTTGCCACCTTCTCTTTTATCATCAAAAGTAATGCAGAGCTCAACACAGTCTTTAGTATTTGCGCATTTAATCCTTTGAAGAATCCTAGCAAGCCTTCTCTTTTCCAAATAGTGTTAAGTGCACCCGAAATACTTTTTTTATCGCCATGCTGTTTGTCCTCGTTCTTTTCTTGGTCTGATTCCGCAGCCTGAATCACGATCTTACACCTGTATGCATTTCAATAATTCATTTTCGAACAAAAAATACATTGGAGAAAATTTCTAGTATTACAGTTTATCCTACCTACATTCATTATTTGCCATAACAATGGCGTTGAATAATGGTGTGGGTTCATAAAATAAATAATATACTATTTAATGACATCTCAAATTTCAGAGATATAGCAAGTGTAACATTTACTTTGCCTTCAGAAGAAGATATCCAGATATTTGACAGTAATTCCCCCCAAAATATGGTAAAGGGTTTGGCTCGACGTTTCACGCATAATGAGTTTAAATGTTAACCAGAACATTTAAAACGAAATCTAGCAAGGGGTGAAAAAACCCCAATATTTGGACAAGGAGCTCAAATTAAATTTTCACCTGATAGCAGGGTATGTCAAGATTGTAGCAACACATTTCGAGAGGGCGCCAAGTACAAAAGCAGAAAAGGCTGAGAGAGCTTCTGGGGATGACTCGATACCTGATTCATGCGTCAGCTTTGTCTGGAGTAACCTTTGTTTCAGTTGATCAAATGCGGTGTACTGTGATACATACATGCTATGTCAGTTTCTTCCATCATCTACAAACATTTTCATTCTAGTATCCATGCAGGGCAAAATAACAAATGAAATATAACTATGACATATATGCCAATCTCCCAGCATGTAATTTTTTAAACCAACGTTGATTTGGAATATTGGAGCAAAAATCGCCTATAAGTATGCAGCTGTAATTCGATTACATGAGTTCTAAATCTGATTTATATGTAAATCATCACAAGAAATACCAAATACCTGAATAGATGGGTTTGATGTCAAAAGAAGGGATATTCCAAGACCATCAAATGCTTCACTCCAGGTACCCTCCGCAAGCGTCTTCCATAGTCCTTTGGACTTCCCAAACTCGCTTGTCTGCATCCTAGATGAAGCTGTATCTAAAGGCTGAAATGATAAATAAACCAAGATTACTTGATCAGATTCAGAATAACAAATAATTCACTGGAAGATCTTTGGGGAACTCATTTTACCCAAACTGATTTTCCTAAAAAGCATAAGCTGCGCCACTCAATTTCAGGAGAAATATCCAGAAGAACAATATGATATGAAACTTTATGTCATGAGGCTATGAATCTATGATATACAAAAACAGCCTAGCGTAGAGGCCAGAGGAAGAAGGTTCCCTGCCAAATAACCTCTACAAAAATGTATCTCCAGTTGAGGTTACTGATTAGAAGATATCTTCTATATACATAAGTAAAAGGTGGGTTAGTTATTTACACCTGTGTCAATACAACTGTACAAGCCCCAGCTGCTGCAGCAACAATCAGATTTGCTTTTGTTCCAATTTTTTTATTCCCACTTCTTTTCAAGTAGATTCTCTTTAAAAAGCTGTATCCATAGAAGTAGATGAAAGATGAAATAAAGGACTGGAAGTTCTTTGTGCCGAGACCCTGGTATAACGAACCCACACGACCAGTTGAAATTGCCTCCCATAGCACATCGGATATGTTCCTGCATAATGCAAAAAGAGTAATATTGCATAAACTTCTCTCTCAATCAAACCTTGCCATGGCATTAAGTCATGCTTATCGCAGTAATTTTAAATCCCAGTACAACATATATCAAAATATTGAAAAGCATATGTACAAATGATCTACATTATTGAGAATCTCCCAGTTTTCACCCATCAAAAAGACATGCATGGCCACTCTTCATCACTCACATTCTAATAGGCAACGATCCAATTCCACCTGGGGCTAATACAGGGAACAATGTCCAACTGCCCTTAATAGCAAAGACTTGTATATTCGGAAACACAAACCAAGACTCAATTACAAGTCAACCTAAATGTAGCTCAACTAGTTTAGACATATACCGTAAACCAAGAGGTAAGAGGTGAGAATCCCACGTTCCCAAGTTTTATACGAGTGAAGCTTCCTAGAAATTAGTGATTGAACCTTCCGAATGATCTAGTGGATAAGTAAACTAAATTTAGGTCAACTCATTTAGACCTCTACCAACCCCACATTTTGTAGAACTCAAAGAAGTGGGAAAAAAAAAAAATAGTGAGAGTCTAGCATTGTAACTCAGAGCGCCACGTGCAGCAGAGTTGCCATCTAAACCTGGAATAAGCTAGAGATGTTCTATTTCCCTACAAGTTTATCCAGGACAAAGACAATAGAATTTAACTAACCAAACGCCCTAATTCCATAACAGCACCAATTAAGATAATGAATATAAAAATTGAACTTCCTCATCCAAACCAATAATACAGAATAGATTCAGTCCAACCTAATTAACAATTTGGGACATGTCAAACAGTTGCTTAAAGCGCGAGAACGAAATTGAGATCAACAAACCTGTATTTTCGCTGATGTTGAGACTGGTTCTCAGCTTGATACTTAGTCTTGCAAGTATCAAGAGGATATAAAATGGTGGTACTCACCAGAGATCCAATTGCTCCAGATGTTGCCTCCGACAAAGACTCCAAATCAAACCCCATCCCAATTCCCACCCAAATCGGCGAATAGAGGTTGAGTGAAGCTAAATCATGAAACGGATTGAAGGAAGCTAGTATGATAATCCGATTGTGCAGGCTCAATAAGCGAATGAAAGTGACACAAAAGGGATGTATATGGGTCTGGAACAGTTGAATACGTATCTTCTTGGGAGTCGGAAACGTGGATTTATGAAACTCGGTAAAAACGAAAGTGAAATCCCATTTTGGATTTGGGTGCGGGATTTATATTTCACCTGTGAATTTTGAAGAAAATCGTCGTTAAATTGAGATTGAGAAGACAAAACTGAGATCTAAAGATGTTAACTTTCCTTCAGTACTTCCTCTTCCGTGGATATTTTGATTTTTTTTTTCTTCTAATTGTTATTATTATGATATTTTAATTTCTTTATTCTTTTATCTAACATATTTTTATCTTTATTTTATATATTTTTAAAAACGGTAATCTTAAGAAAAATGATAAAAAAAATAAATTGCACAAAATTTCAAATTACATTCTTTGACACTCTACCCTTTGTTATAATTTATAAATATTTTAATTTATTTAACTATTTTAAAAAACGTATAAAATCTTAATATATTCAAATATAATTATTATTAATATCTCAATTTATATTTTTCTGAAAAGATATAAAAGCTCTTGCTAAGTCTAAGCAATATATTGGTATTTAAAGTCTCTAGATAATTATATTATGAATTTTAAAAATAAAAAATATGTCAAATAAATAAAGATATTAAATATCCGTTTAAAATTTTTGGTTCAAATGACAATGAAGGAAATGTCAAAGTTAGCATTACATCGATAATTATTTTTTTTTTTACTATTTTATCAATTTATAAAGTATACCACTAATTATAATTACTTTTCTTAAAATTTTATTCTACCATATTTTCAAAAATTAAATTAAGTTTTGAAAATTTCATCAATGTGTGAATCATTTTTGTTTTTCCAACTTGACATTTTCAACGTGTTCTTTTAAGATCGTACTTTTTTGGGTTCATCAATTTTGATTGGATCGTAAATTTGTTTTATTGGTCCGAATACTCGTTTTGGCTCTAGAAGCTCTAATACCATATTTGATAACAAAAAATAAATGAAAAAAAAAAAAGAAGTTTGAGCAAAGAAACCATAGGGGGGCGAAAAAAATATAAAATAGGAAAAGTAGAGGGTCAGATATGCAAAAACGTTAAAATATTAGTCCTCCATCTCAAAGATATCAAAATTGTCAAATTATTTAATTTTGAAAAATAGAAATTCGACCGTTGCTATCTCCATTCAAATTCCCACTTCGGCACAGTTAGATTCGGTCTCATAGAACCCTAAACACTCATTTCCCCCAAATTCCATCAACTTCTAGCGATCTGAGAGTCTTTCACTACGATGCAGGATTTCTTCGGATCTGTTCGTCGATCCTTGGTATTTCTAGCTCCCGACGGTGACGACGGTGGGAGGTTCGGTGGCCTTGTTGAGAAGATCGGCTCTAGCATCCGTAAATCTCGAAATGGACTGTTCTCTAAGCAGTCACTCCGGGCTCTGCCTCCGGTTGCAAAGGAAGATGCGCCTCCGATTTGGTGGCGGAAGGGAGAGTTGATTGGATGTGGTGCTTTTGGTCGAGTTTATATGGGAATGAATCTCGATTCTGGGGAGCTTCTTGCAGTCAAACAAGTCAGTTATTGTGGATTTTTTTTTATCAAGTTCTTTTAGTTGTAATCGATTTTGATATTTTCATTTTTAAATTCCTCTGCGTCGGTTTCAGGTCTCAATTGCTGCTAATAGTGCTTCAAGGGAGAAAGCCCAAGTGAGAACGTTTAGTAATTTGAAGTTTTCTTGGTTGGAAATGAATTCACCGAACACACTCTCACCATTTCTGTTTAACATAACTATTCAGGCTCACATACGGGAGCTGGAGGAAGAAGTGAGGCTTTTGAAGAACCTTTCTCACCCCAATATTGTGGCAAGTGGAATTCTACTCATCTTTGATTCCTGAGTTGTGGTAGATTCTTCCTTATTTTCCTTCTTGTGATTTTAGAGATATCTGGGAACTGCTAGAGAGGAAGATTCATTAAATATTCTATTGGAGTTTGTTCCTGGAGGATCAATATCATCTCTCTTAGGGAAATTTGGGTCTTTTCCTGAGTCTGTAAGTGATTGTATATTTGTATCCATAGTTTTTGAACCTCTCAGTATTGAAGGATAAACTTAGTGTTGAAATTTTGCTAATGGTTATTGTTTTTCCCCCCTTCTAAATTAGGTTATAAAGACCTACACGAAGCAGCTATTATTGGGGCTTGAGTACCTTCACAAAAACGGCATCATGCATAGGGATATAAAGGTGATAGTGAAACCCCTTTTTGAGGAGGACGAATTTTAATTTTTAATCTTCTAATTTCCTTTTATTTTTCTTTTCTCAAAATAAAAATTAACCGAACGATGTACTGCTTGACATAGGGTGCAAATATTCTTGTAGACAATAAGGGGTGTATTAAACTTGCAGATTTTGGTGCATCCAAGAAAGTGGTTGAGCTGGTATTGCCCACTGTTTATCTAATTTAGTTATCTTAATTGATTATTAGCTATCTTAACGTAATAATTTGCATTTATGCTGCAGGCTACTATAAATGGAGCCAAATCAATGAAGGGTACTCCATATTGGATGGCTCCTGAAGTTATTCTCCAGACTGGACATAGCTTGTAAGAATCGTCATACTATTATGAACAGTCTCTTTGGCTTTCACTTTTCACTCCATGCCGTTGACATGGACATATATTTTAATGCATAGGAAGAATATGAATGGGTTGAAATCTAAACCATGCCATTGATGTGGACCAATATGTTGTAGTGAATGGGAGATATGCAAACGTGCTAAAAACTTTTCTTAAATAATCGAGATGTAAAAAAAGTAGTAGAAGAAAAATATGAAGTTTTCCTATTAAGTAACTAACATGTACAACCCTCGTTCTTCTTAATTTGATGTCTTAGCTCTGCTGATATATGGAGTGTGGGGTGTACTGTCATTGAAATGGCAACAGGGAAACCTCCATGGAGCCAACAGTATCAAGAGGTTAGTAAGTGAATTTATTTTAATATGCATGCAAGTGCTTACATTTTCTTCGAATAATTTATTAATTGAGTGAATGTAATTTTCAGGTTGCTGCTCTTTTCCATATAGGGAATACCAAGTCCCATCCGCCCATTCCAGAGCATCTATCCGCTGAGGCTAAAGACTTTCTGTTAAAATGTCTACAAGAGTACTTTCAAAACTCTAACTTTTGCTGTTCACTAAGACCTTTTTTTCCCTGGAAGAGCCAAATATAGCTTTCATCATCAATAAGATTGATTGAAACATCTACTCTGTTCTCTGTTTAGTTTAACTTCATCTAATTATAACTGTTCAAATATGCTCACAGGGAACCAAACTCAAGGCCTACTGCATCAGACTTGCTGCAGGTATATCTGAATTATTTATGGGACATTGGGGGCAAGGAGTGGAATAATGAACTCCAAGGCATTATGAAGTACAAAGAGTTGTGAACTTTTGGGCCCATGGTGTAAGGATATAAAATTAATGTTTGTAGTTGTGGGACCCACAATCTCCTTGGCTAAACAAGGAATAGAGTTCACAACTCCACTCCCCTCAAGTCCTACTCCCCAACTCCTTGTGACAAGACTCGTATTTGTTCTTTGTTTGAGAAAGTAGCTCTATTCTGACCCATTTTCTTTGAATTTATAGCATCCATTTGTCTCATGTGAGTACCAAGAACCTATTGCAGCAGTCCGTGCCTCTTCTATGGTATGTATAATTGCTGTGTAACTTTAGTTCCTTCAATGGCCTATCTTAACATCGGTGCTACTGCAGGAATCTGGGAAACAAATGGCTGATACTAGGCTGAACTCTAATGATCTGTAAGGACCTTAATCGACTATTGTTAAATTTCTGGGTTTAGTTGATAATTGTTGTTGCTCACTGTCAAACTGTGCACTAGAGACTGATGATTTTTGTTGGCCACGTGCAGGAAAAAGTCTACAATCCTACGTTCAACCTGTGAGGGACTGAAGGATATTTGTGAAATGGGTAGCTTGAGGTGCTCTTCTGTATTTTCTGGGAACTATGGGTCACGGTCCAACTGGGGCTCGAGCAATTTTGAGGATGACATGTGCCGGATAGATGATAAAGATCTGTTTGCTAGTTCATCAATGAAGTACAATTCTATTATATCATCAAATGATTTGAATAAGGTATATTGATTCTCTGATTTTCCTATTTATTGTTTTTAATAACACCAAGAAGAATGAGCATCTTTTCATTTTTACCAGAGTTTCAATCCTATGTGTGAACCCACTGATGACTTGGATGAGAGTTCAGAGTTGGGAGGCAATCTGATGGAGTTGTCCAGCGTCCAAACTGTCAAGGGGAACGACTCCACTTTTCCATGTGGTCAATCAGCAGCTGAGGATGATGAAGAGGTTACAGAATCAAAGATTAAAGCCTTCCTGGATGAGAAGGTACTTCTGTTCTCATGATGGAATTATTGAATTCTTTATTAAGCTTGCAGGATGCAGCATGATGTTTCTTACATCATAATTAATATTTATTCTTAGGCTCTAGAATTGAAGAAGCTCCAAACACCTTTATACGAAGAGTTCCGCAGCACAGTTAATGCAGCTAATGCCATAGGAACAGTTGGAATTGAGAATATCAAGAGTGTATCTAATTTTTTGAAATTACCTCCCAAATGTGGATCACCAAGTAAGCTGCGTGGAAAAAGACTCTCATCAGTTGATGTTGGTAACTATTCTAACCGTCAGAGCCGTATAAAACAAGCTAGTATATTGCAAGATCGAGCTCTGCAGGAAATTCAGTCACCTCAACTTGGGGAATGGAACAAATTACTTCAAAACCAGCCAGACTCTTCCACACTAAGGTTGTAATTTATTTCCTAATTATACTTTATTTGTGGTAAGAGTTAATTTAACAGACAATAATGGAAAACATGCCTGCAGTTTCGCTGAAAGACAAAGGAAATGGAAAGAGGAGCTTGAGGAAGAACTTAAAAGGAAACGAGGTCAGTTTACTTTGATATTATGATATTAAGATGGGTTTTGTCTGAATGAATCTGTATTGGTTTATGGTATCTATCTGTCCCCACTATTCGAAAAGTGATTGAAGAATGAAGTTCACAATCTTTTGGAGAGAGGGCCTTAACACTAAAGGTCGAAACTTATGCACTAACTTTCCCTCATGCTAAATTCTCAAAATATAACTAGTTAACTGACAAACATGCCTAACCAGCCCTGTACTCAGGAGTGTGCTCTTGTCATAATAAATATGGATTCTTGCAAAGACCCATTACTTTCTCTAGCTCAACTATCCTCTTGAAGTGATCTATAACTGGTGTGGTTGTAAGACCATGCCATCATCGCCTAGATATTTCTTCAATTGGAACACATGAAAAGACTGGGTGGGTGATGGATTGTTGGTGGTAGGCTTCTTGGCCGATACTTTCTTTGATTGATAGGGACCAAAGTCTTTGGGGGTGTAAGGATTTCATTCAATCTTTTAGCTAACAAGACCTTCCAATATTTGTATGTTTTTCCTCTTGAAATGTGTATGGTATGGCAGTGCCATGACATGCATGTTGGCGTACAGTTAACACCTAGCTCAGTAAGCCATGTCCTCCCTGGGTAGTCAATGCACCATCTCAACTCAGTCTTAGGGAACGACGGATGATATTTTTCCTCTTCAATGCTCCATGGGGCTAGGGAGGTTCACCCAACAAGATTATGTAACTATTTGGAAAGTAACCAAACAAATCAAATGACCATAGCCAAAGCGTACTTAATATACAGATTCGATTTATTAGAAAAGGATCATTTACTAATTGTTAAATGGAATGTTTGGATACCAGGTTTTAGTGTTTTCTGTGCATATCTTTGCATAATTATAGATAGAAAGTATGATAACGGAAATGCCGTGCATATTGCAGAAATGATGCGGAGAGGAATTGTAGGAGCAATTCGCTAGAACCATCATCTTTCAAGGTCAGAGAGTAAAAACAACAAAAATCACGGTGAATCTCACTCGCACATCCCCTGGCAGTAAAATAGTGTGTAGGCTGTTGCACTATGCAAGGGATACAGATACAAGTGCCTTCTCTTCGTTGCAATTGTTAGAAATGTATGTACATCACCAGCAATGTTCAGAAAAGGGGTGGGTGCGGCGGTTCAGTCTCTCAGCACATAGCACAATCTCACAGGGAAGTCCAGGCATTTCAACTGGAAAAATCTGATAAGTCATACATATTTACACTTCTTTCATTTGATTATTAATATTTGCATCCTCCTCCCCCATCAAAACCAGCTTTCCACATTCCCACCCAGCCACACGTCGGCAGTTCCTGCTATCTTCTATGTAATTGGTGACATTTTGTGGCTAGGGGAGAGTCTTTCTCGGTTGATGTTGTTCCAAGTGTGACAAAGTAGTAGAGTTTCTAATGACATGTATTGTAAGTGTCTTCTGTCTATTGTCTCAATGATAGATAATCTTCTCCCCCTTTTACCAAAAAAGATTTAAAAAAGAAAGAGAATTAATTTACCAAACTGATAGAAGAAGTTTCAGGTTTGAACATTGATTTCAACTTTAAATTTTTATTCCCTTTTGCAGTTCAAGAAACTTTTTTAATCTTTGTTACAAATGTCACCGAGAGATTTTGGTTTTGAAGAATCTTACTTTCCTTATGAAAGTAATTTTGCTCTTATTTTGCTTGTGTTGTTTTGGCATATTGATTGAATCTCCAAGCCTTTGGAGAAGGGTCCATCATTTTTTTTTTTTTTGGTTCATTTGAATCTAGAGAAGTATTATTTGTTTAGATATATGAGACCATGGGCTTAATTAGTGTGAGTAGTAGGAAAATGATAGATTGTGGTGGTGGGTGGGTGGTTCATTAGCTTAAACCACAATTAAGAAGGGGCGCCCTAGGATTTAAGAATTGTGGTTTCTCTTTGTGTTAGACGGAAAAATTGACCATTTGGTGCCCCCTTTTAATCCACTTTAAGAACTTCCTTTTGAATTATTGTCTCACAAAATCAGCTCCACCAAACCATTTTTTATTAAAAAAATTATTGTTATTATTATTTTGATTGAAATGAAATATAAGGCTGCAGGTTGTGATATATAAAAGAAAAAAGATTATGAAGTTTCGTTTTGGACTTTTAGCTTGTGTTTAATACGTTTCTAAACAATAAAATATGCTAAAATATGCTATTGGTTTCATGAGTTTTGTTTTTGTTTTATTTATTTATATGTGTGCTTGAATATGTTTCAAGATTTTTAATTTTTTAATAGATTTTTATTATCCTTTGACATTTTGTAGGCTTCGCATATTCTTAAATATAGTGGTAGTTGTAATTATATTTTCAAACTATCAAATCTTTAATTTGGAATCTCAAACTTACATAATTGTAACAATTGTATAAGTTTTAGTTCTAGGATCTACGACAACTTAAGGATTTTTTTTTTTGGTAAATTTTGCTAATAATAAGTAAAAAAATGTATGTATTATCATTTTTTTTTTAAACTTTCTTATTGTGTGCTTTCAATTTTTTTAAAACAATTAAATATAAATGAATGTGTTGATATTGGTGTATGTTTGATTTTTTAAGGGGAGTTCATGGGTTAAATTGGGTTGGGTGACTCAACCCAATTGTTTGGATGGTAAATTTCGTTAACTCAAATAATCCTTATTAAAGAAAATGAACTCAATCAAACCCAACCAAAAAACATTCGGGTTGGGTTGGTTCAGGTTATTTGGGTTAGTAATTTAATTTTTTATCTTAAGAAAATGTAAACTAGCAATACATAGAATGATTTAACTATTTCTATAAATAGAATCAATTTCGGTTTATGTAATAAAATTTTGCTAAAAAAAACTATTTGAACAAATTATTAAAGAAAGTAATAAAATTAAATAAAACTAAAAGAAATGGATTTACGTATAATCTCATCACAAGTTTTTTAAAAAAAAATTTAAAGTTAACAAAAAGTTGAGTTGAGTTATTTTGGTGAATCCATAAACCAATCCAATTCATATTAGTTGATAACTCAATCCAAAAGCATAGGTTGGATTGGGTTGATCGGTTTTTTCAGATTATCAAATTCTTTTTAAACCCTTAGTTTCATATATATATATATATATAATTCATAGACAATTTTTGGAAAATTGTGGTGCATCTGGTCCATGATTATTGGAAAATCAAGACATTGTCTTTTTTTTCTTTACTTCTCTTTTGAAAATATTTCCCTCCTTACTTTTAGATTTAAGGGGAAAAAAAGAGAGCAAAAGAGAGATATTGATTGGTAATAGGAAAGAAAGACAAAATATATAAAAGATATTTGTGTTTTTGCCATGAAATTAAAAGCCAAAGAATGAAGTGAAGGTATGAAGGACACCAAGAAGTGGGTTTTTCTTTTCTTTCCTTTTTATTTTAGAGAAAATTCACCTAAAAGGTATTTCAAACCTTTCTCTTTTGTGTTTTCCAAATGTCCTTTCTCTCTGCCGTAGATGTTCATGGACTACATTCATCATTAATCTTATAATAATATAATACTAATAGTAATATTTAGAATAATCTTTTTTTTTTTTTTTCATACGAGGAGGTATGAAAATTTGAACCTCTAACCATGCGAATAAGGTTTGTATAATTTGTGTTTTCATTTGGTTAACGCTAGATTTAATTAAACATCGTTTCATCGTCTTTCCCTAAGAGAGTTATTTTTTATGGTTAAATGTTATTTTGGTACTTAGTTTTGGGATTATTTTTTTTTCAGTTTTTGTTAAATTTTGATCAATTTAGTCTATTGAAGTCAATTTGTAATGAAAGTGGTTAAACAATAATAATGACAGTTTTCAAATATAACAAAATGAACCAAAATATAACAAAATATCACAGTCTATTTACGATGGACCACGATAAATCAAGATAAATTATCATTTGTGTCATGACAAATACAAGTAGTACTTTATCTTGATTTATCGTTGTGATATTTTGCTATATTTATAAATATTTTCATAAATTTTGTCATTTAAAATAATATCATGCAAGTATGTACCATGGATATGCTTAGAAAAGAAGTTATAATGAGATTGCAAATGTATAATAAACAAACTATGATTTATTAAAAGTAGAAAATCTCAAATTAGATACTTGAAATTAGAGGAACTAAAGTTGATATAGCTTTAAAACATATAGACCAAAACTATATTTTTAACATTTATTTATTGTTATTGCTATTAGTTGTTAAATAATGAACAAAGATATAGTATTAATTGTTAAAAAAGCAGCTTATCATGATAGTGTCAATAAATGTTTAACTTAACTGATATCATTCAAATCTATCGTTCCAACTTGTACTAAGAAAACACTCATTATGATAGTGATAATTATGGAAATATTATCATAAAAAGTTCATAACCATTTATGAAATAACATAATACTTTCAAAAGCTATCTATATAACTTTATAGGGTACAATTCATTTCCTTTCTTTTTCTTTAATGAGTAAAACATTTAACTTGTAGCACATAGTTTTAATAATTAATGATGGACTACAACAAAGCAACTATTATGTGCAAAATAATTTAAATGAAATTGGTTAATATTCATGAGATAAAAAAGAGAATGGCATTATTGCTTTTGTTGGAATCACTATTTTTAGATAGATTACCAAATCTATAATAATAATTCTTTTTTCACTTTCCCAAAGGGGAAATAAAAGAGAGAAATTTGTTGAAAAGTTTAGGAAAAGTTTGAAATATATATCATAAATTAATTGTGATATAACATTTGAGCTTTTTCCATACTTTGAGAAGATCGTAGTGGAACTTTTATTTTCAATAGCTTAAATACATACATAGCTTTATAAATTCTTATTCTTAACCATCAAGTAAGCAAACTCCCATCCCTCATAAAAAGTGAAATTTCAAAACAAAAAAGTCTTTCATCTCAATTCCATTAACCCATTTGTTATTATTATTGAAATAAATTTCCATGGGTTTTTATATTATTTGTAGGATTTATTTTCTAATACTTTTTCATTATTAGAATATTTGAAACTATGGAAATAAATTCTCATATTTGTCATTTCAATTTTCTAAAATGATTGTGTTGTGAATGACTTACTATTACTATTGCAAATTATATACTCTCCTACGAATTGAAAAATGGATTACTTTTCCTATTATGTTTTCTCTTTTTTAGATTCTCTTGAGCATTTTCTCCGTCCATTGATTCCATTTCGCTTTCTTCAACGAGTGTACGCTTGAGTTGGTAGGTTGTATTAACCTTCGAGAGTAACTAACATACGGGATTTAGCATCAATGTTATTGTGCGCGTCGGTTTAGTTTCAACAAATTGTTGTCCAATTCTTGATATGATTATAGAGAGAAGAGCAAAAAAAAAAATGAATTAAGGAAGAAGAAAACTACTTATTCAAAATATTTGTTTTTTGTTGAATTACACATTTTAGTCTCTGTACTTAGAAGTTTGTTTAATTTTAGCTTATATACTTTTAAAGGATCTAATTTTGATCATTATACTTTCGATAAAGCGTAAATTTATAACTAGAAACATTTTCATATATTGTGTTTCTTTGTTGGAAAATTATTGTTATTTTATCAATTTCATACCAAATTATTTTGAGAGACTAAATTTCAACTAAAATTAAATAAATATTAAATATAGAAACCAAAATAATATTTTAAACATTTTTTTGTATCACAATATTCTATGATATACTAATTAATTGATCACTATTATATTCAATAATATCAAATCATATTTCAAGTCCTTTTCCCAAGTTTAGGGTTGGACTTACAATTATTTCTTCTTTACTTCACATTATATATACAAATATTATAAAAAAAATGATTTCTACAACTCTCTTAATATTATTTAATTGTTATTGTCTTTCTTTGGTGCAATACAAAATATCTAATAGTATGGGCTCTTTTTTGCAAATTAATAATAATAAATAATTGAATAAATAAATAAATAATAAATTCAAAATCACACGTGGAGATACACTAGTGGTACAATGGAAAAGTGGATTGGATTGGATCAAATAAAAAAATTAACTTTGGTGGACACCATTTCCCCAAATACTTTGATTGGAAGAAATAATTGAAAGATTTTATTGGGAAAATAAATTACAAAATTCAAAATCATTTTCACATAAAATAAATCATAAATAAAACAATAACAAAACCCTAAATCTCTTTTTTTTTTTTTCTAAAAAAAAAAAGAACAAATCATTGCATCACCAACTTTGTCTTCCTCTTTGACATCATCGATAACATTTTCCTTTTTATTTGCATGGGTCCCAAATATCTTCTTTGATCCACGTGTTTTATGTTCGTTAACTTTAAAAAACTTCAATATCTGATAATAAAATTCATACTTCTATCATTCATATTAATTTACATTATATCACGACGATATCTAAAAAATAACATGAGGTTGAAAGTCCACTGTAGTTTTCTAGTACTGAAAATTTGCAAGATGTTAAATCATCATTTAATCAACTTATATTCTACTACAACTTTTGTCGACAACTTTCTAATTTGTAAATATATATACAAGGCAAACATTCCATGGTCGTATCTTTGAGTAATCTCGAGATGAATGATGGGTTGTGAAGTATTGTATAAATGAAAATGGGAATATTTTGGAATTTTCCCTACAACCCAAGATTTATTTTATTTTATTTATATTATTATTATTATAACTTTTATATATATATATATAAAATCCAAAGAGAAATGTGAATGATGAAGTTGGCTGGCAGATATGCATTACCCTATCTCTTAGAATTGTGAATGGATGGATGCCTTAATTCCACGATTTAAACTTCTCTTCCTTTCGTCAACTTTTCCTAATTCTCTCATATTGTACTAATTTTCTCTTCCATGTCTCCACTTTTTAATATTTAAATACCGTTATTGTTTGAATTGCAACGATAAATATGGTGATGTTGTATATGAAGATAATCGCATGATATATCTTCATTCAATATAGTTCAAACAAAATTTAATCATCGTGGATTGATTTAGTATTCAAAATGATCATGATATTAAATATGTATATATAAGTGTTGGTTAGTGTCCAACTATATATCTAGTATTTTAATATCTCAAGAGTTGCTATAACATCTAAATATTATAGGGTTATACTAGTTTGTTGCATAAAATTAGTCAAGATTTATTACACATTTGGTGTATGGGCTTCGTTCTTTTCTTTATTATTTTTTCTTGTTATGCACATAGACTAGAATCATGTTGTTCATGTGGTGGCAAAACGTCGTAGTGGCTCTAGAATTGCCTTTTACTTAACATCCAAAATTTTCGGAGTGTCAAGGTCGTAATTATTTGTGCTTATTAGAAAAAGAAAGAAAGAAAGAAAGATGCTAATTAAGTTAAAATATTTGATGGAATTTGTAAAAAAAATTATTTTTTTGTTCTTTTAGAATTTAAGGTCCTGTTGAATTTTTGTGTTTATCACTTGATTTGACGTTAGATTGCTTTCAATCTCAATAGCCTATGCGAAGTTGACCATTTACATAATAATATGTCCCAAAGTTTGGCAAATACATTTTTACATCAAATGAATTTTGTTGGTAATTATTCAAAATGGAAGGAAGGTTCACTTATTATTTAAAATACTAAAATAAGGTTTAAGTTATTATCAAAGTAGATTATTTTAATTTGAATTAAAATAGTATGTTCTTCAAGTGTAAATTATTTTAATTTGAAAAGTAGATAATAAACATTGTATTAAAAAAATGAGTGTAAATTAAATAATAAATATTGTATCAAATAATAATTAATTATTGTAGCAAGGGATTATTGTTAATGTTAGGATAGCTTGTACACAAAACGTCTCCTTCGTAAAACAAAATGATCGTGATGAAGTTTTAAATTTTTGTTGACATGTTAATATTTTTATACATATTTATGCTTATTTATAGATTTGACATCAACATATTTAAAGAGATGAATCAGTAGTTTTATTATATCATCCAATATAACTAAATACAAAATGAATGTCATTGATAAGAAATTTAGGAGTTTTTTTAGCAAAAGAAAATAATTAACATAGGGATTATATATTCACATGGCAAGGAGGCTTAAGCTTGATTGTCAATGAGACAATACCAAGTTATAAATTTATTTGAACTTATAAAAAATGGATCGAGTGTTTATTTATTAATTAAATTATTATTATTAGGGGTATTTTTAAAAATAATAAATTAAATTAAAATATTTACAAGCTATAGCAAAATTTTGGATTCTATCAATGCCACTGATAGAAGCATGTCAGTGACTACAATGTTCATTATTGATAGAATCTAAAAATTTTGCTATATGTTGTAAATATTTGGTCAAATTTGCTATTTTTAACAATTCACCTTATTTGTATTTATATTTTAGAAATATCTATTTACATCAACATTCTATGGATATTTCTATCATCGTGAACATATAACTTAGACCTAAAAAATTGTCACAAACATTAACTTTAAAGTCGCTACGACTGTTATTCTCGATCATCAATTTCATATCCTAGAGTGTTGTATGGTAGATTCCACTTCCTTGAAAGAAAATATGACAAGATATTGGTGCAAATCGTTTATGTTGAATATTTGTTCAAGACGAATTGAAATCAAAAGAAAAACGTAAGATCATTAATCAGAACGAGAAATCACCAAAACAAAAGGTGAAGAATGCATCATAGTTTTGAAGAAGAGAGGAAGAGCAAAACGATTCATATATATGAGGAAATTTCATTCAAGCAATTTTTCAGATATGGAAAAATAATGGCATACATTTTCAACAGTTTTAGACTTGAAAATTAATTACAATTAAAAAAAATTTAAAAAATATATAACACAATTATCGAGACTTACTCAAGCGAACAACAACATAACATGCATGTAAGAGAAGACTTTAATTAATAATCACTCTATCTATTTTAACACAAGTCCCGAAGGTCTTATATTTATATATCCACCTCCTATAACAACAACACCCGTTTTTCTTCAAATAAAATAAACTAAAATTTTATTGTACCCTAATGAACCAAAGTCCAAACAATGACATAGCTAACATATATATTTGATATACCAATGATTGCTGATAA
The DNA here is from genome assembly GCA_025688845.1 of Cucumis hystrix. Taxonomy (NCBI): domain Eukaryota; kingdom Viridiplantae; phylum Streptophyta; class Magnoliopsida; order Cucurbitales; family Cucurbitaceae; genus Cucumis; species Cucumis hystrix. The sequence continues at coordinate 1,857,553 of CM046887.1, forward strand.
ATTTATGTGGACATTACTTTTCTTTCTTGTGTTCAAGTAAGATTATTATTGTTATTGTTAGTTAGTTATTATTATTCCTATTCCTATTATTATTACTTTGATGTAAGTGTTTGTTATTCTACATTATATTATTGAACGAATCAATGACAATGATATATTTGATTAATGAATGTCCTCGTACCATGAAAATTTTAGAAGAAAAAATCAAAATAATTAAAAAAACAAAACAAAATTTTTAATATTTACCATATTTACAAAAAATTCGAAGTTAGAAACAATATTGGGAAATGTGACAAATACTTTATTTCAAACTACGCATTGCAAATTCCGAAAATTGTGTATTAATATCTATTTGAACGAAAAAATAACTCTTAACTTCTAGAGTGAAATATGGACATTTTTAAAAATAATAAAATAAATGCTATAGTAAAATTTTGAATTTTATTAATGATAGACTCTTATCATTAGTGATTATCAATATTTAATATCTATTATTGATAAAATTAAATTTTGCTACATATGGTAAATATTTTGTCAAATTTACAATAATTTTTCTAATTGAACTAAATTTGTTTACACAAAAAGAAAAACGTAATTTAATTTAAGAGAATTAAATGTGGTTAAATTTTAAAAAATAATAATAAAAAGACGTGTCAAGTAAAAAAAATCACTAATAACGAAAACTCACTGCAATTGATTTTATCATGAACACTTTCTCGTTTATAAAAATTAAATTCTCCAAAAAAAAAATAGTACAAGTGAAAGAGAAAAAAACTAATAATATAAAATTTTAGAAAAAGATGTTATTATAATATTGCCACTTGGAGAAGAAGAGGAGGTAGAAGTTTCGTTTTCATTATCTATTCCAAAGCTTCAAAGTAGACAAAGGAAAATAACGTCATCCTCATCACATTCAATTATCAATTAAATTCTATGTAAGAATTTTAAGTATAAAATAAACTTTTCCAAAAAGGAAAATTAAAAGTATAAAATAAATATGTATATTTAAGTACTTTAGGTATAAATTTTAACGAAACAACAAACTAGAATCCAAATAAATAAATAAATAAGGGTAATATACAAAACAATAATAAAAAAAAAGTTGATGAAATAATTTCAAATTGGACAAGATATGCTATTATAATTTATATATTTGAGAACATAATGTTTTATTCATTTGAAGTATGCTAAGGTGATGATTATGATTATGAATTTTTATTTAGTTTAGTGTTACATGGTTGTTTGAATAAATCAAACTTAAGTTTAAGATTAATTTAATTCAATTAAAGTTTGAAGTTTAGATAAAATAAACAAAAAGGTTTATGTTGTGTTAGACAAAAAAAAATCCTAATTAATGAATATTTTTATTTTAGATGAGAGAGAGAAAAAAGAAAAAAAAAAAAAAAGAGGGTTGCCAATGTTTGGCGAATCATGAACTACGAGACAAAGGAATTTTGAACAAAAACAAAAAGGATATATTTGAAATGGACAACAAAAATAAAAAGTCAAAATATTAAAACACAATGTTATTATTAGTAAGAAATAAACGATACAAAGAGAAGAATAGAGAAGACAATAAAATTCTATCGTTGTGTATTACAAACATGTAATGGTATAAGTTACAATATAGAATAAAATAGCTAGGATGTTACAAAATAAAATTGAATGATAGTTATATAACAATTGGTAATATAGGTTAGTAACAATTACTCTATTTTTTAATTTTAATTTTTACTTTATAATTGTTTTAACTTATTTTTTAGTAATTATTTGAGCTTAAGTTAATTAGTGTTAGCCTAATTAATAAAAATATGGTATTGTTTACTAATTTGTATTATCAACTTTGAGATTATTAGTTCAGTATCTGCACTTCACTACTATCGTAAAAAGACGACAATAAAGAAATAAATAAATACATTTTCTACTAGTTCAAAGTCAAGTTCTTGTTTCCTAGGAAAAATCAAATTAACAAATTTATAACCTTTGTCTCGTTGACCATCCTAATCACTTCTTTTCTTGTTTTAAAACTTTCCAAATATATCACTAACTTTCTACTTGAGTTGATTGTTAATTTTTCTTTAAACATGTTTATAATCCATCGTAACATCAAAATAATCTTAGTTCAACTAACATAAGTATGTGTTAAGAACTAAAAGTTTTGCCATTCGTTTCTTGTATTAAAAGAAGTAAAAATACTTCTACAAATTTATCAACATTTCAACATTTCAACTTTTAGTAATCAATTCTTTGACATTTGATTTTCTTTTTGGACTTCAATAAGAGTAAACCTAGAAGTGAGATTTTGTTTGAACTGCCAGCTTTAAAGAAATGTTTGCAGAAGATTGAACTATCCATTTTGATAAAAATAAAAAGTGATTTCAAATTCTTTTTTTCGAGTTTTGATAATTGTATAGATTATGAGACTATATTAGCATTTTTTTTCCCTTAGTGATGTTCGATTATTATCTATCCTCTGATCCTTAGATGTTATGATTGGGAGAGATTTTGATTTAAATAAGACAAAAAGAAACTAAACTTAAACCTTTGTGGATGAAAAAAAGTACAAATTAAACTTGAAAGACTTTTTTTTTTTTATACACTTAAAAAGTAGCAATACTAAATTGCTCCAAATTTACTCGTCCATTGTTCTCTCCATTTCCTTCCTTCATCATCACCACCACCGTCTCTGTTTCTTCTCCGACCTCATCGCCGCCGTCCATTTCTTCACTTTCCTCTGTTTTCACAAAGCAGAGCCTCAATCGACCCTCGCTTCTCTCTGCCTGAAAACACGGCAGCCTAGCCGGAGCTCTCACCGCTGCAATTATCAGCCTCCCTTCTTCCCTGTGGGGCATCACCCTAAACGACTCTGTTTCACTAATTGTTGTCAACGGAGGCGGAAACTCATGGGAATGAGAATGAGAATGAGAATTAGAATAAGAATGGGATTTTCTTTCCCATTTCCTCTGCAAATCCTCATCCTCAGTCTCCGGCGAGAAAATATTATTCTCAATTATATCACTCCCGGTTTCATTACCCAAGTTTTCAGTACATAGTTTCAAGCTTTTGTCGCTCAGGCCAGTTGGGTTAAACCGTTTAGCAAGTGGGTGAACATAAACAGATTCCGGTTTACTCACCGGAGTGTGGTCGGCATCGAGGGATTGAAGGAAATTCCATCCTCCAGTAGAGGCGCCGGAATTGGGGGGAGAATTAGTTTGAATCTGGCATTGATCGGAATCGGAATGAATCAAGGTTTTAGAAGAATCGGGAAAAGAGGGTTTTAAAGGGAGATCAAAGGGAGGGAAAATGAGGGTTCTTTGGTCGACGAGATTGGAGTCGAGACATGATTGTAAGGTTCTGTAAACCATGGTCGCCATTAAAAAGAAGGTTTATGAGAACAGGAGAGAACAGGGGAATTGGAGGAGAAGGGCATGGTGAAAGAATGAAGGGGGGGAGGGGGGAATTTGTAGGGCTTCAAAAAGTGACAAAGTGGGGGTTTTTTTTCTTTAATTTTATTTTTGGTGGTTCCTTTTGGTTACCACTTGAATTGGACCAATTTTATTTTATAATTTTATTTCCTTTTGGGAAAAATGATGTGTGTTTTGTTTTTGACACAATAAAACAAAGTATGGAATAAAATGTAGAGTTTATCACAAAGTGGGAAAAATATCCAACCAAGAAAATCCTTTGTATGCTGTTGGTTTTGCCACCATAGTTTCTTAGTTAAGATATTTCTACATCCCCTTTTTTTGGGGAAGAGAATGTTAATTTTATTTTCACTTTAAAAACCTTACCAACAATTAATCATCAAAGTTGTAGAGTGATGGAACTAAATGTCATTTTTTATATTCGAGTTTAGTTATCACCAAAGTAATAGAGGTGTCTATTACGATTTATCTTTGATAAAAAGTCAAGTTTCATTTTGCTTTATTTCAAAACATTCCTTTTTTTTTAGGTATGGATATATAAAGTAATTGTATTGTTTTTCAAGCAATTTTTGTGACAAGTAAAGATAAAATGTGTTAACAAGATGCTCTGAGTAGGGGTTATCATCGGTCGGTTTAGTAAAAGTGTCAAACTAACCTCAATATTGATTGGTAAGGGTTGGTCGGTCGGTTTAACACTTAAAAATACTTTTAAAAAAAAAATTATTTGAAACTTTTCAAAATCGACCCCTTGTTTTCCAATCAGTTGACTTTGGTTTGGTCGGTCGGCTCGTTTTCGGTCTATCATGCTCACCCCTAGTTATGAACCAATTATTTATGAGCAATATTTAGATGCAATGAATTAGGTTGCACCTTAGTTTCATGCTTTTCTTTCTTTACACACAAATGAATTATTTTTTAAAAAGTAACGAGATTTTCTATTCTCAGATACATACAAGTGTCAGTTAAGCTAAGCTCGTGTTGACCTAACAATACGTTTTATTATTAGTAGTAATAGTACTTGAAAGATCTTTTTGTTTAGTCCTAACAACTATAGGAATGAGATACCCAATCATCAATTTATGGATGAAATTAATAGAAATATCAAAGTGGAAAGTTGAAGTGAGTTAGTAGGAAAAAATGTTGAGCCTCTCCACAATTTATCCAAATATTCTCTAGGTTTTTCAAATTAATTAAATGAACATATATATATGAAAGAGAGAGAAGATTCAGAAGGTTTGATCCTCATTCTCTTCCAAAAGAAAATACAACAAAAATAATAGGGACAGGGAACAAATGGGATTCCCCTATTTATTTCTTTGACATTGATGGCCTTTTTCTTTGTGGTATTAACAAAATTCCCATATATATATACATACATGTATGTATATATGTATTATTGTATTTAAGAAATTTCTTAGAAAGATAAAATTAATGTGAAACAATAGGTGAAATTTGTTATAATTAAGTTGGATTTTGGGGTTTTTCTCTCTAAATTCGTATTCATTGTTACTTTCTTGATTTTCTCCCGATCTTGCTAGCTAAATTAGGAAACAAGTTCGATTATTCAACTAGCAAGATAAGTTGTCGTTCATGGAGGAATTTCCTGGAAAGCCGTTACTTTCCTTTCTGGATTTCTTGCATGTTCACGTCGTGATAGAACAAATTACTCAATGAAGTACAACTGTTAAAATGTCGGTTTCTTATAATAACTATTAGTGGATTTGAATATCTGCATGTCTTTTTTAAGCGTTGCTTATAGATTTGAAGTACATTTGTCAGTTTTCTCTCATGCATTCATTGATGCAAAATTGTAAGCTCTATTGTGACGGTTTTTTTCTTTTACAATTTCTCGTGATCATGAGATTAGTTACTTCATGTGTGTTAAAACTTGAATTATTGAACAAAAACGTGTTACATGTCATGAAAGCCGTTACTCAAGAGAAAAAGATGTTAGGCTTTTGTGCATGCTTGACAATTGCAAATAGTTAATGCTGATTTTGTGAGTGTTAATTCTTATGGATGTGATCAATATTTATTTTGGTAGGAGTCTTGTATTTTGGTGAGAATTTTGGGCATGTTTTTTGTTGCTTATTATTAGATTTTGGATAGTTTATACAATATTAGATTTTGTTATTGTGATCACGATAAATCCTCTATTTATATATCTACAATAGTATAATATTATTCACTTTGAAAGTAAATGATATTCTTTAACTTTGTCTTTGAGTTCATTCAAAAAACTTTATACTCATGAAGATGTTGTTTTATTGGCAAAAATGTGGTAGTTTGATCATATTCTCAATAATATCTTAAAGAAAGTATCACAGCTAGGTCTCCCCTCAAACATCGGTCTATTTGTTTAGCTATCATCTAGGTTAATTTGATCATTTTCTTTGGAATACACTAATAATGCAATTAAACCTCAATTACGTATCTCCAATAATGGCTAGCTACATACCCTTGAAGGGGTGTTTAGGGCATTGACATGGGTTGAGTTGAGTTCAACTCAATGTTTGGCCTACCAACTTGTGATGTTGATGTAAAATAACCAACTCTACTCTAACTTCTACGATGATTACTATTACACATTGCACTTTTATAAAGAACTTCATGATCTTTACCTCTTTTTCTCTCTCGATCCCTCTAATATTTCTAATAACTTTATTCGTCATCCATTGCCATGAACAACTTTAATTTGGTGAAAATCGTTGTCAGTGACATGCTCTAACGACCATTTTTTATGGCTAATTCTGACAACCACTTCCGACAACTACCCTCTAACAACCAACTCCAACTACAACCACCATTATTGATGATTACTGCTAACTCATTCTAGCTATGCTTTGAGGACCACCACCCTCAGTGAAGACCACCTCTAACAATCATCACTAGTGATCACCACTTTCAATGTACAATTTTGTGGATAATCTTTGTTGCCAATCACGTATAGATATCACCATGAATGTATCTTCTAAGACTTTCTACTTCTTTGTTCGAAATCTAAGGATTCTACCAACATGGCTAGAGTTAGGGCCTAGTTGAATCAGCTGGTCTATATCACTTGTTGGGTATAACAGACCTTCAGATATCTCCATAATCGTATGATATTGTCTGCTTTGGCATAGACCTTCATGCCTTTACTTTTGGTTTTTCTCAAAAGGACCCATATCATTGGAGAATAGTTGCACTCTCTTATATACCTAGCTACAATTATCCCCTTATCTAGCCAATATGGAACGACTTCAAAACTTCAAAACTCAACTCATCAGTCCCAAACAACCCTTGTGTCTCATGACTTCTTTGTTAGATTCTACCGACATACACAATTGTCAAAGATGATGACACTCCATATACCTCAACACAATAATATCTTATTGTCCCCTCTCAACATGGTATCATAATATAATCTAACCAATGTGAGATTTTAGTCGCATTATCAATATGTGTTAAATCATTTTTTACTTGCCAACATGAAAACGCACAATTACTTGGCTTTTAAATATTTCTACACTCTCTAAAATTCGTATGTTTCCATTAAGGATCTTACATTAAAAAAAATGAGAAACCTCATAATCTTTATAAGATACATTAGCTACTCATCTCATTATCAGTTGATTTTATATAAAACTTCATATTTACGTAACATACTATCAAATTACTATAATGTTATTGATGTTTATCTAATAGTTTTAATTACTCTAGTCCATCCACATGCATTGAAACATCATGGGCCAAAAGAATAAGTGATCTCAAAAGTACTAATTATATAATTACTTATTCAATTTCACATCTAAATTTGAAGTACAATTACTTATGTTACCCATACTATATACCTAAGTCCAAACATTTTTTAAAAGCAAATTCCTTTTGTGCTAAAGGGTACCAATGGAAACTTGTGTAAATGTGATATAAATACTTTAAGGACAAATTTCCTTATTATGGATTATGCTTTTTTGGTAGTAGCTGTTGCCTTGCAAAAAGAGCCCTTTTTACAGCTATTAGATTACTCTATATAGAAAATAGACATTACAATTAATAATCTCTTTTATAATATAAAATAGATAGACCAAACCAAAGGATTCATTCTACCACCCAAAGTTTTCTTTTTTTCTTAATCTCATTATCAACTGTCTCATGTATTTATTTATTATATAAATATTCTCTTTGTCATCCTACTCATATTTTTATATTCTAGTTTTTTAAAAAATATTACTCACGTTTATAAGATAATATTTATGTAATATATGTATACATGCATGTACGTACCATTCATTTCTATTTCATGTGTGTGAAAAAGATAAAGAATCGATAAGTTCGAATACAAATTTGATCTTTTAAACTTTTAATGTTACGTTATACTTTTTAAAGTTTATGTTTATCTAGTTCTTGTTGTATTTACACGTTTTTTTTAATAAGTTAGTTTTTTACTATAATTTTAATTTTCTAAAATTCAATTTAGTAGTGAAATATACCATCGTATACTAATATTTTTTAAGAATTATGTGATGAATTGACTTATATATTATACATGAAATTGTAAGTTCGAGTATCGGTTGGAATATTTTTTAGAATGAAATTGAAAGTGTGTTTGGTTTAATTGTTCGACACTCAAAAGAATAGTTATCGAAAAGTAAATCTTTTTATTAAATATTGTTTAAATTGAAAGTGTGCTTATTTGATACTTTTGAAATTAACGATATTATCATAAATAAAATTAATCTCTCTAGTAGATCAATTATTTATTTTCTTAAAAAGAATAACAAATTCAACAACATATTAGTTACCTTTTCATGTGGTGGATACAAAAGTGGAAAGTTGAAGAGAACTCAATTCTTTTATATGCCTTTTTAAAAAATTCACATAGTTTAATTGTAACTTTGGTCTTTATAAAAAAAAAAAAAATCTAATCTCAATAATTTATAATTAGAATTTAGACTAAAATATTAACAAAACATAACAAAGTTTTAAACATTGATAAACTTTTATTATTGACATAATATAAAATTTTGTTATATTTTGTAAATATTTTCAACATTTTGACATTTATATAATTTCTCAATATTTAAACTAATTATTATGCAGTTTTTGATCAAACCAGAGAGACTATTTACAATTCAACGAGTTTGCATATTTATCGAGACAGATAATCGGCACATCACCAACCTTATAATTAATTTAAATTAAACTTAGAAAAGGGCGAAGGGTAAAGATGTAGTTTCCTCCCTTCCTTGAAAAGTTGTTTATTTATAGGACACCATATATAGTATAGTATAGTATAGTATAGACCACTTGAAGAGTACCTTTTGTAGTTGTGCCCTATGAAAACCTTCCCTATATAGATGTTTAGGATCCTCTTCCTTTCCCATTACAACATATTTTATTATGTATACCTTTGGCAACTGTATCAAAACATATATATGTAATATATAGTTTTTTCTTTTCTTTTGTACCTTAGTTGACACACTGTATATAAACTTTTAAGTAAGCATGTCACCTAACTTTATATGAAGTGGGCATAATTTAGATTATAAATATATGATATAACATATGCTATATGTACTATTTTATACCATATACTATTATTAGTTACCTTCTTGTTCCTTTTTTAAACAATATATAATATTTTTGTTTGTTCTAATCCATTCAAACTTACACCTCCAATGAGCAAAGTTAGAAAATCAAGAACATGGTCTTGGGAAGAAAAATCTATTTAATTTATAGTTTGTTATGAATATGACTTAAAATATATGGATGAAAGATGATGATAGGAATCGTCCTTGAGTTTTAGTACTTTTTTTTTAATCGTTTGAATAATTTTTTTTTTCATCTGGGAGGATTGAGACAATCACTTAGATTTCGTTGATAAATTAAAATTTTGCAACTTATCAATTGTTTTAAGCTTTTCGACTGACATTATATATACTATAAAAAAAAGAACCAAATCTCGAAGGTCAATCTTGCTCGAGATGAACCTAGAAAATTTGTTTGAACAAGTTTTCAAAAAGATGCCAATTTTACGAAAAACGCAAGGAAATTCAACTTTTTAGAGAGGGTTAGAAACAAGGAGTTGGTTATTACTATTCGATTGTAATGGTTTGTGTTTGGGACAAAGAGTTGATTATTATAGTTGGATTATAATATATAGATTGTGTTTTGGATGTATATTATTTTAGTCTTAGTTGTAACAATATTTGTTTGAGGTGTAAACTATTTTAGTTTGTTAAACAAACAGTAAACGTCTTGATGAGGATTAAAAATGATGAATATCAAATAGTAAAAATGGTAGCAAATAGCAAATATGTAACAAATTGTGGTTTTAAAATAGAAATATTTATTGTAAATGGTACAACGATCGGAATGAATTTGATTTGATATATTAAAATTTGGGTTTTTTCAAAAATAGAAAAAATTTACAAACTGTTTATACTTCATAAAACAAAACCACTAAAAACCAAAAAATTTAAACTAAAAGAAAACAAAACCAATTTTTTTACAAAGTGTAAATATTTTGTCAAATATTATATTTTTTTACAATTTTTCATTAAAAATTTTGGTATATTTTAATTTCTCACTAAGAAACATATTGTTCTAATTAAATTCCATAATTTAAATACAAACAATATTTTTCTTTTATTTGTTGCTTAAAGTTTTCTTTGAAATATTTATCTATTTTCTTTTATTATGTCAAATATTGGCTTATTTCCATCCATTTTCTTTTTAAATCAAATCACATCCAACCATGATTTTAAATATGATAATTAAGTCTAAATTATATCCATGAAAAGTTGGAAATTTGAAAATAGGAATGAATTAATGAAGCAATATATAATGATTTTCACCTTTTTAAAAACTCACTAACAATCACACAGTTTCATTAATTAGATCACTATGGTGTTTATTTAAAAAAGAAAAAAAAAATAATAAAAGAGGAGTATGCGTCATGATGCTTTGAGGAAAATGAATAAAACCCCTATAAAGCAAAGCACTTTGATTATAAAAATGTTATTCATATTTTTCTTTTGTTTAAGGTTAACATTGAAATTAATTCATATTATTATTGTAATATAGGCTTTATTAGGAGAGTAGAGAGAATCTAATTCATAGCTCAAACAAAGGCCTACTCCAAAAAGCTATTATATGCATTGCATTTCTCCCCCTCACCTTTGTTGACCGTACCATCAATCTTACCTTTCTTTCTCTCTCTCTCTCTCCCATTTTCAAACTCTTTTATAAAGAAAAATACTTCAATTATATATGATATAGATTACGACGGTATCAATTATATATATTCTTAAACAACTAAATCCATTGCAAAATAATATGATAGGTGATTTTGTTGTTCGGGTTTATAAATATAGAAACTTTATATAGTTGCTTATCTACGTAAATAAATCTCAACGTGTACATAGAAATAATATAATAAAATAATTCAACGGTTTTATAACTTTAAATTATGAAATAGTAATTATATTATATTAATCATATGTTATATTAATATTTATAGGAGAAAGTATATTAAAAGTATTTATCCGCTACAAAACAATGGTAGAAAATGAGAAATGTAGATGTGTACTCGTTTCTTAGCTTCGAACTTGAACTTTATGAGCAATTTTGTTTTAAAAATATCCATAAACTCACACAAAATCAATAGAAATATCGTAAATAGTGTCCTGACATTATCGTGAAGTGAGATGCTTTTAATATGTAGTGTCTCGATCCTATGAGTGGTGTGAAGATGTCTTAAACTACGATTTGTTATTGGGATCTTTTAATGCATTTTCTATTAAGGTTAATATATATTTTAGGGCAAATGATAGAAAATATTGTATTTTGTTTCAAAATACCTTTTAATTTTAAAAAATCGAAAATACCTTTACAATTGTTTCTAAAATTGCAATAATTTTGTCATCAATTTTTAGCAGGTAAAGAATTTATAAATATTCTTCTCATCAAACTTAATTCTCAATTTTTATCTTAATACTATATTTTCACTAACATGACTCGAAATTGTTTATACAAAATTCAATCTTCCTCCATATTTATTACCCTATTCTAGAAGAACGTTAAGAAAATAATGATGTCAAATAACTTGAGTTTAGCATTAAATTAATAACTTCAAAAGTTATTATAAAAGAGATTGTTGGTAGTTTGATTAATATAATTAATGCATTAGTCAAATTCTTTATGTCACTTCCATTTATAAATAATGATGAGCAATCAAAATTAGTATCCAAATTCTTTCCACTTCCATTCCATACTTAGTATGTATTTTATGTTTATAACAAATAGCCTCATAATAAGAATTATTATTGTAGAGAAATATAGATTTATAAATCTGGTTTTTCTCTCTTAACATTATGATTTTTGTTATAGCATTTGAAAAAATATATGTAATTAAAGAATGGTTCAACTTGAAGATCTCCCTTCACATCCTACCACCTGCAATAAGGTATGATTGATATTTAATAAAAAAAAGTGTTTTCTTTTTTAAATATTCATATTTAAATTTGTCTAAGGTTGAATCTATTGTGTTGATTCAATTAGTGTGTGTTTATATGTATATATATTTCTATTTATTGTTGTTGTGAGAAAAAAAAAAAGCTTTGGAGGAATAAGAATAGTTTATGGAAATTTGAAACTTCATGTGTTTTTCTTTCTTAGAATATAAATTTTGTTATTATTATTTTAGTATATGAAAAATGTGCATTGAATTCTTTCTTTCTTTCTTTTTATGATTATTGATGTTTTTGATTTAAACGTGTAATCTTAATGTTATTGTAACCTTTCATATTAATTGGTTAAGTTAGGCTTACTTTGGTTGTGATTGTTGTTTAATAGAGATTGCGGTATAATTATGAATTTTTTTTTATAATAGTACAAAATTTTAAATTAATACTACGTGAGAGTTTTGTACGTTAAAATGCTATACTACGAAAAAATTAATTATTTTTTTAATAATATAGTGAACATTTTTTTTATATTTAATGATAGGTTTAAACCACAACGAACAAATAAATAAAGAGTAGTTGAATTATGTATTTACATTTTAAAAACATAAGTTTTCAACCATTCTCTCTTGTTTCCAATTTTTTGATAGGGTTTTCATTTTTTTTTCTACTTAATACACACATCTTGACTTGACTATCCAACGAACTTCAAATTTTAACAAAGCAAAGTAAATTATTCACTTTAATTAAAGTTGTTGATTAATATAATTTCTTCGAATGGTATTTTTATGGTTAATCATTCATTTTCGTTAATTATATAAGATAACCTCTTAGTCAATAGTTTATATATCTTTTAACTTTGAAATTTACAAAGGCTTGAATTTCAAGAAAAAAATAGTTTTAAATGGTTTGAAAAAAAAAAAAAAACATTAGTTAGATATAAAGATACGTCATGCAAATTTTGAATACATAACTAGTTGACTAAAAAAGTTATTTATATAGAATACTAAATGGCCAAATATTTGAATTAAGTCACAAAAACATAGTCATTTGAAAATTTATACGTCAACATAAGCACAACATAACTAATATGTAATCGACATTACTTCTTATTTTAAAGTCATAAATTAAAAATTTACATACCATAATAAAACAAAAACATATATCATCGATAAAAAAGTTAGAGAATCAAATATTTTCATCATGTATATTTTTACTAAACTTTATTTTTTATATATTTTATATTTCATATATAACTACGCTATTAAAAAATAAACTATAAATATCTCGATCATTAATCCATAGTATATATTAATTGAGCTATGCTGAATTAAGTTTAAATGTTTTTGAAATTGAAGAGTATGTGGTTAACCCCCAAAACAAAAATTTCTCGTGGTAAAGTTTTGCCAGATTTAATTGGCCCATTAAGTTATAAAGAAAGGCCCAATTGATTTATTTGGCCCAAAACCGTGTAGCGAACATGAGGCCGGACTTATCGGCCCGCTAATGACTCTTCCGTTAATCGCGATCGGAACATTTAATGGTTTGTGGGGCAGAGAGCTTTCAGAAGCTGCCACGATCGCATTTGATGTGATAAAGTAATGCAAACTATCCATTAACCTAATTTATTAATTGTTTTATTTGTTTTCGAGACATGAGAGAGACAAATAAAATAATAATATTAAAGTATATTAATAATTCATACTTCATCTTTGGAAAAAACTATTTTGCTTTTTTGAAAAAAAAAACTTTTTTTTTTATTTTCTATATTTTGTATCATTATTTGCATTTTTAACAAATTTCACAAAAAGAAAACATTATTTTTTCATTTTCATTTTTCATTTTGATTTAGTTTTTTTAAATATGGATAAAAATGAAATATAAAAAAATATAGAAATATAAAAAAATTAATGCTTCTCATTATCAAAATCTAAAACTAAAAATAAAATGGTTATCTAAAAAGTAATTGTTTCTTTTTATAAAATTTGTCAAATACTACTAATAAATAAATAAATGACGCGTTCACGAACTTGATTTTGCATATATGCAAATTTGAAAGGTTAAATTACTTTTGAAGTTTAGTTCATGCACATGTTTTTAAGTAAGTTATAGTTCAACTAATTAAAAATTTGATGTATGACGATTTATATTATAATGCATCTTTTTTTAAGAAATATATTTAAGGTTTAAAGGTGTAATATTTACTCAACTTTTATATCTACGTGTTCGATTTTGTTGAATTTTGAATTTTTTAAATGTTTTTTTTCTTTAATTGTTTTGGCGCTTTTGTAGCATATGAAATATTTTTGTAAGGTTATTAGAGAGTGTACGGAGATAATAAATTTGCAAACAAATTTTTATATTAAAATGTTTTTTTTAAGCACAAATAGGAGTGAGATTTTCAACATGAGAACCTTGTACATACAGGTGTAAGTTGAACTAAACTATTGATGGTGATATTCAAAATTCTAGTACGAGCCATTTTGAGTCTAAGATGTCTTTCATTCTTATATTATTCCTCTTTTTTCGTAGTGAACTATTAAAAGTGATATGGTCGCGTTGTTTGTTGGTGGATATTCATTTTGGATGTTTAATGAATTATAAACGGTTGTTGCTAGAAAAAATAAACCAGCTTTCAATTTCGTTGCATTAAATTTAAACACATAATTTTATTTAAATACTGTCTCTTGAAACTTTTGAAAAATATGGTAAAAATCTAATAAATGCAAAATTAAGTTTAGAATCTACTCTAAATTTTTCTTTAATAGATGATTAACTTTGTAATTTAACCACATACACAAGTATATAACTTGAATGAAACAACTAAACATATATATATAATATATAGATAAAGTGTTTTTAAACTTAATAAAATAAAAATATATATTTATAATATATAACAAAAGAGAATAAATTTTATTAATGATACACATTAATAGGTGTTTTGAGACATGTGTAAAGTTCTATCGATGTATAGAAATGATATAATGTTTTTTTAATTATATTTTGAATTACTATTTATTATAATTTTCCAAAACACACTAAAATTAACGGAAGAAACAATATTAAATAAAACAAGAGGTTAAAAATATAATTATTCGCTTTTATATTTTGAAAATTGTTCAATTCTAATTTCTAACTAGACATTTTAGTATTAATATTTTTAATAAATCTTAGACCTAAGTTCAGGATACTAAGTCTATTTTTTTTTTCTAGCACTCTCGCTGGGAACTTTTAAACACGTAGTTGTGTTTTATTGTGTAAAATATGTTGTTGTCGTTTAACCAATTAAAAAATTAAATTTAAAATATTAAATTTAAAATTGATTGAAAATACAAAACTAAAACCGAATATTGAACTCTAAAAAAATTGGAATCTAACAAAATTTCAATTAAATTTAAAACTCACATGTTTGTTTTTTCTTAAGCTTGCCTTCTCTAATTATTTCACTCATTCACAAACGTAAGTCTTTAGTTTTCTTAAAGGTTGTGCATTTGTAATGTAATATTTTTCTTAAACAAAGGGAAGGAAGATTTAAGGAAAGTGAATGAGTTTGATTGTGAACAAATATGAAAGATTGTGTCAACTACTCTAAACAATATAATATAATCCAATGGATTACTACTTCGTAAACTTTGCTCAAATGATAAACTCCAAATCATTTGGTTCTATTGTTTTATTTTCCCTTAAAATTATCAAAATATATACATTTATTTTCATCCTTCTAGCTTGTTCTATCTTCTTGCTCATGTATGCAACTACAAGATATGTACTGATATGCTAATACAAGCAAGCCAAATAGGTAAAGAGACCAACATTCATTCATCTAAATTTAAGATAGAGCTAATAATTGTTTTTGAGTTTTTTTTTAAAAGATTATTTACTAACATTATATTTTTTTCTATAAATGTATGTTTTGCTCTTCTAAATTTAAAAACTGCCAACTATAGAAGTTATTTGAAAAAAAAAAATCCAATTTTATTATAGAATTTTGATTTTTTTTAAAAATATGAGAACCATATTAGAAAATATAGAAAACAAAAAAACAAGTTATTACAAATTAAAGGATTGAATTACAATAAATTTGAAAGTTTGGAGTAAAAGAATGATATTTAGGAAAGTTAAAGGATTAGAAGAAAAGAAAATTAGAAGTTTTTAGGGAGTAAAATGAAAATAATATTTATTTTAATAATTTGCTAAAAAGCAAGAAATGGGAAAATGTTTGATGATTTAGAGAGGGATGTGGGCGTTGCGACCATTTCAAAGCGACCTTCTCGCGAAAACCCCAGGGCCAGCCAAATCGGTTTCCTCACAGGGGAGAGAGAGCGATGACGATGGCGATACCTGGGAACATTGTCGTTCTTCTTCTCCTTATGTTGCTTCTCATCCTCCTTCTCCTCCTCATTACCTGTAAACCATGGCGTTTCTTTTCATATTCCCGTTCTCGCATCATCAAGGTCTTTTTTCCTTTTTTTTTTTTTTTTTTTTTTTTTTTTTTTTTTTTTTTTTTTTTTTTTTTTTGTTTTGTTTTCTTCTCTCCTTTTGTTTCTATACATTTCTTCATTATTTATGTAATGCTGCCGATTGATTGCTGATACGTTGTGGAATTTGAATTGGAATGATATGAATTCTTATGTTGTGTTTGGAATTTTTGGAGTTTTTTTTTTCAGTTGGGTTGTGAATTGTGATGCGATCAAGCAATTGGGGTTTAGTTGGATGGTTTTTGTACTTTTATTTTTTGGATTGATTTGTTTATTTCCTGTGATGGGTTGGATTTTGTATTGATGGGTGTTGATTGTTTTGTTCGAAGTTTTTTTTTTTTTTTTTTTTTTTCATTTGTGGGGATTGGTTTTGTTATTGTATGTCTCCTGGAATTTGTTTTTGTGGGGTGATATTCATCTGGAAATGCTGGAGTGAATAATTGGAATCTATTAGGTGAAAATAAGTAATTGTTCTTCTGTTCTGCTGTGTATAGCTAATGGTTTCGTGTATGTGGCTTTTCTTAGGGAGCTCCTTCATTCGCTTCCTGATAGCTGGATTCAGCTCCTTTGAGATTCTGCTCTCTAAAATATGATTTTTTTTATAGAAAAAACGTTCGTCATCCTTATCCGCCTGTCTGCCTCCAACCGATGTAATGTTAATTAATGACAACATGTTTTGAGTCTTGATCGACTTGTTTTATTCTTGTTGTTTGGCATTTATGAGGCGAGATATTGATTTTGAATTTCTTAAAAGAAAAAAAAAAGTACTTTATAGTCAAGCTTTCAAAAATTGGTAAAAGATGTAGCTTCTAGTATAGCGATTAAAATCTTTTGTTATTTGGTTATTTTATTTTATTTTTTCAATTTCTGAAAAGTAGAATACCTGGTGATCTTTTTATCTTCTTTATTATTATTTTTTAAAATGATAAGAATTGATGCAACGATCACGTATTTTTAGTTATATGATATATGAGGCTACCGTCTTCTTCATTTTCTTTACATGACGCTACCTCCCATGTTTTCTTTCAGGTTCCTGACCTTGACCTTGAGAGACCACTTGTCTCTGATGCTGCGGATGTCACTCAAAACCAATTCAGTGAGCCTCCCATTGATTATGATCTGGAGGGTGCACTTCAAACTGATGGACATTTTCGGTCCCCAAGATTACAGGGACTGATTCATAAACAAAGACTGCCACCTACATCTCCCCATTCAAGTCAGGGTAACTGACTCTGCTGTGTCAATTTCCCTTAAGTATCTTTCTCACCGTGTATGGTTTATTAATTCTTCATTTTCTTGGTTGGTTTGTTCATTTCTCTCAGGTGATAGATTGGTTCAAGATGTAGTTCCCAATCCTTTAGAAGTTATTTCAGTTGGTCAAACCCTTAAACGTACTTTCTTTCCAAACCAGATTCCAAACCAGATTCCAGAAGTTCAAAAGCATGCAAAACTGAGTCCGGGAAGTGAGCAACTCCACGAAATTGCAAGTCAAGATATTTCACATGGAAGTAATTTCTCATCTCATTTGTTTATTCAGTGAGGCTATTATCAAATGTAATGTATGCGAGTATGTAAAACATACCTTCATATCTTTCTGTTAGAAGTGCAGGAAGTTACCTCACTTTGGAGGTCACCTCCGGTCCTTCTCGTGGAGTTCGTTATTCAATACATTCTGCAAACACATCGAGGCTCCCATTGACGCTTGGAAGAGTACCCCAGAGTGATTTACAGTTGAAAGATTCAGAAGTCTCAGGGAAGCACGCATTGATAAAATGGAATCTAAATGTAAACATTGCTATAGTGGTTCATCACCTAATTACAATTTACATTTTTGTTTGTTTTACTTGTGTGTTGTTCTTTCTTTGTTTTCTTTTCTTTTCTTTTTCTTTTTCTTTTATTTTATTTTCTTTTCTTTTTTTATTAAACTATTAATTTGTATATATGCAGAGTATGAAATGGGAGCTTGTGGACTTGGGCAGCTTAAATGGGACCTTATTAAATTCTCAACCAATTAACAATCCTGATTCTGGAAGTAGACATCGGGGTGAACCAGTCGAGCTTGCGAGTGGAGATGTTATAACTCTTGGTACAACCTCCAAAGTGTATGTAAGTTGACTTGCCCCTGTATTTTTTATTTCTCATTATAGTAGTAACCATCCTGTGCTGGCTTAATAGTGGCCAGTGGGATTAGAAAACTGTTCGGTCGTATTTTTTAGTAGTCATGGGTTGTAACTCGTAACCGTGAAGCCTCCTTTATGATATTTAAAATCTCAAGTTTCTCAACACCAAATGTTGTAGAGTCAAGCAGTTGTCATGTGGCCTTAGTTGAGATGCACATAGGAGGGGAATGCAACCCAGGTTATAGAAGGAAAATGCCATTATTGTAGTACATGGAGCTATCTGTTGAGAAGGAAAATGCCATTATTGTAGTACATGGAGCTATCTGTTTCTATCACAACGCTGAAGAGAATAATATTTTTTAATATGTTATATTTTACCTCTTTGACAGGTTCATATTACAGCTCAGGTTGAGAACCATATTCCCTTTGGAATTGGTTTGGCTTCAGATCCAATGGCTTTACGTCGAGGTGGAAAGAAGCTTGCCATGGAAGATGTTTGCTATTATCAATGGCCTCTTGCTGGGGTTGATCAGGTTTTAGTGCTGGCAATTTATGTTTTTTATTTTTAATGCATACCAAAATGGCCTAACTTACACGAACATTTTTCTGGCAGTTTGGACTCTTTGGTATCTGTGATGGACATAGTGGAGTAGCGGCTGCCAAATCTGCTAGCGAGTTAGTATCTGGTTTCAACTTCAGCATTGTTGCTTATAATTATTCCTTTTAATGGATCTAAAAGAAACCTGAGTGTATTTAAGATCAAAATACCACAAATCAGAGGAGACTTTACAGAAACTTCAGTTAGCCGTTCATGATATAGTCTTAGATAGAAAACTTAGTGAACTTATTAAAAACTGTTCTCAGAAGGGTTCTGCCAAGGGTGCATTATATGGAAATGAAATTGACGAGTCACAAAAGTACCTGTAAAGTTTTCTAGAACTTGAGTTTGTATATACTAATATAGATTGTATGGCGTCATACTTTCTGTCCTGTTCTACTTTGACATGCGAATTTGTGCATTAAAATATTTGAAGACTTTTTGGTTTGATTGTGTAGCCCCTTTTTGTAGTTAATTTGGGGCTCCCTCTTATCCTTTGTTTAGTTTGGGTCCTTTGTTTACCACCCTATTCCTTTCATTATTTCTCAATGCTAGGTCGGTTTCATACAAATACACACACACACAATTAAAAACCTGTATTTTCCTGTTTTCCCATCACTGGAGTAGTGGCTTTCACTTGCTACTGTACTAATTGTGAATATTTGTATTTTTAGAATGCTTCCGGAGAAAGTTGCCACAATTCTATCTGATCCACTAAAAAGGGAGAGGGTAGTATCTCTTCATGATGCTTCAGATGTTCTTAGAGAAGCATTTTCTCAGACTGAAGCTTGTATGAATCACTATTACGAGGTTTCTTCACTTTCCCTTAATCAATTATTTAGAGTATTGTGGAGCATTCATGTGTACTTTGTTTTAAGTTCTTTGTTCTTGTCTCAAATATTGTTTATCAATTGAGGTGTGGCATAGGTTCATAGACACTGCAGCAGTGGTTTTTTTCAAGGAATTTTCTACCGATATACGACAGAAATTCATCCTTCAAACTATGCTATATTAAAAATAAACTTGTGTTATAAAATGAAATGAGTTTATATTTATATGAGAAGTGCAAAATTTATGAAGGATATATATGTTTATTTGTCAGATATAGACTCTCTCTCTGTGTACGCCAAGGGTTTATATATTTTATTATTATTAACTTTGTTAGTATTGTTGTTGGCAACAATTATTTTAGCCTTTATTATTAATGGTTCTGACTAATCTCTCTTTCCAGGGTTGTACTGCCACGGTGCTTTTAGTATGGACTGATAGTGATGAAAATTATTTTGTGCAATGTGCGAATGTTGGGGACTCTGCTTGTGTTCTGAAGTATGTGTTTGCACTTTTATTTGTTTTCATGTATTGAATGACAAGAATGATGTGGAGGCAGCCGTGTTTATACCATAGGAAAAAAGAACAACACTGGACACTTCATGAGCACTCTATACTCTCACACGCAGTGAAATTAAAAACAATAATAAAAAAAATAGAAAAGAGTGAGAAATGAGGACATGTTATAGTTACTCTTACTTGAAAGCATTTTAAGTTTGTTTCTGTTGTGAGGTAGAAATTGATGTCTTCTTCTTTGTCTCTCTCTCTCTCTTTCTTTCAGTGTTCATGGAAAGCAGATGAAGATGACAGAAGATCACAGAATAACTAGCTATTCAGAAAGACTTCGAATAGAACAAGCAGGAGAACCACTGAAAGATGGAGAGACACGTTTGTGTGGTAACGAAAAAAGTGTCCTTCACACTATCAAATAGTTACTTTTTGAATGTTATCCATGTTGCTCACGCCTTGCCTCCCTGCCTCAGGCTTGAACCTTGCAAGGATGCTTGGTGACAAGTTTCTTAAACAACAAGACCGTCGTTTCAGTTCAGAACCTTATATAAGTGAAGTTGTCCATGTAGATCAAGGAAGCAAAGCTTTTGCTGTGATGGCAAGGTGATTTTACTTCTGATCAATATGAACCTTTCTTCTGTTATAGTAAATAGTAAATGCCATGACAAAAAATTGAGGGTTGGGGAACTGAACGAATCCATGCTGGGTTTTATTCCATTAAATTACAAGTTTAGTCCTTACATTTTCAATTAAAATTAATTGTTCTACTATATGTGAATCTGAATTTTATGTGTGATGAGACTCTGAACTTTCAATTTTGTATCCAGTAGTTATGTTTTAAAAAATGTTGAATGGGTCAATGATGTTAGACACAATTTTGAAAGTTGAAGAACACATTGGAGTTTAAGGACCGAATAGACACAAACTTGAATGTTCTTTGACCTGTTAACACATTTTTTTTTATTAGTATGGATCAAATAGAAAATAAGCTCTTACAAGTTGAGCAACTAAACTGGAATGTCACTTTTCGTACACATTTGAAATTTTACATCGAGGGAAAGGAGAAGTGTCAATAGGAAAAGGAGGGAAATAACTACGAGAATGGTTCAATTCCATAATTTTTTCCCTGATAAAGTTGGAAATTTGACATGTGATTCTTCATTAATCACAGTGATGGCTTTTGGGATGTGATTGGCGTGAAGAAGGCAATGCAGCTGGCCATTCAGGTACCGACTTTTCTTTTTTCATTTGCTTTTGGAGAATCTATGTTTCAACTGGAGAAGTGATTATGAATTGTTGCTGCTGTAGGCTAGGGAAAGATACTCGACAAGTGCCGAAAATTCAGCCGAAAAGGTTGCGAATTTTTTGTTGGGGGAGGCTAGAACACTGCGTACAAAAGATAATACATCCATAATTTTCTTAGATTTTGAGGTTTCTAATAGAATCACTTGTAAAGTTGAACCATAATAAATTATGTATTACAACAAAATGTTATAGCATCATCTTACTTAGTAATGATTATTATATTTTGCCTAATCTTCTTCAGTTCCTTCTTTATATAAAAAAAAGAAAAGAAAAACCCAATTGGGATCGCCTTACCAAAATCATCCACATCTTATATTTTCATTTTGTGATCTTAGAAAGTGAATATGAATTTGTAATTTTACGTCAACAAAAGTTGAAAAGTTAATAAAATTTGATTCTTTTTTTTTTCTTTTTCTTCCTAAATCTAAAAAATATAGTGCACTTAAGATTCATATGAAAAATCATAATTGTAAATTTATTTAAAATTTAATATAATTGTGAAACAAAAATTAGGTTAAAGATTCCAAAAATCATGTAGAATTTTTATATAAAATTTGGTAGAAACAATCAAATTTGAAGAAAAAAAATTGGAAATTCTTTTGGGAAAAAGATTATATAATATTTGAAAAAATTAGTAGAATTTAGATGTTCATAATGCTCGATATTAGATCAATATAAAATCAAAAAGTTGAACTTTTATCCAAGTCTTAGTGGTCGATTTTGAGTAAGATAGGCTAAGAAAAAATTATTCATATGCATTTTCAAATAGGGTGATAATTTTGAAACGTGGCATATACATTAATATACATAACAACATTTCGAATAACCATAAATATAGCAAATTCTATCGTTGATAGACTTACATAGTTTAACTGTGATAGACCACCAAATATATAGTTTATCATTAACAAACTTTGTTATTTTTATAATATTTTAAAAACGTTACTATATATTTGATTGTTGTCATAAAAATGATACATATTACGATTACTCTTAACAAAAACTTGAAAAATGTTATTTCCTACAAACTTTTGAGAATTAAGTGAATAATGTGGTTCTTTTATAAATTATTTAAAAACTATTTGTAAAACTAATTTTTTTTATAAAAGTAGATAGACTAAAAAAACAAATATCAAAAGATTATAATAAAAAAAAAACCATTACATACTCCAAATCAAATATAGAGATTAATCCGAACGTTTAAAAATTAAAAAAGAAAAAGAAGAAAAATAAAAAAATTTAAGGGCAGTATGGACATTTCAAGTAGCGGGAAGAGGTGTGTTTGGTTACGGAAGATAAAAAGCAAAGAAGGGGAATAAGGGCAAGAGAGAGGCTTATTTATTTTATTTATATTTTGAGGGCTAATTAAAATTGAGAAGAAAATAGAGGAAATTAAAATAAGAATTAAAAAAAAATCCGATGAGTCGCTCGCGCGTAAATTGAATTCCCAAATTCGCTTCTCCAATGTGTTTCTGTATTTTCTTTGTGCCTCTGCTTTGCTAACGCCGGA
>CM046887.1:1884150-2164191 GCA_025688845.1 Cucumis hystrix
TTTTATAAAACAAAAGTCCCTCAGTGTTTTTTTTTTATTTGGAAATAAAAACAAATATATATATATATATATATATATATAATATATATATATATATATATATATATATATATATATATATTATTTAGTTTTCAAAATTTAGCTAGATAGATAGAGAGGTATACTATTTATAAGTTTAATTTTGAAAAAAAAAACAAAGATTAAGAATGAAATAGTTATCACGTAGAACCTTCTAGCTTAATATTTACTCACTCAATGATTAAATTAACTTATGTGACCAGTACTCATGGTTAGCGCATTAATATGAATATACAATGGGATCAAAATTGAGTTGTCCTTGTAATAAATATTAGTTAAGGAGCCATCCAATCAAGATAGAATACAGATAATGATTGGCAGATGGACACAAAAGGCAAAAGGCCAAGGTGTAGCTTTTAATATTGATGGCTTTGACTCGAGCTCATGGAGGTCTCTGACTTGTGGGATCTAGGAAATTTCAAAGAAATCATTAAGGCAACAACATAATTGCAATTCAATTTCAACAAACAAACATAATTAGAAAATAATAATAATTGGTGTGAAAAATGGGAAGATTTTCTAAGCATTTTCAGGTCAAAGCCTACATTTTAATTGAAGAGGCTTTATATTAATTAGAGAACAGAGGACAAGGAGAAATATGTATATAAATATGTCTACATCTACATTGCTATATCAAGAAAATACGAGAAATTATACAAACATTGAATGGATGAGGAAGAGCTCTTGAGAATTGGCCATTGACGCTTTAAAACGAGAATACTGTCGTTCTTTTCTTGTTCTTCAATCAGCTGATAAAAATGTGTAAAGCTGAAGTTCATCTATGGAGTATCAATTGCTAAGCTGAACTCGGTAGCGATGCTGAAGTTAATGGCGGCACTCTTTTGCTATTTATGGTATCTCCCTCGATGTTTTTGATCTCTAATCAAGCCCATCCGTTTCCTCTTCCATTGGAGTTATGTCTAGAATCTGAAGAACCTTGGACATAGCTCGACCGCTTCTTTTTATGTGTTTTCCATGTTATTACGCATCGACTCCATTCACTTCCCGACTCAGCGAGGAATTCGTGTTTCGACTACTTACTCCTTCACACTTTTGTCTCTTGGGGGTTCCTACTAAACCAGAATTGTCTTCACTCGTTCCCTCACTCATTATTGGCACGTTATCGTCAAATTCCATCAGCTTATCCTCAGCCCTTGTGCTGGTAACATTGCTGGTCGATGCACTGCCTTCACGTGAGGGAGTCTCTTTTCTATTTCCTTTCATTGAAAGGCTTGGAATTTCTCCATTTTCCACAGCCTTCATCCACTGCAAATCACTCAGTGTATCAGCATAAATCACCTCCTTTCTTTTTCGTTTTCCAGCGATGCCGAAAATTTCTGAAGCCTTGTTCTTCTCTTCATTACCCTCAGGTACTGAGTATACCCACTCAGGTACTTCATGTTCTTCCATCAAACGAGATCTATATTTCTCCTTCTGTCTTCTTTCTTCATCCATTTTCTCAAACAGCCAAAATTCTTCATCTGATCGAGCTGCCAGGCGATTGATTTCTCTCTCGCTCGGCACATCAGTGCCAAGTGCGCTAGTTCCTCTGCGCATAATCTCCTCTAACATCTCTCTTCGGTCTTGCGCTGGAATAAACAAATGGAGGCAGAAACAAGTGAATGGAAAAGGCAAAAAATAAAAAGGTTGACGGCAGTGTAAAAAAGCCATCAAAATGGCTTCACATATGTACTGAAAATGTAATTGTTCAACTTTCTGCTTGATATATAAACATTGCAAGTACAAAATAAAAGGGAAACAAAATAAAGGATTCAATCACTAGTTTTGAACAAAAATGGCATCACAGTAGGTAATTAGATTTTAAAAAATAACAAACCTGTTGAAGTTGTGTTGAAAAGTCCAGCCTGGATAACCTTGGCATCAATCCCCATCTTCTGTTTTGCACGTTCCAGGATAACCTCTTCAACTGATCCAACACTAACCAGGACAAATACCCTTACTTCCTTCTTTTGTCCAATACGGTGTGCTCGATCCTCTGCCTGCTGGTCCATTTGAGGATTCCAATCACTGTCAAAGATAATAACAGTGTCCGCAGTTTGTAAGTTCAGACCTAAACCACCAGCCCGAGTGCTCAAGAGAAACATGAAGAATGGGGAGTCTGGAGCATTAAATTGCTTCACTAAAGCCCCTCTTTCTTCAGTTTTTGTTGAACCATCAAGTCGCAGGTATCTAAACTCGTGTAGCTGAAGATAAATTTCAAGGATGTCCATAAGACGAGTCATTTGTGAGAAAAGCAAGACTCTATGCCCAGCTCTATGTAGCTTTGGGAGTAAACGATCCAGTAGTTCAAATTTTCCAGAAGCTCTGATGATCTCCTCCTTGCGCCAAATATTATAATCTCCCAAATAAAAAGATATGGATGATTACAACACTTCCTCAGCTGCATTGTTAAATTTTGTAGAGACTTGGATTTGCCAGAACCTGCGAAAGCAAATATTTATTAATTAAAGCAGTAAATAGACGAGCAAAAACTATAATCAAAGAAGGTTTAAGTTCAAAAGGGCAGCAAAGATATTCAAACCAAAATATAGCGTCAAAAGAGGGATCACGGGAATTTAGACGAAATTGTTTGCAATGCAACACAGTGGAAAAAATAGACGAAATTCCCATACTATGATATACAGCATACCAGTGTCAACTCTGCCAATAGAAGTGACTTGTTGATAGTATACTTTCTGCCATGCTGACATATCACATTTTAGTATGACTTGTGACTTTTCAGGTAGATACTTTTCCACCTCATCCTTTTTCCTCCTCAATATGAATGGCCTAATAACCTAAAGAGAAATATATTAGAAAGGCAGACAAAAACGAAAAAATGAAAAATTAACTCAAACGTGGGGAAAAGCGAATAGACAATGCTCACATGATGCAGACGGCGAATGATCAATAGCTCTTCTTCATCTGTCAGAGTAACATCAGTCCGATCTGCAAATGGTGCATTAAACCACTCCTGGAAGTTCTGGACAGAATTAAATATATGCGGCAGGAGAAAATTAAGCAGGGACCATAGTTCCTGCAAACTGTTCTGGATAGGTGTACCAGTTAAGAGAAGCCTACGTTTGATCTGGTACCTGCAAACAAGGAAATGTTTCAAATCTATATAACTTTGAATTCTACATTATAATCCACAAAGGATAAAGATTTGTAGGAAAATTAAGGCATGGTTTTGAAAAAACTAACTGCTACAGTTAAAAAAGAGCTAACTGAACACGGTTTTCCGGAAAAAGTGTAATTCAGAAAAAGAGAAAGAGACCCCAAAATATGTAACTAAGGGAGCGTTTGGCGCCCAAAGCTGAGTTGTCGGTAATTATTATTAGAGAGGAGTAACTAGAAGAGTTGACGTGAATAAAAAAATGGGTTGGTTGAATAACAACCCTCTTTAGTAATTGGCCAAATGGTGGGAAGGTTTTTTACCACTCAACCCAACCCACCTTGAAGGGCCAAACGCCACCTAAGATATTTCAAGCATGGATAAGAAATAGTATTTGATATTACGAGGAAAAAAAGGCATTTTTGGTATTAGTATCATACCCTGCAAGTGTCTGTGCAAGAGCACAGTCACGATTTTTCAACCGATGGCCTTCATCAACAATCATATAATACCAGTGTATTTTCTTCAAAAATGATTTGTCTCTCATAATGAGATCATAATGTGTAATCAACACACAAAATTTTCCTTCACTCAATAGCTCCTCCTTTATAGCTTTTCTCTCCTCCTGACGTCCGTCATAAAGAACTGCAGCAATACTGGATAAGAAACAAAGAAAACAAGAATGAATGCAATGTGACTGCGTTCGTGCATATATAAACATCTCTAGGATTAAAAATTTTCATTCCAATCTGAATACTATATATTTAACAAGCTATATAGACAGATATGAACAGCCAAGAGAATGAAAAGCATGTGTAAGGGAAGTGCGTGTAAAATATTTTCTGTACCTTGGGCCCATGTTGTGAATTCATGAATCCAGTTCGGCAGTACTGCCTTGGGAGCAACTATTAAGTGAGGTCCAGTCACATCCTTGTATTCCATGAGGTAAGCAATCAGTGAGATTGTTTGTATCGTTTTTCCCAGTCCCATTTCATCAGCCAATATTCCATTTAAATTGTTATTGAATAATGAAAGCATCCACTGAAGTCCTTCTATTTGATAGGGCCTCAATTCTCCTCCTTGTAGCATGGAAGGCTGCTCTGACCTGTAGAAGAAATTATTAGTCAGATTTCAATTATACAAAGTTTAACAGTTCAGTGACATGCAGAATTATGGTTATTTGATTCTAAGTTCTCTTGAAACTCTTTGGAAATGTGCATTAAAAAAAGAATGCTGAAATCAATTTAAAATAGCACACCAAGTTACCAACAAACAAACAGATGAAGATGGAAAAGAGAAACAAGATAATATAAAACAGAGTACGGAAAATTCTGCAATGCTTTTGGTATCCCCAGGGGCAATGTCTGAGGAAGTTAGAAATATCTTATACGTAGTCAAAATGTGCATGGTATTGCTTGACCAGTCCTACTTATGTATACTTTTCCTGAATTGAATTTTCCTAAATGTTCAGAATATTTTCTACTTACATACACTTTACATTCAGAAAATGAACTTCTTAATAGGATTTCAAGTGTTAACTAAATCCTGACTTCCAATGTTCCACATAGTTTAACACGTGAATTATAGACCAGAGAAATGGATTTACCATATAAGTTAAAACCCAATGCAATCATATGAATTTCTTGGGTACCTTTTCTTGAATTGAATGAATGGCAGAGTTATATTGTCGCTGTCCTTCAAGCAAATCACCACTTTCATCGTTTCGGTCTGAATCAATGGCATCTAGATCTTCATCTATTAATAGATCTTGAGGGGTTGCATTCTTTGAAGAATCCAACTCGGTTAAATCAACATCAGATTCATCCAAGGTCTCGATGCCATCAGCAAGTTTAGAATCTTTCTGTCTTTGAACGGCAGCACCCAAGTTAACAAGTAGTTTGTTTGTTTCTTCAAGAAGTGTTGTTAATCGTTCATTCTTGCTCTCCTTAACCAATCTCATGTAAGCTTCTTGATCATCCGCCTTTAGTGCTTGGAACCTAAGTTTTTCTGCTCTGGTAGCTCGTTGTCTTTGTCTCCCATGCCATGCCTGTCCAAAATCATGTGATGGATCATTTTCAAGGTCCGAGGTAATTAAAAGATTATAGTCGTCCTAACAATTTTTCTAAACCATTAATAATTTATGTTCACTCCAAGAAAGAGAACGATATTTCCAAGCTCGCATAATTGTGACACTGATAGAACTAGAACTGAAGTATTAGTTAAACGAAAAAGACGTGTGACAAAATTTTCAAGCAATTCTGAGGTTTGGCCTCCCTTCTCTACAATATACATACTGCCTTCTACTCAGCTTAATACATCTACCGATGATATGCACTCCATGTAACTACCCTACAAGTTCAATCCATTGTCCTAACCCCTTACGATCTGCCAGCCATAACTAACCCTCAAGTAAAATGTACTGCAGCCTACTTGTATAAAAAATTAAAGCACGGTTCCTAATAGAAAAATTTCTTCTTTTGCAAAATCAAAATTTAGATAAGGAAGGAATTTAAAGAGGCAATACCTGAATTCCATCATTTCTCTGTTTCCGACGTTTTATAGAAGCTTGAATTTGTAAATGGAACTCGCGTACAGCATTCAATATCTCGGTAAAAAATTTTCTTTTCCTAGTCTCAATTTGGTTCTTCTCCTCCTCTTCTAACCTTGATGTCCTCTGCAAAAACAGGTTTATGCTATTTTAATAATATACAACAAGCAAAGCAATTTCACTGGAGAATATACATTTTTCCTTTTCTAACACAAAAAACAAAATCATACATTTTTCATAATGGTTTCTCATAATCCATTATGAAAGTCCTTGAGCTAACAGTTTCTCATAATCCTCAAAGTTTGCAAGAGCGCTTGTTGGATATGTTTTTTTTTTTTTTTTTTGGTGGATAGGAAGTGATATCTCCTAAGAACAAATACCGGAAAATAAAACTAAGAACTAGATTTTAACTTTGTTGTTCTTAATAAAGTCAGAGAATATAATTTAGGGGTGTCCTTTTAAAATAGGTGTTCAAAGTCAAAATATAGCAAGCAAAGTTCCAAATAAATCAAAATTAGTAATTAATGATTGAAAATAAAAGGAAAAAGAAAAAAAAAACATAAATCTTATTTATAAATAAATTTAGAATTAAAATATCATTTTGATATGTTTACTTTCAAATTTGTTCAATATTAGTTCTTGTACTTTTTAGTAAATCTTAAACGTAGTCCCTTGAAGCTAATTTTTATTGAAATCAATTAAACTATCGTAATAACTGTCATGCAAACAAACTTAATTGTGAAAATATTTTTAAAATTTACAGTGAAAATGCTAATAAAAAGTAACAAAGATTTATTGAAAATCAAATGACTAAAATTGAACAAATTATGAATAAAATAAAATGATATATTAATTTAAATTAAAAATAAAATAGATATTTTGTGAAAACCAAATTTCTTTTAATTTAATGCACATCATTTTGGTACAGATGCACCCACCGTGTGTATAATATATGACCCAAAAAACGCTGACTACTCATTCAAACAAAGATTTCTAACCTGCACTCAAACAAGTCAAGAATACTAACATGCGCATAGTTTGTCTTCAAGGTGGAGCCCTCATCCATCCTTTTGTGAACGAGGGATCAACGGCCCTTAATGTGATCGTGGGAGCCAGTCAGACTTTAACTACTCCACCAGATACCGGACCTACAGGTAACTATTTTCTTTCTTTTTAAAAAAATATTAAAAAACTAAAAAAAAAATCTATTTCATTATTTTCACAAATATATTTTCTTGATTGGAAATGTTGTACCCAATTTAACCTAACTTATTAATAATTTTCATCCTAACTTATCTTAATATATATAAGAAAAAGGGTAATTTCGTCAATAAAAGAAAAGTAGGAAGAATAGAATAATAACCGCCGTATCTGACCTGGCCCAAGATTTCCCGCGTTTGATAAAATGGATACTCAACTAATTCCTTCCTCTTCCCCAACTCCACCCTTCCCAATACTCCAATTCCTTTCTTCCATCTCTCAATTTCTCTCTCCCATGGCGGCCAATCCGATTTCTCCTTTCTTCTTCTTCTTCCTTTTCCTCTCCTTCTTCCCTTCTTCTCATTCCCTCAGTGGTAAGTCTAACCCCATTTTCATCCCTCATCTTCACTGATCCTTCTTCTTCTCACTTTCCTTCTCTCTTTTCAGGCTATTTCATCGATTGCGGTTCCACTTCTGCCACCACACACGACGGCCGCACCTGGCAACCTGACTCCGCATTCGTCTTCAGTGGTATCAACAAGAACATCACCGACCCCGTTCTTGACCCTACGCTTTCCACTGTCCGCTCTTTTCCTAGGGCTCTTAATCGCAAATTCTGCTATGTTGTTGGACCTGTGTTTCGTACTCGGAGGTATATGGTTAGAACCACCTATTACTATGGTGGAGTTAACGGTGTTCAGTCCCCCCCGGTTTTTGATCAGATTGTTGATGGGACTGTTTGGAGCATGGTTAATACTACCGACGATTATGATAGGGGATTGACGTCATATTATGAAGGGGTTTTCGAAGCTAAGGGGAAGTCTATTAGTGTATGCATTGGTTCTAATACGTATACGGATTCTGACCCTTTTATTTCTGCGTTGGAGGTTGTGTTGTTGGGGGAATCTCTTTATAATACTACGGATTTTGTTAACTATGGATTGCGTTTGGTTGCTAGGCACAGTTTTGGATACTCTGGTTCCAACTTACGGTATGAATTTGATCTAATTATGAGCTTCTTTGACGTTTTCGTGCTATGGAGATTGAATTGAATTGAATTTTAATCCCTTGTTCTCGAAGCTAGATGCCTTGATGTATTTATTGTCCTTTGTGTCTTATTTTTGGAATTAATTTTCTTTTCAAGTTTTTGAAGTTTGAGTTGATGGTTTCTAGCAAGAATGTTTGTAGCTTGTGTCTGAATCTGACGTGATGAATTTGATTAAACTTGATTTCTCCAATTGCTTTTTGGAATTTGTAGGTTCCCTGATGACCAATTTGATCGGTTCTGGCAACCATTTGGGAGTAGCAATTTGAACGTAACCAATAGAACTGTGTCTGCCTCTGGTATATGGAATCTCCCTCCATCTAAGATATTTGAGACAGAGCTTAGGACTGATCAGCTGGAACCGTTGGAGTTGAACTGGCCTCTTATTTCTCTTCCAGAAGCAAATTTCACATATTACATTGCTCTTTACTTTGCTAATGACCATCCTTCATCGTCAGATAACTCAAGGGTGTTTAGCATAAGTCTGAATGGCATAACATACTACCATGATCTAAATGCAACTTCGGCAGGTCATGTTGTTTTTGCAAGTCGATGGCCTCTTCATGGTCCAACAAAGATAACCTTGACTCCCTCCCCTCAGTCAAAACTTGGCCCATTGATCAATGGTGGAGAACTTTTTCATATTGTGCCCCTTGAAGCAAGAACTCTCGTAAGAGATGGTACGCAACTTTTTTGTCTAATGTTTTTTTCTTACACACGCACAATATGTGCCAATCATCTTTAATGGAAGCATATTGGTATGCATCTACACTTCATAGTTTTTTCATGATGTTCGTAAAAGGGGAGATCAACTTAAGCTTAATCATATATGCTGTTTTTGGTCATTTTTTCGGTTCAATCATGTAATTAGAATGTACTCATTTTAGATGCCTTGTGAGTGCTCATGGGGTTTGTCAATTCCAAAGGAAATAAATTTACAATTATTAAAGCATGGGAGAAAAAAGGAAGAGGAAAAGGTTGACATCTTATTTTTACTAGACATTGTCTGTTGGTCCATTTCATTCATGATTTATCACCTGCGATTTTAAGTGTATTCAGCAATATTTGTGCAATTGTTTTCCATTGCTAATTAGTATGGTGACATAATTTGCTGTTCTCTTGAGGTTTATTTTGACTAATTTTAAACATCCTAATATTGACTGGTTTTCTGATCACAGTTATCAATCTGGAGAGAGTGAAAAGTAGTCTGAACAATCCCCCAACTGATTGGATTGGTGATCCGTGCTTCCCCCAACAATATCGGTGGACAGGAATTGCATGTTCTGAAGGCTCTCGAATTCGTGTGATTACCTTGTGAGTTTGGACTCTTTGTCGCCTTCAAATTTTACATTTCATATTCAATTCATGTTAACAAACTGATTCCCTTTCCCTTATTTCAGAAACCTGACGAGTATGGACCTTTCAGGATCCTTAGCACCTAGCATTGCCAATCTTACTGCATTATCTGGAATGTTAGTATTACACTAGAACTTTTAGGTTGATGGATTTGTAATGAAGCTTTCTAATTTCCAGTTCTTTCCTTTTGCAGCTGGCTTGGAAACAACAGTTTGTCCGGACCTATTCCAGATCTCAGTACTCTGAAGTTGTTGGAAATATTGTATGTTCTGGACTTATCCTTTTTATTCCATTTCTAATTGGACGCCTGTATTGGATTGAAAATTTGCATGTGGAAATATATTATCAGCGATAGCATTGAAGTGTTGACATGGTTGCACATCTGTAAAAAAAAATTCTTTCCTCCTTTCCTTTTGTCAGTGGTTTGACAAGGAGGCTATAATATTCTATTTTATCACAAGCAGTTCTTAGTTTATAATGGACATTACCTACCTTGAAGATATTTGATCAAGTTGGTTCCCTGAATATAGTGTTTGACACTTACCAATTTTGTTCGTGGATTCATCTTGTTAACCTTCTTTTAACTCTTCTTTTTTAACTTGTGTCAAATTTATTGAATTTATCTTTTCTTCCTGTGAAGGCATTTGGAAGATAATAATTTCAGTGGAGTGATTCCATCGTCACTTGGAAATCTGGCTCGCTTGCAGGAACTGTAAGTTTACTTGTATGACTTTATTGCCGAAAGATTCCATGCTGTCCCCTGGCTCAGGAAAATCTTTAAATATTGTGTGCATCTGAAAAATTGTGTATCCTAAAATTATTCGTCTCTGTGGCAGTTTGCCGTTCTTCTGCAAACTTGTTGATGTATAATTCTCATGCTTCTGACTGCATTGCCATTGCATAGTTGTTTTATTCATAAGTTAGGTAATGTTATGACTTAAGCATGAGCGTCCTCTTTTTGGGATGAACAGGAAATTTATATCCATAGAGTGGGGATAATTTGCTCTCATGTGTTTCAGATTGTTTGGAATGTAGTTAATTTGTTTGGTTATTACACGTTGATGAAGACATGTAAAGAATGCTTGTAACTTCGTAGATACTGGCATTGTTTGATGATAAGGTGCTATACACTAGCAAAAATAAAAAAGAAACTTTCTAGAGACAACATTGTGTTCGAGCGGCAAAATGATAAGGTGCTAAAGTAACTAATTCTTATAAAGTTAAAGATGGATGCAAAAATTACAAACCATAACCCTAGCATCGTATGTTTTACTTTTCAAAATATTCATTTATCCATCTTGTTCTTTCTAGAGGACCACCTATCTTCTGGTTTAGTTGTTTTTCTTACCTTGTCTTGATCCTCTAAATATATCATGCAATTTGATTAACACTCTCATCTCTGCAAATTTTGTAGGATTTTTACTTTTTCTCTCTTCTTCTGATCATCATCTTATGTCTTTATCCTACTTATGCAAATAAGTTTCCTGAGTTTTTGGAAATTTTATTGTATCTTTTGATGACTTCAGGACTTGTTAGAACATTTAGATTTTTTTAATTAAAAGGTTAGTTTAACAGAAACTGATTAGGTTCTTGTTTATTTGGCTTGATTTCCTTCTGTTCTAGATTCTTATACAACAATAATCTGACTGGTGAAGTTCCTCAAAGTCTTACGAATAACGAAAGACTGGATCTTAGGTACCCATTAACTGCCCATAAACTTTTACATCAAATTTTATCAGGTTTTCATTTTTTTTTCCCTAACTTTTGTAATTTGGTTTATCAGGATTTTTCCAGGAAACCATCTATTGGGGCCGCCACCTCCTTCTTAGCAAATTTTTTTTTGTTTTTTTGTTTTTTCCCTCTCCTGGAAAGTAATTGTAAAGCTAATTGTTTGCTCATGTATAGTAGTTTTTTGGGAAAGAACAGTTAAACATTTTGCCCTGTAAGTTCTTCAAGGAAACTGGCCTACCCATTACCCTGCAATTGTGGAATAGAAATTTGTGCGATAGCCTTCTTTGTTGTAAACTGTACGAGTTTCAAACCCGGACGGTCCAAATGACTTTATTCTTTGATTTATTGTCCACGTTCAATCAGCTCGTGTACTCACAGACCGAGATTACTATTCTCCCATTCCTTAATTGTGTGCAAATTATTGCCCATGTATAATTGTTGTTAATAATATATAATTTTGGGCTTGATAAAGACTTGTCAGCATTGCTATATTTCCTGTATTATGAAGTGGTTCTGTTCCTCCCAGTGAGTACCCTCCCCTTGGTCGTTTAATTTAGTGTGTGTGTTGTAGCTGATCCACTCTGTTTGCTATTACAGTCAAACCGGGCTTAGCTGTATCAGTATGCTTCCTCTTCATTTGTCGCTTTCACTTGTTTCATCTGTATTCATTTTTATTAAATCGTTTGTCCTGCCCATCTGGCAGTCTCGTCTGATAGATTACTCTAGCCACATCTCCTCTACACGAAATTAATTCAATTTTAAAACATGCATACTCTTTTGAATTAATGTCAGATGTGCAGATACAGCTTCTCTGCACCACTGCTTCGGAATTCATAAATGGTGGGGGTATCATTGAGCCATCAAAGTTATGGAGTCTCTATGATCAATACATGGAGCCTCTAGGACCATTTAATTTCTTACAAAAAGTCATTCAGGTTCAGGTTGGATCTGTATATTTGGCCATTTATTTGAATCATTTAATTTGGCTTTTAATATGAGATCTGATGCATTTTTTAAGAATAACTAACTGTTTTAACAATTGAAGATAATTTCGGACCCAGGTTTCATTCTGAAAACTGCTATTGTATTGTACTGAAATGTGGGTGACCCACTGATCCGAGGCTGCTGCATCCAGCATGTGACGTCGAACTGTTCACTACCAAATTTTGCTATTCCGGAGGACAAAGATAAAGTGTACACCAAAAAGGTATGTGGAACCAAAAAAGCGTAATTTGATTAATGAAGGAATACCAACAAACAAAAAACTAGAGGTCAGCATTTACAATCGTAGATTATTAGATCCACCCCCATAATCAACATTAATCCATACACAGACAGAAAGTTTAAAAAATTTGTCAAGAAATGACAATAGAGAGGGGGGAAAGGGGAAGTGGGAGATTAACACGTTGGACTAGAGTTGATGAGATCTTGAGCTGCTGACTTTAGCGTCTAATTTCATCTTCTCATCTATCAAATCTTCCTTTCTTAAGTGGGAACAAGGGTGGCAAAACACTGCTCTTCACCTGTGTGCAGATTGGCACATTAATCATAGGCCTTATTCTTATACTGGCTGATCTTGTCCTTTCCAACTTCTTTATCCTCTTTACGTTCTTCTCTTTGTTTCCTGTTGTCCCTTCCTTTCCTTCCTCTGTTGTGGCTGCATCAGCCATGGACCTGGAAGAGGAAGACGACGAGGACGAAGAAGAAGATGGCGATAGTGCAGATGAAGCACGCTGCTTCTTCAACCTCAATAGTTCTTTCCAGAGAACAGTGCATTTTGGTGGTCTCGGAGACGGGTCGTCGTCGAGAAACCAATTCACTTTGTTCTCTGCTTCCTTGTTTACCTCTATCTCCACCAAATCTTCTTCATCCACATCTTTAGGAGATTTCAGACTGATTTTGTTAAGCCGCTCTGCTTGTTGCATTTGCCAAAAAGGAAGAAGCTTCCCTTCAAAGAATAGCTCATCAGCTGTAATCATAGAGTGGCTACTAACTTTATTAGAAAGAAACTCAAAATCAGCACTCCACGCCAGCTTCTCTGATCTATCCTTCTTCTGTCTCTCACAAATCTCTTGATCTCTCTCTATCTGGGAATTTGGAGTGATGGAAATGAAGTTGCTTTCATCAAGAAACTCAGAAGAGAAAGATATCCTAGGACTGGAATTTGGTTCAGTGGCTGGTAGTGGTGATGATGGTGGCGGCGATGCTTGAACACCACTACCACCACCACTGCCTATTGAAACCATTCTCTCTCTCTCTCTCTCTCTATCTCTCTCTCTCTCTCTCTCTCTCTTCTCTTGGTGGTGGTGGTGGGTGTTTGGATTCCGGGAAATAGGGAAGGAAAATGATTGTGTCAGAGGTGGGAAAGTTGGGTAAATGAGCTTGAGTTTGGAAATGTGGGATTTATATAGATGTTTTGATGGGAAAATAAAAAGTAGATGTTTGAAGGAAGTAGAGGGAGATTAATAAAAAAGCAAGTGTGGTCTGGTGAAGCCGAAACAAGCAAGGTGTGTAGGTTAAAAGAGAGTTGGAGTTCTATGATATGAAAGCAAAACAGCACATGGACACCTAGGGCTCTAGGGAGCTACCTGACAAAAAGGTCCTCTTTAGCAAATATATATAAAATTACTATTCTTTTGCATGGCTAACACTTCTATAAACCTCTCGTTTATCTTCCACTTGATTCTCTTTTATTAGAATAAACACTCAATCCCACGTTCTAACATTATTACATATTATCCTTTGTCCCTTCTCCTTCTCCTAACTAGTGACAGTCCATTCTAATGCTTCAAGTTAAAGGATATCAAATCTTTAGCTTTCACCCTTTATATACTTTAAGTTTATTAAACAAACTTCTTACCTTCTAACTATTAGCTAGTTAGTTATGGAGGCAATTATGTCCAATTGCTTCAATCTTATAAAGACATATAAGATGTTGAGTTGGCTATTATAGTATATGGATTATAATAGTTTGTGTTTGAGGTGCATACTATTCTAGTTTGGATAGGAAATAATAAACATTGTAATAAGAGAAAATGAGTAAACGTCTTGAAATAGTATTTATTGTTAGGTTATAAATAGTTGAACACAACACTTTCATATTTGGAACATTAAACACAGTGAACAGCCTAACGGCAAGTTGAAGACTTGAACCCCCATTCCTAAACTTTCATATAAACTAAAATCTCAATGATGAGAAAATGTGAACAAAATTAATTTTAAGAATCTCAAAATGGTCAACTTAGCTATATTTGTAAAAGTTAAAGGTATGTTATTAGTTTAAAGAAACAAATGGATATCCGAAATAAAATTGGACATTATAAAATATTATATATATAGACTTTACTATAAAAATAACATTTTAGTGAGCTTTTTTGGTTTTTGTAACGCTCCAAAAGCATTATATATATTATAAATATATTGGTAAAAGCTATAAAACATGGAGGAAAAAGAGGAAGAAAAGGTTGAAAAGCTATAATTAAGTACTATGATTGATTATTGAAAAAACAACCACTAATACCAAAATAAAATATCTTATAATTTTGGTTTGACTCAACATTCAACATGTAAATGGAAGGAGTCTGAAGCATCCATGTGGTCACATCACATGAAATGTAATTTTAATTTTTCAAGCCATGTGATTATAATAAACTTCCACATTATTATTATTCAATTTACTTAAATTACCCTTCTTTACCCATACTTTTCATGTCATTTTCCACCCCAAACCCCAAGGGCTTTCTTGTCATCTTAACATAAAAAATTTATGCGAAAAGTAGAGGTGGGATGAATTAATATTATAAGCTTCAGTTAAGATTTGTAAGCTTTGATTAAAATCCAGACAGCTAATAAATATAAGGCTTAATTTTGGGTTATTATATTATTAAACTAATTAAAAAATTAGAGTTTTTCTTTTGTTTTGATTATCTCTATGAACCACAGCACAATGTTCCAAGCTTAGCTCTCTTTTTATTTCCTCTTCCTTCTCTTTTGCTCCATTATTGAGAGGAGACACTCATCTTACAGCTTTTCTTTGTCAGAATTTATTTAATTCATTTTATTATTATTAATTAAATGTCCTTAATTATATTGGATTAAAGTTTGATCATCATTATAATGCTGCATTGTTCTCTGATTTAAAAATAATAAAGAAATTTCAACCTTCCTTCCCTCTTTAAAATTTGTCGTTATTAGCCTAATTCCCAACATTTTAATCCCTATCATCATATTACAAAAACCTACTTGTTCAAATTATTACCCCATAATTTATTTTACCAATTTAATAAATAATTTATAACATTGAAACTTCTATAAATTTATTAACAAATATTATTAAAAAGAATAATAATAACATACGTATATAGTTTCCTATATGTATGTACCTTTATACAATCAATGAGCATGTAGATCTAGCAAATGAGTTGATCGATATATATATTTATTTGTTTCTATTCGTTATTACACTGTTTTATTTAAAATAATTTGTACAATAATATCTATATTAAAATTACTAAAAATTTTAGAAAACTGACATTTGTTTTCAGTATTTAATTTTTTGTTTCTTTTTCAAATGGGTGAATATAAAATTTTAAAAAGTAATTTATTGTATGGCTTCGAAATTGGAGCTGAAGATGAGATGTATATATAATTTCACAAATAGTGTTTTCGGATTTGGAGTACTAATTAATGGCAGTTGGTCAAAGTCAACTGTTTCGGGCAATGTTTATTGTTTGGAGATTTGTAAATATCAACGGAAACAGAAACTTGATTTTGTGGGCCTTACTGGACTTTGTTTGTTTCTTAGTGGGCCATCTCCTTCGGAAAATGGCCCAATACAAATTTTATAATAAAATAAAATGCTAAAAGTATTAACAACACACAAAATTAAAACAATAAATTGGCGTCGCCCGGACTCGAACCGGAGACCTTCAGTGTGTTAGACTGACGTGATAACCAACTACACCACGACACCACGACACCACCAGACATTACATTCACTATACTATATAATTTGTAAGATGTTATGTTAATTAATTTGGTACTTAGACTAATTTTTGTATAATTTTAAGAAATTTTTAGGTTGGGTGTTTCATTTTAACACTTACTTAACATAATTTATTGTATATTTTAAGGATACATATAGCAAGTGGATTTCAAGAAATTATTTAAATGTTTCGGTTTTGGGGTTTATGTAAGGTTTAGAATATATCGATGCAATGAAAATTTTGAGATCTCAATTTTATGAGAATGTTTGATTATATCGATAAAATGTTGATAACGAAGGATATGTTTGTTCTTTTAGATAGGTTAGGTGTGCATTATTTATGTTATTTATTTTATTTTCACACTATGCAATAAAATATTTACAGTATAATATAAAGGACGAATCATCTTTTATTTATGTTGATGTTAAATTCACGAAAATGTCAACATATCCTGTCAAAATTTAATATGATGTACGTAAACGGCAAATGCAGGAAAATGGTTGAATGAGTAAAATAAATAAAGGAAAAATAATAGTTAATATATAGAAACA
The DNA here is from genome assembly GCA_025688845.1 of Cucumis hystrix. Taxonomy (NCBI): domain Eukaryota; kingdom Viridiplantae; phylum Streptophyta; class Magnoliopsida; order Cucurbitales; family Cucurbitaceae; genus Cucumis; species Cucumis hystrix. Next base: position 1,900,760 of record CM046887.1, read on the forward strand.
TATGTTTGTCCATTTGCATGCAAGAAAAGGGTATAGCATAGAATCGAAAAGAATATCAAAAGAGAGATAGTAAGTAGCTAAAACACATGAAATTTTTATATTAAAAATATGTTTGACAAAGCATATACAAACAAGGTAATTATTAATTTTTGTCAAAAAATTTGATGTTGGGTTGAATGGAGAAACTCTCTCTATTTACCCTATTTGAGAAGCATGGGAAGGGAAGAACATGTAGGAACATGTGAATTGTCATATTTAATTACAAAAGTGAAGGGGAACACATACTCTAAAAAATACAACCATTTGTCACAACTCCAAAGTCCAACCTATTTGATACCAAGGACAAGGGTATTTTTGGAAAATTTATTTTGAATTCGGTTAAGATTATTTGTTTCCCGTTTAAAATCACTTTGAAATGTATCTTAACTATTCAAAATCAATTTAACATTTAATTTTGTACTGTTAAAATTGTGTTTTAATGATTAAGTGTTTTATATAGATGTTTTAAAAAACAACGAAAATGATTTTATCGATTAAATGATGATTCACTGACGTGCTATAAAAAAAGATATAAAATGCATCAAAAGCTAAAGAGGATAATAACAAAAAAGTTAAATACTATTTTTATCACAGTACACTTTTGATTGTGTTTCGTTTTAGTTCTTATAGTTTCAAATGATTTGTTTTGGTTTATGTACTTTTAACTTTAATTCAATTTTGGTTCTTGTTATTTTAAAAAGCGACCATTTTGATCCCTTCATTTTCATTTTTATATCACTTTTAAGAGACCAAAATTGTCAGTATTTTAGAGTTTAAGAACTAAAATGAATCAAAATTGAAAGTATAAGAACCAAATGAACATTTTGAAACTCTATAAACAAAAATGAATCAAAATGTAAATTATATGAACTAAAATGAATAAAATAGAAAAATATACGAACCAAAATAGTAATTTAACGTAACAAAAATAATAAAGCCAAGAGTATAACGTAAAAGTGGATTAAAGAACAAATGTTAACTTATAAATTATCAAACACATTTAAAAGATGCAATCATATCATATCTTCTTTTTTTAGTTTGGTTTTTTTGTATCTCTCTTAATCCATCACTTGATTTTTAACAAAGAATCCAACCAAATGAAACCATTTGTTTTGGCATCTTATTAACGTTGATTAAAGTATATATGCAAATATCCAACTTCATTTTAATCTCTTTTTCTTCTTATTCAATTTCATCTTCCCTAGTTATATATATCATTCATTCACTTTTCATATCGTTATCAAACTCATAAAAACATGAAAATATCGATGAAAATTAATACCATCCTCTCATAATACACAACACCACACACTATCAAACTTGTGATCCCCTTTCCACAGAAACTGACGTTGATATTTTTGTTCCTCAATTTTCTTCGTCTATTGAGGATGAGCATGACGCCTATTGAGAGGTTGATTAATTACCAATTAGTTGGGTATCCCCCTATTATTTGGGAGAAGTTTTCTAGTGGTCGGTCAGTTTTAATAAAGCTATTTCTAAGAAAACAATAAAAATAAATAAAAACAAAAACCTTAAAATAATAGAGTAAATAATGAAAGGGGATTGAATTGGTAGCAAAAATAAATTTGCCCATGTTTTAGGGCTTTTATATGAATATGATAATGAGAGAGCAGCCGAGTGTTGAAGATGACATTGATGATATATAGTCCACGTAACACCATTTTACAAATACTCCAAAATGTCCCATCAACCTTTTCTTTCTTCTTATCTTTTTAACTTCCATCATTTTCATTTCAAATTCAAATATTACTTTTTTTTTTAACAAAATACCGTAGAATTCGATTGATTGTCGAGTGTGCTTAATCAAGAGGCAGGTAAATTACTAATAGATAAAAAAAAAAAAAAAAATTAAAACAAGTACAATCAATTAATACTTTCTAACCTTTTTTTCTTCTTCTTAAGTATTTCTTTTTTTGTTTTGTTCTCGTTTTATGTTACGTAATTTGAATTTGTTAAGAGAAGTATCATCTATAAACTATATAAACCTTAGTTGTTTGTATCTTCTTATACACTGTTTCTATTATCTTTAAAGTTTAAAATAGAAAAATCAAAATAATAAATTTAAATTAGTATATATATTTAAACAATTAAAAAAAAAAAGAAAGAAAGAAAGAAAGAAAAAGAAAGAGATTGTTTAATCCAAAATGATAGAGAACGAAGAATGGTCCCATTATCTCTGTTTTTCTTTTTCTTCTTCTTTTTCTCTTCGATCCGTCTTTTCAACTTTCTTTTATTATTATTATTATTATTATTATTATTTTCAGATATCTTCATATAATTTATTCCGTCCAACTCCCCCGTCTTCTCCGCCGTATGCTCTCATATTCTTTCCATCCTCAAAACTACGTCGTTTTCTTCCTCATCTCCCCTCTTACTTCCCCAACCAACGCCCTTTTACTTCAAACCTTTTTTCTACCACATTTATTCTAATTTCATTACAATCATTTATTAATTCTTCCTTATTTTCCTTATTTTTAAAATTTATTATACGTTATTTCCTAAATAGAACAAACTGTCTAAATATTCCCAAATTAAAATTTGTATGCAATTTGCCGTTTTTTAAAATTCCACATTTACTCTTTCTTATCATCGTTTTTTCTCTCTTATCTCCTTCAATCTTTTTTCTTTTCCTCTTCTATGATATTTTCTTTTCATATTGTTTCTTCTCCAATTTTTTTCTTTTTCTCTTCTTCGACAATTTTTTTGTATTTTTTCAAACTATTATTTCATTTAAGGTCGTGTGTCAACTATATAAGATGGTGAAAAAAAAATGGTTGGGATTTCAATCAAATCTTGGAAAAAATAGATTTGACTACCAAAATTTCAACGCTTAAATTAAACGATTGTGTCCCAAATCTAAACGATACAGAAAAATATCCAAAATTTCAACGTTTAAATTAAACGATCATGTCCCAAATATAAATGATACAAAAATATTTTTAAAAAAAATCGTTTATAATCAAATCTAAACGATTGTATATAAAGAATAGCCAAATATAAACTATTGTTTTACGTACTCCATGACAATTAATCAAGAGATATTTTTGAAAATTTTCATTATAAACCTACAGTGTAAATATTTGGTCGCTTTGTTCTATTTTTGAAAAGATGCCTTGATTATAAGTATCAACAACTTTTCTTTAAGAAGTTAGTTTGAATTGATTACTTGCAACTGTTGTAGGGTTTCAATTTTATATTTAACTTCGAAATCTTTAAAATAAAATATATGAATGTTATTAAATATTAAAAAAAACAAATATTTTAATAACTTTTTTTAGGAAAAATACAATAGTTTAATATTTACTCTAATCCAACCAATATATTTATTGGTAAGTTCTTAACGAACCTCCAACCTATAGGTATGTGGATCAACAAGCGGCTATACTTATTAATTAGTGTTATAAAGAAATAAATAGAGAACAAGTACTCTTTTTATAAAATTAATTTCAATATAATTTCATTATACAGATATTTATTCAACAGTCAAATCAAAGAATTAGAGGTTACAAATATTTATTCAACAGTCAAATCAAAGAATTAGAGGTTACAAATATTTACAATCATAGCTTAATAATTAAGACAGTAGAGAAAAAAATAACTATTTCCTCGTACTAATAATAAAGTTTTGTTTTCACTTTTTACCCAATCAACTTCATTACTAAAGCATTAATTTTTCTCTTTCTTTATACCCACCGGCAGGGATCAAACGTTTAACTTTTAGCTTTGAAGATGAAATTATACACGTGAAAATAAAAATATCAATCGTTAAATTTATCTTATCGATCAAAGTAAATTTAATTTGACGAAAGTTGACATAATCTTCAATTCTAAAGTTAGAACAATTGTATATGAACAAAAATAGGAAAACAATATCAATTTAAATATATCTATAAACTTTATTGTATTGAGTAAAACAATTCACCAATAATAAAAAGTTTAGTTTAAATAATTATATGCTACACGATATCTTAAACTAAATTTTAATTAAGGTGTTAACAATATTTCACGACAGAAGACTCTTAACAATATTTCTGTTATGAAAGACTACGAAATAACTCTCCGACAATAAATTGTAGTACTCACGAACAAGAAAAGTTGATATATCTAAACAAAAATCTAATATTTCAAATAGTTAAAAAAATAATTTTGGTTTATAAACTTTTGTGAAAGTAAGAATTTAGTCCCTCAACGTTGGTATGTAATGATTTAGTCTAAGTACTTCCAATATTCTAACAATGTAGTCCCTAAACTTTAATTTAAAATTAAACAATTAGTCTTTAATGTAAAAAATTTTCAATTTTTTGTTATTTCATGACATAGACTTTGCACCTTATAAAAGTAATAAACTCTAACTAATTTATAGTTTACTTTTGCACAAAATCTCATTAAATCTTTACTCTAATTTTTTTACTACATGTTACAAAATTTAAAGTAAAAAAGATTAACATTATTACATATAAAAAATCATTGAATAAATTGTTATAAATAAAAATCTAGGGACCCATCTAACCAATTTAAATGGATAGAACCAAATATTTATTTATGAATGTGTAAATGAAATGTTTCAAATAAATAAAATTAAAAAAAAAAAAAAAAAAAAAGGGAGTTGGTGTGTTTATAAAATAATAGAGGTTATATTTAATTGAGACGACAACATTATAAATAAAAATAAATAAAGAAGATCCAAATGTCGAAATCAAAATCTGTTGTGATAACATCTTATCATTAATTATTGAATTAGTAATTGAGAGAATGAAATTAAGAGTATTGAGTGTTTGGCCAAAAAACACTTAATTGGTAAGTGATTTCAATGCTGTTGTTGCCGTGTAGTAGACGAATACTAACTCCATAAAATGCATTATTTCGACCTCTGTATCTATCTATATATATATATATAGGGTTAGCTTAGCTACCTTTTTCTTTTCCTACATTTTATTTTGGGATCCTTGCAAAAATAGTAAATAATAATAATAACAATAATAATAATAATAATAATAATACGACACTACGTTTTTTAAATTGCAAAAGTGACAAATTTAAAAGTCGATAACCCTGTGATTAATAGTCGTCTAATATCACTAATTTTGTAAAATATGTGTTATGAGCTGTTTTTTTTAAATGTTTTTTCATTTGATGAAATTTCTCTTTTATTTATATTATTATTTACCAAATTAATAATTCTCTCACTATATATATAAATAATATAATTAAACAATAATTATAAGACCAATTCATTTCATCTTACATTAATTACATCATTTATATTCACTTACACATGCATCCAATAAATGAGACAACTTTTTTATTTTCTTTTTTGAAGTTAAGATAAATAAATATAAAATAAAATAAAATATATTTGAGAGTTGAATTGGCTACTAATATTATGAATCATTGAAAAAGTGGAAAATTTTCAATAAAGGCAAATAGTTTTCTTTAATGAGTATGCTATGCTTATGCATATAGTTGGTTGGCATCGAAATAAATGTTTTTCAAAATGTTGAGCACAGTGTGTTTGGTTAAGTTGTTCAAATCTTAAATATATCCTTTCTTGTTAATAATTTTATGGTTGATTTTGCGATTATTTAACCCTTCAAATAAGTGTGTGTGTGCACACATTTTGAAGAAATCTCTATGGTGTACGCTATGTACTAAAAGTTTGAAGTGCGACAATAATAAAATATAAATATTGTATTTTGGTGTATGTCAAGAAAGCAAATTGTATTAGATGATGTTGAAATAATCTTTTATGTTGGTAAGTATGACATTTACAAGGGCTAGATGTTTTTAGTTCCAGGGATCCTCAAAAACCCTACCCATTAGTTGCAATAGGCAATGGAAGTTGACTATATTGATTAAATTTTGATTCCACCAACGATTACAATCAAAGTAGTTTCGCACAAAACAAGAAGAAAAAGAACAAAGGAATAAACAAGGAACCTTACAAATTAAATATTTCAATAAAATTATACGTTAATAGTTAAATGTGTTAATATGTCAATTGTATTTAATACACAAAAAGAAAGACACGTTGAACAAGTTAAAAAGAAGTAAGAACAATGCACATAATTTGAATTTGAAGTGGAAAAAAAAATTTGCTTATCCTTTTTTAAAAATCAAATCAAGTCTATTTATTGCGATTATTTATTTAAGAAAATCACTTGCAACTGAAGATGATATTCCTTTGACACTCATACTTTAATTTGGTAATCTATTATTTTGGCAAGTTTTAATAAGAGAAGAATTTGACTTTTAAATTTTGTGGGATCTACATTCCAATTAATAAATTAATAAAAAAATTTTAAAAACTATTATTTGAAAGTTGTAGAGATTATTTATAAGAGATAGTTTTATATATAAAAAAGAATTGAATGTAGGTATAAATAATTTAGAACAGTGTCTTCCAAAAAAATGATAATAACATATTCCGAGGAAAAAAAGGCCGACTCCTTTTTAATAATAATAATATCCAACTCATCAGTGAATCTTCATTAATTGTATTTATGTCCTTTCTTTACTTTTCTCCTCATATCCTCATATCCTCATATCCATTTCCCCATTTTCAAAATCCCATGCAAACAATTTTTAAATAAAAACTACTCTTTTTTTTTTTTTTTTCATTTTCCAACAATTTTCCAATTTTATTTTTTCACAATGTAAGCCCTCGTCTTCTCTACATCTACATGGTAACTATCTTACTCTAAAATCAAAAATAAATTTTCTTTCTTCTTTTAGGTTGTAATAAGAATAATATGTTAAATTCAAAATCAAACTCAGAAGATGTTACAAATTAGTATTTTTTTATTAAAAATTTTGTCAGGCCTTAATCGAATGTTAATATCTAGATTGATATTTTTAGAGAACCTTTTTCTAGGAGCAAGCAAAGACAAAAATTTCCATTGATAGAAAGATAATTTTCGTCTCAATGATAGAACTAAATACGTTATTTAATTTTGTTGTCAATATCGAATGATATTTCGGTTTGAATGGAAATTGAAAGAGTAAGAGAGCGCGTTGTTCGCGAGATAATGCTAACGTGACAACGGGTGAATTTTAGATTGTCACGTAACCAAACAAATTCGGCCAGGTAGAGGAATAAAATAATTGAAAAAACAACCCAAAACGTTCAGATAAATCAGATAAATCTTGAAAAAACTTAAAAGTTGATTACAGTTTCCAAGGCTACACAGTCACAATAAGTTGATTAGATTCTAATGTCAAATAAAAACACAAGAACATGCCAATGCCATGCAAGAAAATTAAAAATTCCAAAAGAGAAAAGAGAGAAAATTACAAGAATTTCAAACGAGTAGTTCCTCCTAAAAGCAAGCACAGATGTGATTGACACTACAGTACAAAACGTAACACAAACAACTTTCTAATTAATAATTAACATTTAATTAGGTTATAACCCAAAATTAAAAGAGTTAATTAATTATTATTATTTCATTAATCAAATCTCATTACTCATCGTCGTCCTTGTCGTTGTTGTCGTCGTCGTCCTCCTCCTCTTGCTTTCCACCATGGAACTTTTGCAGTGAGCAATTGCACCTTGAATCGCACTCTGCAATTCCTCCATTGACGACGTGTTGTTGCTGTGGTTCATCGTCGTTCCCACTCTATTGGCTGAATACATGCTCGATAATCCGGTTCGAGACGATAGAATGCCGGAATGGCTTGGTGAGGACCTAATCGATGAAGGACAACTCGACGCAACGTTTCTTCTTCTCTGATATCTTAAATTATCGGAAAATGAATGCGATAGAGCTCTCGATCCACTTTCTTTCCCGGAGTTATTGCTTGAAAACTCCATATCTGATAATTTATCCTCCTTACCAGATCTATCACTCTTCGTTTTCCATTCATGTTGTTGTTGTTGTTGCTGTTTTTGTGAAATTTTTCCGTACAACGGCTTCACTTTATTCAAATACTTCCTGAAAACTTCCTTCGCTGAGGAACTGATTTTCTTAACTTGCGATCCAGATACTGTTTCAGATTCTGAATTACTATTCTTCGTCGTCGATTCTTTTCTGAACACAGAAGAAAATCTCGAGAGTGAGAAGTATTTACTCTTCTTAATCGGACTTTGCAAATTAGGATTGGAGTGATTCTTCTTGTGATTTTTCGTATTATTGATACCGAATCGAGCTCTGAACTCATCGTCTTCAGTAACAGAGCTAGGTCTAGAGGAATCGCAATCACCGAGTAGCACGATGTCGCTACTGAAGGATGAGTGAGATTCAGTGGAACTTACGGTGGAATCTCGCGATGCGGTGGTGCTATTAGTGTCGGAAGAAGACGACGTGCTAGAGGAGGCGAGAATGAGCGTTCTAACCATGGAGAGACGAGGAGAGAGATGGAGAGGAAGTAACTGACCTTTGTAGAAAAGCTCATCAGCAGGACAAAGAGCGGTGGAAGCTTGACGAGGTGAAACGGAGATGGTGAATTCGAAATCGGAGGAAGAAGAAGAAGAGAAAGAATGCGAGGGAGATGAAGGTAAGGTTTGGGATCTCGAACTTTTCGTTGTTCGTTTCCCCATTGCTTCTCTGCTACATCATGAACTAGAGAGAGAAGGAGAAAAAGAAGAAGAAGAAGAAGAGGAGGAGTGAGAAAGACACGCACACTCACGGAAACAGAGTGAACAGAGAAGGGAAGAAGAAAGAAAGGTTGATATAGTGTGAAGAAAGGAGGTGTAATTAAACGCGCGACGGGAGTGGAATGAAAGACACGCGCCGCCGTGGAAGTGACAAGTCGCTGTCACATGGGGGTTGGGAATTGTTTAAGACAGGTGTCAGTGGTAAATGGTTGGAGTTAGAAAGTCACGTGGCGAAAACGTGAAAGGTGGGAAAAGATCATGATGGGGGTTCTAACTTTCTAACTTTGTAAAGTCTTAATCCTTTTTCTTTTTTTTATTGAACAATTTTCAAAAATAAAATATCTAAGTTTTGTATTTTTAGATTTTATTTATATTTTTCATTTTAATTCTCACCTAAAATAAGCATATCAATTGTTATTAAATGCACAAAGTATGTCTAAATTGCAGATGATTTGTTCTAATTAATTCCCATTGATTTAATTTTCACTCTCTTATTTAAAAATATTTGATTCAATTAGTTGGTGTATACATATAACTATATATATATATATAAGTAGATTGGACACCCACAACAAATTCAATTAATAATTATACATGTTAGTGGCAAAATTTAGTCAAGTGAAAACTCATCCGACTCTCAAATGTAGCCAATAAAAAATTTTGTAATTTAGAGAAGATGTTACCAATACAACAAAAAAAAGAGAATGTATTAGTGTTGTGCTTGATGGGTAAACACTTTGATGCTAGTTAGTATCTTGTATAAAGTGAAGGCAGGTAGTTTTTAGAGGCATCAAGCTTAATTTCTGCAGAGGTGTCATGCTCTATGGATGCTGAGCTTTTTTCTTTTCTTGAATTTGGAATCTACTTCTTTTTTTTTTTTTTTTAGAAACCTACCGTATACTTATGGCTAGATTTTAGTGAGATTACTTAATTGGCTTTGGCATCAATCAATCTTCAGGGACGGGATCATAATTCAATTGGGTTTTGACCTAATTGTCATTTTCTTCCTATTTGTTAGAAACTCTTGTAAATTTATGTATGTTGCAATAATATTCAAAAGTTGAATTGTAAATTTTCATAAGTTAAAAGTGATTTTACAAAGGGATAAATATGGAAAAATAATCATGAAGCATATATATGGTTTTATTTTAATTTTTAGAAATGTAATTTTATATAATAATGATTGGGAAACGGGGGGTGGGAGGAAGATCAATACTAAATCACATGCCTACATGAGGTTTGGCTATACTAATTAATGCACACTCCTTCCCTTCTCATATTAATTAATTCTCTCTTTATTGTATTCTTAGTTTTTTTTTCTCCTTACATTTACCAATTAAAAGCTTGTAATTACTTTGATGTTTTTATTTGCAACTTTATGGGATAAATTACAATTATTCAACCTTTCCCTCGTCGGAAGAGTCATTAGGTCTAGCAATGTCCACTAATTAAACGGATCCAATCTAGGGTGTCCTTTTTTCCTTTAGTGACCATTTTTTTCATTTTTTTTTACTTTATAAATATATTGTATCTAGAGATCTTTTTCCTTTGAAGTTCTATGAGTTTCGGGGTCAATTAGTGTTTACTTACGAAGGGACGTATGAACTATTTGAATTAACTTTGTTTGTTTCTTAGGGTTATGTCCGTTTTCTATGTTTATAATGTGTAATGATTTTTTTTATATTGTTTGAGTCTATATCTTTTTACATGTAGTTAAAACAAACATAATGATATATATCGTAAAAAGAGAAAGAGAAAAAAAAGAAAAGCAATGATGATGTTATAGTATTACATGAATTCATTAATTAATGTGAGTTAAAGTTATTTTTACTTTAACAATATGTGGGATGAGAGATTCAAACTTATAATCTTTTGGTTGAGAGGATACTGTTTAACTGTGTGTCAGATGAGTTGTGTTTGTATTGATAACATATAATCTATTGTTTGTTTGTGTATATTTAACCATTTTGTATAGTATATTATTATGTATCGTTATTAGCTCAATTATTGTTATTGTTTTTAACTCTCATCTCTATTGACAATTAGAGATGGTTTTATAGAGCTCTATTTGCAAACCCTAATGTTATTTTTATGATAATCAATCCGTATAGGGTACTTAGACGATTATATTAAAAGATTAGAAACAAGAACGATATATTTGATGTTTTAATGATGAAAAAAAATAGGGATTAACATAATGATCAACCACAAATCGAGTGAGGTTGAACAATAGAAGAGGAGGATAAAAGAAGAAGAAGTTAGTCCCTTGTTCCAACTATGATAGATTTCGAACAAAATCCTCAAGGGAGAAAAACAAAAAAAAAGTACACTATAATGTTCATTAAACTTGCATTATTTTCTCATAAAAAAAGATTACCTATAGTTAGAATAACAACACTATTTAATCAACTAATGTCATCTAATAATTTATTAGAATAGTTTATCTAAATATGAATATGGCTTATTTCTTAATTTTAGAAAAAGTAATACTACAAATTCAAAAATGGTGATTCAAACAAGAGAATAAGTTTGAATATTTCAACATTTCTTACCGAATTTGAACGATGTTTTTAATTATCCCAAAAACTTTTGCATAGAACTTTTAGTCCTGTTTTCGTAAAAGCAATTACTATTTGAAGCTTTTGTGTTTGGTCTCAAAGAGTTGGAAGTTGAATAATGCTTATGAGTATCACGTGACACACAATGCAATTCAATATATGAACTAATTTAGGTGCAACATTTTGGCTTTTGATTTGCAGTGATGTTTTATTGAATATTATTTATAGTAAAGTGCTTGAGATGGAAATATATCTTTGGGGGGGGGGGGGGGGGGTTTGAAAATCCCAAGTATATATTCTTAAATTTATTCTAAAAATAAAATAATAACAACAATAAATATTCTTATAATTAATGAAGAAATATAGGAAACTTCTTAATTCAACTTAGGTGCCTGTCGGTCCAATTAAAACTTTGAGATTTAAGTAATTTTCATTTTTAATTACAGAATTTTATTTTAATTAATTTAGATTCCCTCACCGGCAGCTCTTCTCGTCATTCAAAACCCAAAATTAATATGATTTTATTTATTTATTTTGGGAGAAGTTTCATTTTTACTAAAATGAAGAAGATTAAAAAATAATAATAATAATTTTAGGTTGAAAAAGGTATTGATAAATATAGAGAAGTTTTGATTTAGAAAACTTGGACAAACAAAGACAAACCCCTTTAGTTAAATGTTGATATACTTAGAAAAGGAAAAAAAAAAGATTATATTTATTTGTAAATGTATTGTAATAAATGCAAAGGTGAAGAGTTGAACCTGGAATCCTTATCCACAGGACAAGGTGCCAATTCAGCTAAGCTCATGTTGGCTATAAATGTTGATATAATAATAATTTTGAATGCAATACAACAAATAATTTGTTGTTTAACAAAATGTATTGAAAATATTTTGTTTTAAAAAGGTGCTTAAATCTAATATGTATGTTCAGTGAACTTTTAGAAAGTGCATATCTTTGTCCTTGCTGTTAAAATTTACTCTCTAACGAAATAGTGAGGTAAACCGATGTTTTATTGGAAAACTCAATAAGTTAACGAAATTTTAATGATATATTTTGGTCATGTACACTTTTAAAAATGTTTGTTTTAATTAGTCCTTAAACTTTTGAAAATAGCATATTTTGGTTTTTATCTTTAAGATTTTGTTAACTCTTTAACAAAGTAATGAAATAAATTAATGTTTTATCGGAGAACAAAGAAGTTAACGGAATCATCCAAATATAAAATCCACATGATCGTTCCATTAAATAATTAATGAAATTTTAATGGCATGGATCAAAGGTATTTTAATCCACATGTGGTTTGTTAATGGTTTGATAAGCTCGGTTTGTTGATTGACTTTGATAAATTTTTTGACTTGTTGGTTGACTTGGGATTGGTCTATGGCTTATTGATTGATTTGGATCAACCTCTAGCTTGTTAATCGTCTTAAATAGACCATTAACTTTTCTAGGTTTGAAAGTTGTCTAGTCCTTAAACTTCAAGATAAGATATATTATTAAGATCTCTAAAGATCAAGAGTTTAAATATTCAAAACTTTTGGAGCTGCTCAATCTTCAAAGTTTGAGATCTTCAATCTCCAGAGCTTCAGTCTTTAGTTCTTTTCATCCCTCAAAATGAATGATAATGCTTCTATTTATAGAGTTTCCATGGGCTTAAGAGAGTTTGAGATTATTTGGTCCATGGATTGTCCATTAAGTCAAATTAACGGGATTTTAGGCTTAGTTGTAGTTTATGCCAAATTGAGCTTGTAGTTCAATAAAATCCAAGTCAAATATTAACAGGGATAACTGGTAAATTTTTTCAAACGATAGAAGTCTATCACTAATAGACTATAAGAGTCTATCAACAATAGAGGCTTATCACTAATAGATATTGCTATATTTGCAATTTTTGAAAAATATTGCTATATGCTTAGTTATTATTCCTAAAAATGCCACAAATTATTATTTAGAAACAACCAATGACATATCTTTTTTTTGCATATTGCGAATATGACAAGTAATTAGTGATATCACATGGTTATTGATTTTTAAATTCGTTACTTTTACAATTTAGAAAATGTAGTGACATGAGTTTTATTATAGTTTTTTTTTTTTGCTATTTTTTTTTCAAATGCACCTTATATTTACCATTTATATTAAGATTTAGGGGCCGTTTGGGGGAAGGAAAGGAATAAGGGAGAAAATGAATAAGAAAAATTGGGGATTAAGTGGAGGAAATGATTATTATAATCCTTGTTTAGGGGAAGGATTAAGTGAAAGGAATATGGAGGATTATTTATAATACTTGTTTGGGGGAAGGATTAAGTGAAAGGATTATAGAGGATTATTATAATTCTTGTTTGGGAGAATGATTATTTTGGGAAGGATTATGACAAAAAAAATTTGTATTTTTTTTTCATTTGTGTAATTTTTTTTTTATTTGTACGTTAACCCCAATATGAGAAAAAATACATAATTATTTTTTTCTTGGAAATGAAATTATTGTTTTTTTGCGAACTCAATACAAAATAAAAAATGTGCTAATATTTTTTGCATTTGTGTAAATTGTTCATACCGTAAAACCTCTACAACAAAAAATTATATTCAAATTCATTTTTTTAGTTAGGTTGTACCATAATCCAAGTGTTCACAAAAAAAATTGTGATTTTTTTTTGTTGATTTTGTATAAATATTTTTTTTACTTGTAACGTACACCTAATATATTTTCAAAAGTAAAGTTTTTTTTTCTCAGTAGTTTTTTCTTTCTTTTTTAACATTAAATCCAGTACACAAAATAAAGTGTATTAATTTTTTTGTTGGTTGTGTAAAATATGTTTATGAAATTTATACCGTAAATTCAATTCACACAGAAATTGTATTATTTATTTTTTTTTGCATTAGTCTAAACTTATTTATTTTGTTCGTACGGTTTTCCAAAACGACGAAAAATTGTATTAAAATAATGTTTATACTTCATTTCTATTGTAATCCTAACACACAGCAAATATGTATTAATTTTTAAATTGATTTTGTATAAAAAAAAATTTGGATCGTACACATAATACACAATACACAATACAAACAAATTATATTATGTAAAATATGTTTATTCAAATTGTACCGTAAATAGAATACAAAAAGAAATTTGTATTTTAAGTTTGTATCATCAATCATTTTTTTTATTTTTCTTTCATTTTTAATATTTTTTTTTCATTTATTAATTTTTTTTTTTCATGAGAACGATAAACAACATACTAGAGAAAATGACTAATTCGTTTGGTACAAAGAGAATGAAGAAGGAGAGATGTGGATTAATTTGTTTGAGAAAGAGAAGAAATAAGAGGATTAATTTGGAGAGAAGAATAAATAAATGAGGAAAGAGAATAAGAAATAAATGAGGAAATCGAAGGATTATATTGGAAAATGAAAGGATGAAAGGATTAAGTGAAAAAAATGAGGTAATAAATGAAGAAAAGAAGGAATAAGGGGATTAAGGATAATGTTTTCCCTCCCGTTGATACATGGGTCAATCAAGTTTTCCTTTCCCCCAAACGGCCCGTTAGATTTAGTTTTTCTTCACGCATTGGGCCAGTAGAAAATCCATATGGTTTTATGGGTCCAACTTGTTATACAGAGCCAGGCCCAGCCGATTTTGTAGACGCTCCAATTTGAAGTTTGGTGGAAAAGTGGACCACACCGTCAGGTCAAAAGAGATTAGTAAATAAATAACAACTACAATAGTAATAATAAAGAAAAAGAACAAAAGAAAAAGAAAAAGGAGCCCCCCCCACCCCCTACCCCTTAGTCCCCCACCAAGAATATTTGGATGAAATTGAAACACCTTCCGATTCCTCAATTCATCTTCTTCTTTCAACTTCTCCTCTAACCTTTTTGTCTTCAATTTTCCTCCTCTCTCCATCTTCATAATCATAAATCCTTACTTCCAACAAGATCACGAACAACATCTCTTCTCTTTCGGTATAAAATTTGATTTAATTGCCTTTTCTTTTTCTTCCTTCCATGTTTATCTTGATTTTTTTGACTGGATTTGATTCTGTGTTTACGAGAGCTCGTTGATGATCTGTTTTCTTCCATGATTTTATGATTTAGACAAGATCTTGTTCCATGATATGACGCTTTGTATCCTGTTCATTGCCTGATGCATGCACTTGTATGTTCTTAGCGTCCAATTTTGTGTAAGGATTACGACTGAATATTCGTCGTCAATTGTCGTAAACTTGAGATCTTCATGAAGCCTGAAATAATATGTATGCGATGGGGGGGACTCTTAAGCGCGCACGGCGGAGCGAAGGAGGGGGTTGCCTCTCTCTGTTCGTTGTAGGATTATCTACTTTGTTCTTTGAAAGTTGAAAGATTATGTATATAGAAATGTTTTATGGAAATTCTTTTTTAGAAAAAGTAAATGTTTGTTTGATTGTCTTCTCTAACAAAATAACCTTGTTTATTTTGTTCCTGATCTTTTATCTTCTCTAACAAAATTGAGCGGCTGTCCACTCTTTTTTTTTAGAGCTGTTGGCTGCACCATAATTATGTTTTTTTTTTACCTTCCCCCACGAATTTTGAAGAAAAAATTGTGGTATGGAGATTAAACCCAAAAGAAAGAGTACAGATTTTGAATTGCGATGCTTATTTTTTCTATACTAGCCTCTTGTGCTGTTGAAAGTTACAATTAAATGATTGTCAACTTAATAGGTAAGTTTACTTTACATTTTGGTGTTTAAGAGTGTTTTGACTTCTTTATTAATTAATCAATGAAACCCGTTCTACCCTAGAAAAAACATACAACTTGATAATATGCAGAATTTGAATGCTTTGAGTTATCGTGTTTTCGTGAAACTTGCTATTGTTCCTGACCTTTTTTTGTGTGTGTCATGGGGTGGGTTATTGTTCTGCTCAGGAAGAATGGCTCGTGTTCGGAATTTCAGTTCTCAAGGAGGAATGGTTAACGATGATTACTGGGCCACCCTGAATCGATATGATGTCAAAAACCATCATCAGAATACAAGTAGGAGCAGTTATTATGATTATGGCTATGGCAGCAACCATTTTGAATTTCTGGGGCAGTATAAAAACCAGGTTGGTAGGTCTATTTATGCAAGACCTGATAATTTGAACTCCACCAAGCCTCATAACTCACAGTCTTTTAAGAGGAGGAAGTTTTCTGCTTCACGTTGGGAGGATAGTGGGAGGTATCATTGGCAGGGAAGGACATATGATAATGGACCTTCGATCTATAGCAATTTGGTCCATCCTCCTCCAAGATCCAACAACGATGTCTCTACATCTGCCAGCTGTAAACGAGATCGCAGAATGATGGAAGATGATGAACCTTTTTTTATGTCCAGGGATGAGATTGAGAGATGTTCACCTTCAAGAAAAGATGGTATTGACACAATACGTGAAACACATCTGCGGTACACATATTGCGCCTTCCTTCAAAGTCTTGGTTTGCAGCTTGAGTTGTAAGTAATTGAAATCTCTGACAATTGTTTTTTAGTTCAGTGAATGATCTGTTTTTTAATTTACCAATAAAACAACATTTGTGGGCCCCATGGAGTTGCTTACACTTATCGTTGTTTCTTGTAGACCTCAGACTACCATTGGCACTGCGATGATTCTATGCCATCGGTTTTTTGTTCGAAGATCACATGCTTGTCATGATAGATTTGTAAGTTATTTTTGCTTAAAGGCTTGGTCTCTGCATGAGCAATGCTCACATTCATTAATCTGAAAATATAATTAGTCTGTAAATCATTTCTCTTTCCTGAAATTCCTTTGGAGAGGGTAATAATTTATGCACTCTACATTGGTTACTGTTGCTAACGATTTAGATTTGAGAACTTTGCTACTCAGCCTACTCTTTTCTCTCTCTCCTGTTTTATTTATACCATTTTGCGGAACATAAGCACAAATTGAACGTTCTTTTTCGTTTGTTGTCTCATTTTAGCATTAATGATAGAGTACCAGTAGTCTTCATATTGATTGTATCAATTTATTTTGCATCCATGTTTCATGATGTGATTATTTTGCATTAATTGGTTCATTTTTTTTACTCACCTCTGTTGCAGTTGATTGCCACATCTGCACTCTTCCTTGCTGCAAAATCAGAAGAGACACCACGTCCTTTGAACAACGTCTTGCGAGCTTCATGTGAAATTCTGCACAAACAGGATTTTAATGTCTTATCTTACATGCTCCCGGTTGTGAGTATCCTCAGAAATCTTCATTGTCTATGACTATTATATTTTTTTGCTTACCCTTTACATAGCAAGTTCTTTGTAAAGAAATTTCTCCTAAGGTGTGTTAGAATACAATCACGAAGATTTTTTTAGGATAAAATATCTACAAAACATTCATTTTCTCTGTACACCACTGTCCGTATGTTAGTTTGTTCATCTGATTGAGTTTCAATATGACAAATGGTAAAATTATAATCAATCCCAATAAACTATAGTTCTTAACAAAAGCACTATGTTATGACTACTAATCATTTCTTACAAGTTTTAACTTCCAAGTCACGGAGCATTATTTCTCTTTGCAAATTATAAATTCCATCATAATGACATCTTGCTATCCACATTTTCAACAGGATTGGTTTGAGCAATATCGTGAAAGAGTAACTGAGGCTGAGCAATTGATCTTGACAACTCTAAACTTTGAACTCAACGTGCAACATCCCTATGCTCCTCTTATGTCTGTTCTTAATAAGATAGGTCTTTCACAGTCGATCTTGGTGAATCTTGCACTGAACTTGATCAGTGAAGGGTAAGTTCATCACTCTATTTGTTCCACCCGTCCATTTGATTTATTAATGTTAAAAGGAATTAACATGCAATACATTTGGTGCAAGATAGAGATCATGCAATTTATTGCTTCTCTGCAATTATTTTGTCCTTGCAACTGCTTCAGGAATCTTTCTGGATTGTCTAGTCTATTTAGTAAGCATGCTCTTGCCATTGTGAAAAGTAGGTCAATGATGTAACTTAAAAAATTAAATTTGGGATATATGGGTGCAAGAACCTCAGTGGAATGACAGATTTCCTGACTTTTGGCGTTGATTGTGACATGAAAGAGGATAATGGTGATCTTCTTTCCTTGATCAAAATGGTGTGTTACTTGTGTCAATTGTTTTCTTGTTAGAGCGGGCTACCCTTGTACATTTATCCTACTATGAATTATTGATTCTTCTGGAATGCGTATAATTTGCAGGATCTATGCACGATTAGCATGCTCGCCTATTTGATATACTTAGCTGGCGGATTGATTTGCTGTTCATGGAAACTTTTGTTTTACAAGTGAAGTAATTTTAACCATGAATACACCTGATCGGCTTGATACTTGGTGTGAATGATTGCCAAGGAGCCTACTGCACCACTTTCTATCTTTTCTTAACAAAAAAATAATAAATAAAAAAAAAATTTCAACCCTCCCTGGAGAAGCACTGCCAATGATCTTGTTTTCGCTCTTATTTCACTATGATGGATGGTCAAGTGAGTTGAGTTGAGTAGAGAATTTTCTGATCAACTTCTTTGGACGAGCTTCTATTTAGCACAGAATAAGTCATGATAGAGATTTAGTTTATGATACAATTCTTCTCAGTCTTTCCTTCCAAGTTTCAAGAATCAAGTGTACCTATGGCATAAATAACATGTCAAAACGCCAAAGTGAGCTTAGCTCAAGTTACATAAAGCGTCTATCCTTGACTAAAAGGTTTGAGATTTGAATTTCCCTGCCCCATGTTGAACTCAGAAAAAATGAAAAAGAAAAAACATGTCAAGTCACTGGGTTCTTGATATTCCATTAGCACAAATACAAGTAAGCCCCTGAGTTGAAAATCTTAATTTGTGCCAACTTATGTTTGTAAGTTGTGTATTTACTCACATACTTTGTAGATTACCATTTGGTATTTTCATCATTTTGAGTCAGAGAGGGTGGAACTCATCTGTGGTGTTACTTTGCTGGTTCAAGACAGGCGGATTTTGATGAGGGATATGGGTTATCTAATATCTTGATAGGCATGGAATGCAAATCGTAGAAAATCACTAAAAAATTAAAATAAAATGATTTTGGATCTTTCCCTCACTCTAGGAGAATATAAAATGTATGCATTCTTATATAATTGCGAGTGAAGAGGCCATTTTCCTTTACAGTGTATGCCCCCTTCATGTTCCATTTTTCTTCAATCCTTGATTGTTATATAATATATAACCGGAGCTTTTTAAACTTGTTATTTTCATCACAATGGAACCTGAAGTTTTGTAGTTTCACATAAATGGTATAACACTGACATTATTTTATGACATAAAATATATTTTACATTGGGATGGTTTCATTTTGAAATTTATTTGCTGATGTATATGGTTTTTTTCCCCTTCTCACAGGAGCTCTATCTTTTCTTGTCCTTGCATTTTCACTTATAGCTTTTGGTGTCCCCTTTCCCATTTTGCTTTTGGTGTATTTTTTAATAATTATCATTTAAATATCTACATCTCTTGGCAATTTTTGAATGTTTAAGAATCTATTTTTTAAAAAGAAAATTCTCTTAACAATTGACATTCAACTGATTTGTCTTCTCTGTGGTGCTCCTGTTGTCAAATAAATATCTTTCTCTTGTTATTTGTCTTTCTGGATTTTATAAGCTATTAAAACTTTGAACTTATTGTGAAACTGTTTCAATTTTCTTCATTTTGTTTCTATGGAGGATTGAACTCTTCTCTTTCTGTTTGGCTTTTATTTTTAATAGTTTATTTTCTTATTCATGGCCTTTTTAATGTATGTTGTATAAATTTAGCAACGAACTATAGCTGAAAGATGCATGCTTGGCCTATTTTATCCTACACTAGCTAAGACTATTGAATGAATCTGTAATATTTTTTTTTTTGGTTTTGATGTATCTGTTGACCAGTCATTTTATATTTTGTGATTTTAGGAAATCCTGAAGGTGTAAAATTTTGAAATATTCAGTGACATCAAGGTTTTGCATTCAATTTGTTGGGCTTAGAAATTTTAAATTTAATTCCACTCAGGTGATGTTTGTTACATTTTATATCATGTTTAGAATCACTGTCATCAAACAAATAAAGTGTGATCTGCATGCACGTGTAAAGGTAGCTTTGTCCATGTAATTCCACCCTCTCCCTCCCGCCCACCAAAACAGATAAAGAACCACATCCTACCCAAAGTCTGAGCAAAATTATCTTCAAGGTACACGCGTTACAATAGATGCAACATCCCTTGTCCAGAGCTAGTTTTGTTTGTAGAAATCCCACCCTCCCCAACCAGTCTATGTTCCTAACTAAAAGAGGAACAAAACTGATGTCCCAGCCTAAGACTCGAACGAATTACCTTTAGACTCTAGTTAAGGTTCAAGCTTTACAATAAATGAAACTTTCCATGAACCTGAGTTCTTACAAATAGTACAGAGGAAACAACTCATGCAGACAACCAGAAAAATGTAATGACCAGTACACTAATACTTATATACGTACATGCAATATATAAGTGTGTGTGGAAGAATTATATTTTCTTCTGATGTGTATTTTGTACGACGGTGGGAATTTTGGGTTGTATCTGTATGTGGGGTTAGCTTGCATGCGTTCAAGCACGATGAGATGAGAGTGCTTGATGACCTTCCAGTCCAGATCAACATTTACGTCGTTTAGAGCTGAAGATGGTGGGTTGCTTTGAGAAGTTTGATTGTTTGCGACTTTTAGTTTGGGTTGCATTAGTCTCTGGAATCAAAAGCCCCTGCTGCCAAATTTACCTGGGAGTTTGATGTATTCTGTATATGGGGTATAACATATTTCATATGATAATGATACTATCGGCAATCTTCCAGACATTCTTGGAAATATTCTACCTGAGTTGCTGCTTTTTAGTTGGTAAGAAGAAATGACTTGCTTTTATTCATTTGAAGTGAACGCTTGAAATTACTTTGCTTCTGCTCTTTAGATTTTTGTTGTTGCATAAAATTGTGTATCTGGAGCTGATGCTTTTTCTGTTTTGAAGTACTGTTAGACAATGCCATCGTATTTAATAATGGACCCAGATGGTTTGTTTAACTGTTTGATGCGTTCTTCAACCAAGTGATGGTGGTTGTGGTAGTTGTTTCGAGGCTGATATGCGGTATTTTTTTCTTTTTAGGCTAAGGAGCTCACTTTGGCTTCAGTTTAAGCCCCAGCAGATAGCTGCTGGAGCTGCATATCTGTCTGCCAAGCTATTGAATATGGACTTTGCTCCTTATCAAAATATCTTGCAAGAGTTCCAAGCAACGCCAGCCATTCTCCAAGGTATTTTCGGAGAACTTCTTAATGTTTTTGCATGTCCTATATATTAAGCAAGCAATTAAGGAATGATTGCTTTAAAAATTAACCTAAAGACAACTATTTCTTCTTTTAATTTTCACTCTGGAAAACCAATTTTGAAATCTTAGCCACGTGTATAGAACAAAAAAAGCAGGTGTTTGTTTGATAAACTATATATTTTATATTATTGAAAGCTGTTTTATAAAGTTAATTGATCAGAGTTCAAGATTATTATTTTGTAGTTAAAATGATAATTTACAAGTTTGGTTTCAGTAGAACAAATTTATTTATTAGAATTAACGTATGGTCCTTGAAAATAAGGTACTGAAATCATGTTGGAGAAAATCTCTCAGAAAGAGAAAGTTACGCATATTAGTTAAAAAGAAAACAGAAAACAGAATAGTAGTTCTGAGAACAATCTCTTGAATCCATCCTACTTCTAATCGTCGATATAGAGTGATATGGACAGAAAGTTGTGTAATTATTCTACCGGATATAATTCTTGTTTTATTTTACTAGGCTTGTTCTTAGAATGATTCTTAAGTTTTGAATTTGAGGCGGTTTGTGTGTTTTGCTCTCTTTGTAAAATGCAGATGTGGCCCAGCAGTTGATGGAGCTATTCTGAAGATGAAGCACATCAGTGAAATGATGGGAAATGATAACATGTTTGTGATTCTTACGTCCAAGTCTTCAATAGTTAAATCCTGACAGTTGGTTTAGGTTATAGTGTGACTATGTTGGAAGGGTTAACATGAATGGTTCTTCATTCCCTTTCCATGTTCAAGACAGTGTTTTACACGTATTCATTTGGTGAACGGAATCGGATGGTTATACAAAAAAGCCTCACTTCTGGTCTGCTCTCTCTCTTTCTCTCTCTTTCTCTCTCATTGTCTCTTTTGATTTCTTCATGTTTTTAAAGTAATTCAACCACACTTCTATCAACATGTGCATATTTCCTCGTAAAGAAAAGGGATTAACGGAAGACATAGCTCAAATGATTTAGACCTATATGTTTTACAGGAAAAAGACTAGAGGTTAGAATCTTTCATATGAGCATAGTTCATAAATTAGAGGTTTGATTCTTTGCTCTACATGATGTAAGTTATAATACTTGTTCTTTATTGCAATAGTAATGATTTCTTTAGTGTTGGAACAAAAGTACCAATGAAGTGGATATCCTACAAAACTCAGATGACTTTTATGGTGATGATCTTAGATGATTGAATGGTCAACCTCTATATATTGTAATTCTTGTTGCGTTGCAACAGTGATGATTTATGCAATGTTGGAACAAAAGTAGTTGTGAATTGGGTATCGTCCAAAATATAGAGATTATCAAATAAATTGTAGCAAATCAAGATCATACTTTGAGTCACGGGTATGCAATCCTTACAATCTTGGTTGGATGGTCCAAGTTGTTCACATTGTTGGATTAGTCATAACTCATATATATTGATATTTAAAATTTGTGTTATTAGTATACGTTGTCATATTTAAAATAAAGTGAAGTAAGGTTAGGTTAATAAAAAAAATACTGAAAAGAGAATAAATAAATAACATGAAAACCTAATCCAATCCAAACCAACTTGAACTTTTTAAGTGTTGGGTTGGAGACTTGGTTCAAATCGACCAACCGATTAACCCACTGTTCATCTACACCTGTAGTTGTGTAATGTCTTACACTATTGTGGCATTTTTTTTGGTACCTGAAATTTGGAATATGCAAATCTAATAACCTTAAACGAAGACGTTATTGTGGTTTGTTTGGAGCCTTCTTGGTGACATATAATGTTCAAGACACCAAAGCATATTAACAATCACAATATTTGTGTTTCGAATCTCTCAAACTTCAACCGTTCTAAAAGAAAAAAGAAAATTTTTCTTAGGTCATATCCTCAAATTTTCTATTTTAGAAAATGCTTTGAATCTAACAACCAAGCACAAAGAATGCTAATTAGAATTAGTATACAACATATTTAATTATTTATAGTTATTTATGATTTTATGATTTAGTGGCACTATATAAACTATAAAACTTAGATGACACGGTTATTTACTTTGTAACACTCGTTCTAATAATATTATTCTTCCTCCGCACTATTAAACCCTTTGAATGACTATTTCATAATACTATTCGGGCTCCTAAAAGGATCTATTTGGAATAAATTTTTAGGTAAAAAGGAATTGTTTTTAAGTATTTCCTTAGCAAATGTTAGCAATTACAAACCCAAATCCTTGTGTTGAAAAATGTCAGTATTTGGTGAACAAGACCTAAAGCCAAGACTTGGACCATATTGCATTGGAATTTTCCTTTTGTTGAATTGTTTTTGGGAATTATTTTATCTTGATAGCTCTACTGAGGATTTGGAATTTATTGGAAAATATTAATCATTTGACTGACGTATAACTTAGAAGATGGAATATATAAGTTTGTTTTTCTTTAATGAGAAAATGACCTAAGTTAAGAAAACAAAGACATGAAAGAAACTCTGGACTGCGACATGCCTACTGAGTTTTATTTTTTCATTGAACTTTATAATATTTATTTTGACTATTTCAATCATATCAAAACAAACCAAAAAATAATTTACAGGATATAACATATTTTAATATATTGATAAATATTTTAAAAAGTTTGGCTATTTAAAACAATTTTCTTATTTATTTTTAGTTGAATTTATTTATTTTAAGATAATGTCTTGCATTGAACAACTCATTTCCTTTGATAATTTGGAAGTGTCGAGGACATTTACTTTTTCCAAAATAAAGTCATAGTGGAACTTTAGTGAAATGATAATGATGTTTTCCTTCTAAAAAATAAAATTTAGATTAGTCAGAAAGATTATAAACTTTCTAAAGTTTAGAAATAAATATCAATCGATCAAAATTTATAACTTAAAAATGAAATGAAATGCAACATTTGAAGAAGCCCGTATGAGTATTACTGCGTAAACGATTTCTAAAGAATTTAAATGGTAGATTTATGAAAGTTTAAGAATTTAATTGGCATGACTATGTTATATTTATGAGCTCACTAGATTCTAGTATATAGTATTAGAATACAAGGTAGCTTTTCTGAAGATTTGTTAATTTCAAGTTAATTTCACAAAATTTCTTTTGCAATAAACTTTTAGAGGGAATTTTTATTATTTACTATTTATAATATTTTGGTGGTATGGTTGATTTGTAGTTGATTCCAAATCTTAACTCTCAATCTTCTTTCTAATTGATTTCCACTTCTTCTTGATTCGATTGAACCTGGAAGACGGGGAGATCCACAGATATAGCTCAATACCCAACTCTGTTTTTTCTTTTTTCCTTTTTTAATTCCCCATTTCTTCAGCTTCAATTTCGTTTATTACGATCTCGATTCGCTATTTTCAGGGATTCTTTTCTCTGGATTTCGTTTTTGAAAATTTTGAATCCGACCCAGTATTTTGCGGCTGTATCTGATTTCCAATCCATTACAAAGTTCGAGTTTTTGAGTTTGATTGTACTCAAAATTAGGGTTCATTTGAGTTTGTTTAGGATTGGATCAGAATTGATACACCATGTTGTCGAATCAGCTTCAAAATGGAATGGATAGAGCAAAAAACATGTGGTCTCTTCTTCCGAACACCGACGAAAATGAGGATGACCTTCTTAGTATCTTGAAGAAAAACGACGGGGGTGGTGTCGAAAGCCTTGATTATGAGGTTATTGAGAATTATGCTTACTGGGATGAACAGGTACTTCTATTCTGTTTTGTGTCTGCTGGTCTTTGGAAAATTCTGATTACTTCAAAGTTTCTTGTGTTCGGTTGAAAAATAATTCTTTATTGTGAAATGGTGCTTGAGCGGATGGTGTTTTTATGCTTTTTCTCACGATGTGTGTCTGGTGTTCTGTAGGCGCAAAGAGGGAAATTATTTGTTGGCTATAGTGTGGCAGTTAAGTGGCTGTATGCCTTGTTCATCGGTATTGGTATGATAACAGCTTCCCTTTTACCTTAACACATCTCCATACTTCTATTTACTATTACTCATGTTTAAAAAGTGAAAATATACTTAGTTATTTCAATTTATGGATAAAATAATCGAATTTGTCTGATATATGTGGTTTATATGATCCTTGGTTTAGTTGGAGATATTAATCTAAGTTATTGTAATTATTATTAGTATGATTGAACTGAAAGCATTGGACATTTTGTGGTTTCCTTTTTGCATAAATTTATTTAACCTCCAAAAGCATCTGGTTGTTCTTCTTATCATGTCAAGTTAATGATTTCTCTTGACTGCGTTCAGGCACAGGATTGGCTGCAGTTTTCATAAATATGGCTGTTGAGAACTTTGCTGGCTGGAAATTTTCATTGACATTTGCCCTAATTCAAAAGTCATATGTGGCTGGTTTTATAGTGTACTTAGCTATCAACTTGGCTCTAGTATTTTCATCCGTATATATTGTCACACACTTTGCTCCTGCGGCAGCTGGATCTGGCATACCTGAAATCAAGGGATATTTGAATGGTATGACATATCATTGATTGCTCTTCATTTCTTTTCCCCAGTAAAATTAAAGCAAATTTTTTGGGTGTTTGAAAGTTTTTCTTTTGTTCAAATGAACAGGAATTGACATACACGGAGTTCTTTTCTTCAGAACCTTAATTGGAAAGGTATAATTGGTAACCCCCCGTGTCCTTGTAGTCAAAACTTTCTGCAGATATATTTTAATTTTTCTCATTTTTTCATTTCATAATCTTGTTATATGTCAGATATTTGGAAGCATTGGTTCAGTGGGAGGTGGATTAGCTTTAGGCAAAGAAGGGCCTCTTGTACACACAGGCGCATGTATTGCTTCTTTGTTAGGCCAAGTAAGCTAGCACAAATTTCTTGGAGTAGTACTATCGTGACAATTTATATTTTCAGAATCCAACAAGAAAGTAGATTTTATTAATCTATGTTTAGTTTAATTTGTTATGTGTATTTATGTTTAAGTCCCATTTACAGACAAAGTTTTATTGTTATTCCATACTTGTCTCAAACTCTGGTGCTGTAGTTGTTTGGTATCCATTTGAAATTGAGACTTATTATTCAATACTTTAATTCATGACGTTCAAGAGGCCTGATATCTTTTTCCTGACTTAGTTGACCTGTATTATGAATGTGTCCACACACACACACATTCCATCAGTTTTCTTACCTGAAAGCTGCAAAATCATTAGTGTGGTTTTGCAGAATTTAGGGTGAAAGTTATTGTTTTCAATAGGCAGATTCCTGAGTTGTAGACTTTGAAGTGTTTAGAGGGGCCGAAAGGGATGCTAGTGATGTTTGGTCTCTTGTTAGATTTCTTGTTTTCGTCCGGACTTCATTTTCAAATCCCTTCCTAACTATTCTATAGGAAATATTATGTATGGTTGGATCCCCTTTCCTTAATCCTCGGTGGGTTCCCTTCTTTTGTGAGCTTGAGTTTCTTTTTACATTATATCCTTTCATTTTTTTCTCAATGAAAGTTGTTTTATTTTATTTTTTTAAAGAATGTATGGTGAATATCCGAAATAGGTCATGTCAAGCGGTTGTGACCTCATTACAGCCTTCCACCACCATATCCTTTGAGTTAGAAAGAAAAATCCTTTGAGATGAATTATAATTGTGTGGTTAGTATCCCTTCAGGGACATCTGATTATTGTTTAGTTAGTAAAACTAATGCTTTTTTCTTGTCTGTTTAATTTTAAATCAGGGTGGATCTTCTAAATATCATCTAAATTCCAGGTGGTTACAAGTGTTCAAGAGTGACCGGGATCGTCGTGATCTCGTAAGTTATTTTAAGCATTTTAATTGTTCATTCTAGCTGTCCTACCTTTCTAAAACAAGCCATGATTTAATATTACTTTCTGCATGATTATATATACACACATATTGTTTAATTGTTATTTGTCTTAGTTTTATGTAATTGGAATTAGGAGAACTTGATAGCCCTTACTGGGTTTTTTCTATACACAATTGTTTTCGATTTTATGCTAAGCCCACTTTCTTGTAGTGCTAACTATCAATGGTCGTAAAGACAAATACCTGATTTTCTCTCTCTCTCTCTGTTTTTTTTTTTGGGTTAACATTTTGAAAGGTTACCTGTGGGTGTGCAGCAGGAGTTGCTGCAGCTTTTAGAGCTCCAGTTGGTGGTGTATTATTTGCACTGGAAGAAGTAACTTCTTGGTAAACACATTTCTTCCTGTCAACATGCTTGAAGGCTGACTTATGTAACGATAAAATGTTCCTTCCTCATTTTGTTAATGCATGAGCAAAAAAATATTTTGGGATCCTTGTAGTTTGGGTTGGAGTCGAAACATTTGCATCTTTGAAATCAAGCATTTATTAATCTACAGGGATTGCATTCTTAGTTTTGAAACTATGCGATCAAGTGAAAAAACTAATCCAATCTATACTGCTGTTGGTTTATCCTCACGCGCATGTTGTTTACTTTTCTATGTGCTTGAGTGTGTAGAGCTCTTTGGTCTGCGTAGTATTATTGACTTGAGAAAATTGCATGTGTGAATTTTGGATTTGACTTTGAAGGTGGAAGAGTCAACTTTTGTGGCGTGTGTTTTTCACTTCTGCTGTGGTGGCTGTTGTGGTGCGTGCAGCTATGGGATGGTGTAAGAGTGGGAAGTGTGGACATTTTGGTTCTGGTGGTTTCATAATATGGGACATATCAGAGTAAGGTTTATAATCTGTTCATGCCTTCCATGCATACCTATTTCCCCTTCGAATTTTTATTTCCTGATGGTTATACTTTTAGTGGCCAAGAGGACTACTCTTTTGCGGAGTTGTTGCCCATGACTGTGATTGGGGTTATTGGAGGCTTATTGGGTCGGTAATTTTAGCCATACCTTTTCAGTTGGCCTAGATAAATTTTCAAATCCAGGGATTATGTTTTATTATTTATGTTTATTCTTTTGGTTATTTTTTTAGGAGCGTTATTCAACCAGCTTACTCTTTATATAACATATTGGCGTCGAAACCATTTACACAAGAAGGGAAACCGTGTCAAGGTGCACAAAAGTTTAATGATGATGATTGGTGTCTATTGTTTCTTCATCATGCAATTCTTCTTCCCCAATTGCTTCGATTTCACTCTCAAGACAAACTTTTTTCTCGAAAAATTTCAGATCATTGAGGCTTGTCTCATCTCAGTATTGACATCAATTATCTCCTTCGGACTACCACTTCTAAGGCAATGTACTCCATGCCCCAAACCCGATCCGGAATTAGGAAATGAATGCCCAAGGCCTCCAGGAACATATGGGAATTATGTTAATGTAAGAACCAGTATTTCTCATCTTTCGCTCATTTAATAGGAGCTATTTACACTAGGAGTTTTCTTGCACACAAGGAGTTGTTTGGCACTAAAATTTGCCTATTTGTTGCTTTTTTTTCAGTTTTATTGTAGCAAGGACAATGAATACAATGACCTTGCAACTATCTTCTTTAACACCCAGGTTTTTCTTTTTTCATTTTTCAAATCTCTGCCAAGCATTTCCATTTCTCTGAGTAATATTTTTTTACCTTTTGGGTTTCTTTGTGAATTATTTTTCCAGGATGATGCCATAAGGAATTTGTTCAGTGCAAAAACAATGCATGAATTCAGTGCACGAAGTTTATTGACCTTTCTGGTAAACCTTATTCACTTAGTTTAAGACATTATATTCTTTGTTCAGAATTGATAAAGAATAAAATCACTAATTGTGCTATATTATCATTAACTTAATTATATGATTTGTTTTAAAATGTTCTGTTTACTCTTCCAATTTTTCAGGTAATGTTTTATACTTTAGCTGTCGTGACATTTGGTACTGCAGTTCCTGCTGGCCAATTTGTTCCTGGTATAATGATTGGATCTACATATGGACGCTTGGTTGGAAAATTTGTGGTTAGTTTCTACAAGAAGCCTAACATTGAAGAGGGAACGTGAGTAATACTTACTCTGAGAATGCTTTATTTTAATTTATATGTTATTGTGAGAGAGCTGGAAAACGTGTGGGATTTGATGATTTTGGCCTGCTATTTTTCTCTTCCAAATTAAGCTGGGTGGGTCATTTGCATGCCAATAGAATTCATGGAAATACCAAATAAGACGGAAAAAGGGAAATACAAGATTTTAGGGAGCTATTCTGTTAGGTGTTGGGCCAATTGCTCAAGTTAATAGGGCCACTGGGCCAGTGTTTATAACCTTTTTTCTAGTGAAGAATCCATTCTAGAAACAAGCTGTATTCCAGCGGAAAGCAGCACAAAAAGCCAAACTGTTAAGACACTTCCTAACTGGAATCAAGATCTGGAATATATTGAAAGATAACATGTTAACTACAAGATAAACCAAGTATCAAGGGGCGCTCAGAACCTTCCCTTAAGCATACTAACCCAATGCTTAGATCACTCACAAATTGCCTACTTCCCCTCACTCACCCTCCTTTTATTTATAACAAGATTTAGTAACTAACTTCCTATCTAATTACCCTTATATCACTTGCTAATACTAATATTAAGGTAGTACCTTACACAAACTTTCTCGAGAGCTGAAAAGAGGCTTATAGAAAAAGAGTTGAAAATACTTGATTGACAGAAATCTTAAAAGAGCGTTGGAAACAAAACTTATGGTGTAGGGTAACAGAAATCAAAAGTTAAACATTAGCAAATGAAAGCATGGAAGATCCCATGCATGTGCAAATAGAATATTGCCACAATTTTGAGAGAGAAAGAGAACCATGGGAAAGAGAAAAACGCCGATTCATGGACTATGTTTTCTGGAGAGGTCAGAGTGAAGTAGGCAAAGTGAATATTTGCAACAGTGCACGTTTGTGCTTCCTCTTCTTCTTCTTTGTCGTTTATTCTATCTTCATATGATAAAAGCGGTTAACATTCTTCCAAATTTTACTGGTTTTCTAGATATGCCTTGTTGGGTGCTGCATCTTTTCTAGGAGGCTCTATGCGAATGACAGTGTCTCTGTGTGTCATCATGGTTGAAATTTCAAACAATTTGAAATTCCTACCTCTCATCATGCTTGTACTTCTGATGTCCAAGGTAAGTCAACAAATTAAAAATTGAAGTTTTAACCGCTCAGCAAGTTTATTTCCACGTGAGAGTGGGTTATGTATATAATCACTTCAGGCTGTTGGTGATGCCTTTAATGAAGGCCTGTATGAAGAGCAAGCCCAGTTGAAGGGTATTCCATTACTGGAATCAAGACCAAAGTACCAGATGCGGAAAATTACAGCAAAGGAGGCCTGTGGAAAAAGGGTGATCTTACTTATTCCTTAAACTTCTTTCGTAGTATATTGAGTAGAGTATTATCAAGGCTTATGTTCCATTGGAGCCCATGCGGAAAAAAAAAAAGCTATATCAAGAAAAGAAAAAATAAAGTTTTGTTTGAAGTATATGTGTATGCATGGAGGACAATTTGTGTGGCACAAAATAATTGAAGCGAGGGGATTGCATCTAATTATTTTAGATAACCTTAGTATTAAATTTTTACTTACCAGTATGTCCTTTTCTCTATTTGAAGGTTGTCTCCTTCCCCCGTGTTGCTAAGGTTGCTGATGTTGTTAGTATTTTACGGAGCAACAGACATAACGGCTTTCCTGTGAGTAAAGCTAAATTCCTCTTTTTCTCCCCATCTCTTCACCTATTCTCAAGGCTATGCTTCTTGCTCTAGGTGATTGATTACTCTCGAAATGGAGAGACACGTGTCATTGGACTAATGCTTAGAAGGTATAGGGTGAACTGACAAGACAACCAACTTTTTTCTTCCTTTTTTTTGGTGGGAGGGGAGGTATGATTCAAGCATCCCTTAAATCCTTACTACATGATCGTTGATGCAGTTACTTATTAGGACTTCTCCAGTCCAAAGTAGATTTTCAGCATAGTCCCTTACCTTCTGATCCAAGAGGATCTATATCAAGCAGGTAAATGGATACTTTATCTGAGTCCTGAGATTATAATGGAATCAATGGATGGGTTATCCTCATTTTTTCTTTGAGCTCTAACTTATTCTTTTGAAATTTCAGGCACAATTTCAGTGAATTTGTGAAACCTGCTTCCAGTAAAGGAATTTCTATTGATGATATAAATCTTAGTTCAGAGGACTTGGAAATGTACATCGATCTACTTCCATATCTGAACCCATCTCCATATATTGTCCCTGAGGACATGTCTCTGACAAAGGTTAAAACTTTATTTGCTTGATAGTTTTGTTTGGTTAAATGTTATAATCATTTTTGAGGGAATTGTGGTTTCCATAATCCTAGAATTCAAATGTTGAATTTTGCAATGGCATAGGTATATAATCTTTTCCGGCAACTAGGTTTGAGACACGCATTTGTTGTTCCCCGTCCATCAAATGTGGTTGGTTTGATTACTCGAAAGGATTTGTTGATAGAGGTAGTTTAGCTGCCTTACCACGATCAATATTTCAAATACTGTTCCATATGTATAATACACAAGTTTGGACATTAATTAGATACAAACTCCTCCTTTGCAGGATAGCGAAGATTCGGATGCAATGGAACTACAATCGACTAGTGTAAGGTCTCTGACTCTCTATGATGCTTGTCTACCAAGATAGATATTTACGATAGGAATGTTATACTCTTTGAGAAGTATGTGACATATATTCAAATAGCTCCTAGAGCCTTGGTTAAAATAAAACTCATAAAAAAGATGCATCTACTCACTCTGACCCAGATTTCTACCACTCTGTGAGACTTCCAAGATTGTGATGAGAAATGCTTGACAATATCTGTGTAGAATGGAAGCATTGATGCTTCTCTCAGATTGAATCTTATGATTTAGTCACATTAGTCGCTATCAAAATGAGTTCGTCTAAATGTGCCAAAGGAAGTAATGTAGAAAAATCCTACCAATTGTATATTCTCTTCAAACTTGACTCCATTAATCTGATTCAATATTCGTTATGATGATGGCAGAGCTCGTCGTCCAGATAGAAGAGTACATACAAGGAATGGGGATGTGGAGAGTCCACTTCTTAATGGACTTTTGGTCAGTAACACCGATGGCTGATAAATAAAATATCATGTAGCAGCTCCAAAGATTAAGATGGTCAGATTATTACTTGTTTTTAACTTCTCTTCATATTCCCATTAGGAAATATAATTCTTTATTGTTTACCAGTTGGGATTTGAATCCCAACCCTGGTATCTGCATCATTATATTGTATCATAGAATGTAAAGATAGAGAAGGAAAAAAATGGCTTAGGTAACACATTTTGGAATATTGTAGAGTTGGTTAGTTTATCTTTGTGTTTTGACATTATTGTTATTATTATACATATCTTAGTAGCAGGCTATGAAAATGTGGTGGATTGATGTGACTGGACTTTATAGGGACATTTGGGAATGGGAAAGAAAAATCATAAATGTAAAGGGATTAAGATGGGAGACAGGGAAAGGGTGTAGCCAAAAGAAAAAAAGGGGGAAGCTCTAAGGGAAATTTGTGGTGGGGATGAGACTGATTGAACAAGATTTGGGAATGGGGAATCTTTGTTTGGAATCGAGATAAAGTGATCATGGTTGGGAAAAGTTCTCTTTTATTTGAGAGATAAGAAAAAGAAACACATGATAATGGGAATAAAAAGTTCTTTTTTCTTTTGTTTCTCCAAATTGATTTTAGGTATGAAAATGGGAGAATAATACATTCTTTACCTAATTGCCTTATTCTGCTGTCCTGTCTCCATCTCTATAATATAATAGTGAAAGGAAGAATAGCCATCAAGAAACCTAATATTGTTATTGTTCTTTGTGCACTTTTTTAATGGAAAATTTGCATGAATTTATTATATTTGTTATATATATATATATATAGGGGTTTTTCCCCTTAATCTTACAAACTATGCATTTTATAAATCCTTATATTGGTTAAGTTATTTTAGTCTCAATTAAAAGTTGAATTTTCACCCTTATATGTGGTGTAAGTTGGACCAAAAAATTCTGTTTATATAATAGGTTAGAAGATATTTGGTACATCTGGAGTTTGATGGAAGTAGCGTTTTACGGTATGTTTGGGACTGATAGTTGGAGTATTGACTTTAGAAAAGAGATTTAGATACCATTGATTTTGTAAAATTGATTTTTAAACAATCAAATTTATGTTTGACATCACACTTTTAAAATGATTTTTATATATTTAAAAATAATCGTAATGTTTGGTTAAAAAATTAATTTAGAGTTACTAAATTAGTAATTGTAATTTCAATTTGAGAAATAATTATTTAACAAACTAATTATCGTAAAGATTTATTTTTATTTATTTTAGGGATATTTTTAAAAATAGCAAAATAAATTAAAATATTTATAAGCTAAAATTTTTTCTTTATTTTATTGTTAAATTTTTATATGTACGTTGATATAGACACTCCAAAACATATGTAATTGTGTCATATTTTATTCCAATATTCAATTTTTTTAGAAAAATCATAAATAGCAAATGAAAAAATTGAATTAGATAACGGTTCTGTGAGTAATCGATTGAGATAATCTAATTCTTCTAAAATTAATTGAGATTATTTTTTTATTTTTCTAAAATCAATTTTAGTTCACACTAAACACCATCATTGGAAGGAAAAGGGATTTTAAGTATCTCAAAATCACTTCCAAATATATCTCTTCTAATTGTGATCGAAGTATTTTCAAATTTCAATTTTTATCAAGTAATAAGTTATAATTTGTGGCTTATATAAAAAATTAGAATAATTATCTTAAATGACAAAATTTCTAAAAAAATATTTACAAACATAACCAAATATCAATTTAAAAAAAAAATCATATACACCATGATTTTACCAAGTTAGGCCAACTTGAACATAGCCTACAAGAGTTGTTAGTAAATCAGAAGAGACCAGAATTCAACTATTAATAAATCAGAAGAGACAAGAATTTAATTATTAGTAAATGAGAAGGAGACAAGAATTCAATTATCAGTAAACACAAAGCATTCACAAACTAACCAATTAACCATAGTCTCCTCCCAAGATGAAAACACCAATTTCATTATTTCCAAACTACAATTATTCAAAATAACAAAAAACATATGTATATATAAAACAAAGACAACAATAACAATCTGACACTACAAAATACAAAAATCTGCTACCAAAAACGAAAGCTTTGAAATGTAAAATTGTCCTCTCTTACCCAATAATAAAACCCAAACAAAACCTTTGGTTAAGCAACAGCCCCAATCGCCAAAACAGACAAGGCCAAAAACAACAGCTCAAAGCCAGCACCGACACGCGAAGCAGCGGCTTTCGGGGCTGGTGCAGAGGGGGTGTGGGCAATAGGGACAGAAGGGGAGGCCAAGGCAGAAGGCTCAGGGGCGGCAGCGGTGGAAGTGACGCGTTGGACATTGATATCGACCTTCTGGCCGGCTTGGCAGTGGCCGGGGACGCCGCAGAGGAAAAAATGATGGCCTCTTGTTTGAATGGTTATGGAGTCGTTGCCGGAAGTGTGAGTCTCAATTGGACGTGATACATTGCATGATTTGTACATCTCATGCGACACTCTCATTACGTTGTGGAATTTGGAATTGTACTCAAATACTGAAAAACAAACACAAAACCAATCATCTCCATTCTTTTCTTTCATGTAAAATTTAATTTCTTTTCGTTACAACGTTGAAAAACTATTAGTTACCTTATACGACTTCTCGACTATTGACACAATAATATACTTTGGAAATTTGGTTATAATTGTAACAATAATATTAAATTTCATCCAAAGAAATATAATATGTAAATATGTTTTAGTACAAATGCTAATATTATATATTTAACAATCAACTTGCATTGAAAACTAAATTTAAGATAAAATTAGACTAAAATTATTTGAATTAAACGAAAATTGAACAAACTGTATTTTAACCAAACGTGTGAAAATTTTGGATTTAAACTCTATTTTAGCCAACCTATTTATTTACAATTATTCATGTTTGGTTCTAAATTTTAGAAATTTTTGCTATTGAAACTCTAAGATTGTATTGTAAACGTAAAGATGTAAAAAGTTAACAAAAAAGGAGAACTATGGAATTTGGGAAGTAAAATAGTAAAGTGAATTAATAATAATGAAAGCGTGAGTGAGTGGGTGGAAAAAGGTTGTACAAATCGGCCCTACAAGGCCCACTATCACATGCTTCAGGCCCACCTAATTGTTGTTGCTACTCAGTGCTCTCCTCCCCTTTCCCCTTTACCCTTTTATTTTTGGAAGTTTCTTTTAACCCTATTTTCCATTCTCCACATTCTATCACCTTTTTCTTGTCGGAATTGTGTGTGTGTATATATATATATATAAGAAATCCATTTAAATTTGGGATGAGAGTTGAGATATATATAAAAGTGTTGTTTGGTTCCAATTTCGTCTATGGATCATCCTTCTATTGTCTCAACTTCAACATTCTTCGTTCAATCTCACATATCAAAGAGTTTTAAAAAAATCTCTAAGAAGTATGTTATCTTAATTACCTTTAAACTAAAACATCTAGTTAGATTACCCATCTTGATAGATGTGAGAAATTCCAAAACATGTGTTCAAAGATGAAATCCAATATTCACTAAAAATAATAAAAAAAGATCCATGAAGATGAAACAAAAAACCATGAAAATGGGTTTAAATTTTTCATGTTGATGAGAAATGAAAGTTACCGATGACATCGTCGAGCTGGAAAGTCTTAGTAGCAGCCCATTGCTTGTAGTCGACACCTCCGATGATTGTCCAACCGGCGGCGTCTCCAACCTTATAAACTGCCCCCACTGCCATCTCCGCCATCATCGTCATCATCATCACCACCAACAACACCGCCGCCGTCACCATCGCCGCAAAACCCATTTTCTCTATCTCAACTTTATTCCTTCGATCAAAATGGGTTTTTTTTTCCGAAAGACGTATGGATTATGTATATATAAAGGTTAGAAAAGACTGTTCCTTTTCCCATCATTTCAATTTATATAATATAAAAAGAAATCACTTTTAATATTGTTGTGTGTTCTTTTAGGAAAAAAAATTTTTTTGTTTACAAAAAAATATATTTATGTTTTGGAGAGTGACCCCATTTTGGACCTTTGATCTTAAAATCTAAGAAAGTTTCTTTATTTCAATCTTTTCCATTTTCATGCAAGCTATATTAATTTTAACTTGTGAATTAAAAAAATTACATTTCCAACTTTAAAATCTAGATTTAATATTTCTATTGCATTTTCATTTTTAATTTCTCACTTTTGAATTTCATTTCATTTTGTTCTAAACCCTTAAAATTAGCCTTAATTTTCTTTCACTAAATATTCATTTGAAATTAATATTTTCAAATTAGACATGAAATTTGAAAATAATTATATTAACATTAGCAATTTTCCATAAATAATTTGATAGGGATGAAAAAATAATAAAATTCAATTAATTATTATTCTATGAAATTTTAATTAATTATAATTCTTTCGATTAATTAATATAAACTTGAAACTTATTAATCAAAGTTAAAGGACGTACCTAAACATTTAAATGGTGAAATTAATGTATCGAATAAAAATTATACTCAAAAGTGTAGAACTAAAAAAAGGATTTTATTTTTCCAATATTTAATTTTGAAAAACAAATACTCTAAGAAAATGATAGTTGAGAAAAAAAAAAAAGATAATTAATGATGAGAATAGGTGGGGTGTCATTTTATCAAAAGATTTTGAAACTGTTCATATTACTATCAAAGGAAAATTGAGTACATGAAACTGAAAGGGTTCAAAATCCAATAATAATAATTAATATTAGTTAAGAGTCATTTAATTCTTAACCATATTTTACATATTACCTTAATCAGAATTTATGTATTTATTTTGCAGTAAAATGAAGGTAGCGTTTTAATTCAGCCATTGGATCTGTCACAATAAATTAAAAAGAGGAAAATATTAATGGTTGTAGTGATTTTGACTTTAAAATTGAAAAATGAAATTTGATAATTTTTATAATTATTTCCTTTCCTTTGTTTTTTTAAATAAAATGAAATAAAATAAAGTCTTCCCTTTCCAAACACCCTAAGGGTTGGAGTTGAAAAACTTCAAAGGAAAGAATGGAATGTTTAAACCCTGCTGGTAAGTTGTCTCACTTGTTTACTAACAAAATTACTACATTATTATTATTATTATTACTAAGGGTTAATTACAATTAGTTCGTTAACTTTGGTTTGTAAGAAATTTGGTTAAAAAATAAAAGAAATGTATTATTAACTTTGTATAGTTTTTGCACCAAATTTGAATTTGACCGTTTTGGCATTTGGTGTGTTTAAATGACCCTTTTAAAAAAATTCAAATGATTGAAGAGTGTCTTCTTAGTGCTAATTGAGGCATCTTTGGAGCCATATGAGATGTTGTCTTTAAGTTAGAGCAACAATTAATTAGAAGTTGCTTTTTGCTCAAAACGTTTTTTATTTTCAAAAAATTATATTGTGTTTATTTGATTCAACCAACTCCTTTTGCATATATATTAATTATTTGTTTGCAACTGGGATTTGAACTTTGGTCCAAAAATCTATATTTTGATCAATAATTATCATCATTGATATCTCATTGATGATCATGAGAGAGGCATATATCACACACAATGGAATATAGGGATTAATTGATACATAATTCGGTGAAGAACTATAGTCACCTCTTGGGTTGGTTGTGAGAGATTATGATAAATAAGGTAGATCAAAACATTATTTGTAAATGTGGGACCAAAAGAAGTGTATGCATTAATTGAAAATAAATAAGAATATAGATTTATAAGTTAGAACAATATTATTCTTAATAAAAATAAGCTTTTAGTAATGTTATAAGTAGATTCTAGAACCAAGAGTAAAATAGTTGAAGAAGAGCAAGAGAAGACTGAAGGAATAGGTATACAAGAATAAATTAGGCTGACCTCAACCGTCTACCTAGATCAAGCCTCTTATGTTAGCTTGAGGACCAAAATGCCCAGCATAGCTAGTTCTTAAAGAATGGAACCCTAACGTGACTACCGCCTAACAAGGATGTTGGGTTGGTCGACCTCCAGCCAACAAAGATAATGGTGATTTAGACATCATAAACTTTATTTTTTATTTTAAGGATTTTTCTTTTCCAACTTACAAATTTGTTGCTATTGTTATGTGAAGGTCAAGTTAAGTGCGATTTCCTTTGGACAAAAGTTTACATCAACAAGTAAAATTAAAAGAGACATCTTTACAAAGATTTAGACATCAAAATCAATGCTCTCTCGATGCACTCAATTAGAACAATTGTCAGTGAAAAGTAGTTATATGGATGAAGTTCTCGTTTAACGAAAGTGGTCAATTGACCTTGGATTTAGTCTCCTTGTGATGAAATTTTTTGGATAAAAAACAAATCAATAGGTATATCTCACAATGTAAAACGTGTTGGTCATTCAAACCAAATATTTCATTCATATGATCGAACAAATTAAAGAGATTGGTTTAATAGAAGATTTAACAGTTTAATTTTAGGACAAACAACATTTCATGGGAATAAACAACGGTTAACTTAAGCAAATTCTCAACGTAGAAAATAGTTTGGAGAAAAATCAATAAATTCAAACCATAAGGAAAAATCGTTATAAGAAATTGCTAATGCTTGAGTTTAATTTTTTTTGTAACAATAAACTATAATCAATTTGAATTCATAAGGCTCTTAGATTACATCCAGGGGTTATCATTTCCAAAGGACTTTTAAATTCCAATTTGCTAGTAATTTCATATAAACTTATTTGATTGTACTGGAAAGATCTACTTCTAACCATTAAAAATGATAAAAAGCTTGATATTCTATGCAAGAACACCATGATCATGATTTCCTTTTTTTCTACAAAATTTAATTCATATTTTAATTCGTTTTAGAAAGTTTTCAATTTTGTCTCTTAATTTAGATTAAACAGTAATGGGACTAGTTTTTGTAGGCCGAGAAATTTCCAAACGAACAATTTCAACAACTTAACAAACAAAACAAAACTCACTATCTAAAACCACATTGGCGGGAATGATACATGGAACATCATCTTTTATAATCAAAGAGTAGCTTTAAGAAAAGGTCAAATATGCAAGAGCATGCATAGATTTGTTAGGACAATAGATCCTTCAGGTATCTCGATCTACAATGATATGATATTGTCTACTTTGAATATACACCATCCTCCAGCTATTTTATATACCAATTTTTACATGTTTACCTATGATCATTCTCTATCTAATCGATGTGAAACTTTGATCGCATTTCCAACATGGAGTTACCAAGAAAATGAACAAAATGTATTTTATCAACTTCAATTAGGGATATATATATTACACTTAACTAGATTAATGAGAGTACAAAAACAGTCTTTTTTAATAATCTTCAACCTAAACCTTAAAATTATAATAGTATTATGGGTGACAGTTGATTAACTCAAATAAACACATCTTCTCTTATAGGATATAACCAAAAGCGATCCAAACATGGGTCTCATTCCAAGTTTTTTTGGTTAAAGAAGATGAGACAATGGATCACTCCAAGAGAAAGACGTTTATTTCATTATTTGGATAAGGTACTTCCAAAGGAAATGAATTAAAGGCTCATTCCAAGAGATCAAAATCTTATTTAACTGAGTATATATAAGCTTAGGAAGATGACCTAATGAGTCGTCATTCCAAAAGATAATGTAATAACCAACTTTAGAAAGTAAACAAGGAAGAGGTCGACCAATAATAGTATGGTGGGTTGATGAAATCCACTTCTTTGACTTTCATACACGCATTGAGTGCTCTAGTTTGGGATAAGTGGGAAAGGCACAAACTTAGGCTCTCAAGGAAAACCTAAAGAGTTCTACTCTCCAAACCAAATTATATTACACACGAACTTAGATTCACCAACAAATGAGTTTTACTATTAGACCTAATTTTCATAATCAAACATATATCATGTACTGTTTGAAAGAAGTCATCTCCACTAGGATTCATAATTAGTGCATCAATGCAAACAAAAACAAGAGTCATAATAAAACAAGTGTAAACACATGATATATATATATACAATCCCTGCCACTTTAGTGATAACTTTCAAAACAAAATAAAAGTTCCAAAATTAATTAAATAAATTACTTTTCTGTTTACTGTTTCCACAATAAAAATAATTTAAGTAAAAGATACTCCCCAACTCACTAACTAATTAATTAACCAATTCATAATCTAAAACAAGCTAGGTTCACTTTTATCTGTCCAACTTTGTGGTTGAATAATTTGAACCACAACTTATCATGCATAAACTTTTTCTTCGGGTTGTTTTCTTACCCGACTAGTAGATCAGTAATATTTATTCCGAAATCCTAATTTACAACTGATACGAAACAGAATTAAACCCATTTCCATTGCTTGTCCCATTCTTAGCCTTCTCAAGTGGCTTTACAGTTTCCTTTGCATAACGATGGTGATTTTGACCCTCGTCATTGTCATCCATAAACCTCTTCCAAAGCCAGTGTTGCTTCCAAACCCTTTCGGTCATCTCTTCAATGGGAATGTTCTTAGTCTCTGGTAGCAAAAACAAAACGAAGACGGACATGACGAGAACCCAACCAGAGAAGAAAAGGAAGATACCAAACTTGAAGTGGCAAAGCATGGAGAGGAAGGCTTGAGCGATGGCAAAAGTGAAAAGGAGATTGACGCATACAGTGATACTCTGTCCCGCCGATCGAGTTTCTAAAGGAAAAGTTTCACTTGGAATTAGCCATCCCAAAGGACCCCATGACCAAGCAAAGGAAGACACAAATGTGCAAACCATTACTACCACCACTATGGCTAGTGAGTTGTGGAGATTGTTTGTATCATCTTTCACTTTGATTCCCAAGATTACTGCGATCACCACCTATTTCATGATTCATCGCACATTTTAGATTTAATTACAAAGATAATACAAGGCCTATATTTGAACTAAAAGGTTCCTAGTGTGTTAAAAAAATGTCTAACAAATTAATAAACTTTTAAATTAAATACAAAATAGATCTCTTAACTTTAAAGGATAAATTACATGTTAAATCTTTGAACTTTGAGATTTTTGTATCTATGTGGTTTTTAACCTTTCAAAAATGTCTAACATGCCTCTAAACTTTTAATTAGATAAAATTAAAATTTTTAAAAGATATATATAATACCTGAGAAATGAACATCTGAACACCAGCTTCAAGCAAAAGAATGCGACGGCCAAGTTTATCAACGGAATAAATGGATACAACAGTAGAAACAACGTTAACAGCTCCAGTGATCACGGCGGAGTAAAGGGCGGCGTCATTCTTAAAACCCAAAGTATTAAACAACACCGGGGCGTAGAACATAATGGCATTAATTCCAGTGAGTTGTTGGAAGACTTGGAGCGCGACGGCGATGATGAGCTGCGGTTGATTCCGACGCTTGAGCAAGTTTCTAAATGGGTGTTTCACTTCTTTTGCAATCCGGCTCGCCTCGACCAACTCTAGAAACTCCGGTTCGACGTTTTCGGTTCCTCTGATTCTTCTTAGAGTGGCTTTTCCTTCTTCAAGACGACCTCGTTCGATCAAACTGTTTGGTGTTTCCACCACTAATAGGGCTCCGATCGTGAGTAAACCGGCGGGAACTCCGGCTAATCCTAATGATAATCTCCATCCCCATCCATCTTTGATTCTGAAATTCAATTTTCAATCGTAATTATGATTTGTAAGTAATAATCTTACCCATTAGACAATAACCTAAAAAAATTGATTTTTAAGAAATTGTTTTAGTTGGGTAACATTTAAATTGTAGTTTCAAGATTATAATATTTTAATTAGTCCCTAATGTAAAATGAACATTAGTTTTATGATGCAGTTCTTTTATTTTTTTTAGAAGTATTGAGTTTTTGAACGATAAATATTTTGTTAAATATTCTATTTTTAACAAATTTTTATTAAAAAAGTTCATAATTGAATTGTTATATATGTGGAAGTCTCAGAAGTAAAAGTAATTATTAAATAAAATGTTTTTGGTCACTTTTATAGAATTAGTAATTCTGTTTCTTTAACTTCAAAAAATAACAATCTAGTCATCTTCACTAAAAAAGAATAATCAAAATAGTGAACTTTTATTACATATAGCTTTCTCTATATAATTTTTAAATAATATCTTTTACAATAATTATACTAAAATAAATAGTAAAGTATATGAAGTAAATCATTAGATGATAATTTTGGTATATTTTTCAACTTTTTAATGATTTATTTAAGGATTGGTATTTTTTTTAAAAAAAAATCAAAATCTACTGGTCTATTCCATGAATTTATTTATTAAATTAGACCTTCGAAGTAAACATCTGGAAATAACACGTGTGTTTCAAAATAAACAAGAAAAGGAAAAAAGAAAAGAAAAGAATTGATTAAGAAGAAAGAGACTGACTTGGCAGTTCCGTAGTTGATGAGACTGGCAAAGAGAATACCAATAGTGACGTTAAGTTGGAATAATATATTGAGTCCGCCACGTATTCTCGTTGGGGCAATTTCCGATAGAAATAGTGGCACTGCCTGTAATTATTTTTAAACCATAAATAAATAATCAAATTTCATAATATTCATATTTATTTATTTTACATTACACCTATTAAAATTGATCATTCATTATCATTTAATTTCCCTCCCTAGATAGTACCTACCATAATTCTTGCCCCCCCAGCTAACCTTTCAATTTTATTATTTTAAACTTACAATTATTTATTTTTGCATTCATGCATGATATATAAATATCTTGTGTTTTGTATGTAGATATCTTTTTTTTAAAAAAAATCATTTTATATTTACTCATTTGATTACACACTTGTATTACAATATAGAAATCAAATTATTTTGAAATCAATCTAAGGATTTATTATATTATATGGCAGTGTTGTGTGATATTCACTCCTTATTCTAAATAAAAGTTTTGGAGTTTATCTGGTGATAATAAGGTTAAAACAAAGTTATTTAAAACTCTTTTTATTTTATGATTTGGGTATTTCATGTATATAGTAGGTCTAACATTGTTTTAAAACACTTTTTTTTAGTAAGGTTAATTTCTACGTGTTGAGATACAAATAACAAAAATAATAAAATTAAGTTTTGGTTAAAATATATTTTTATCTCCATACTTTGAAGTTTGTTTGATTCATATATTTTTAGTTGTCTAGTTTAAATCTCAATACTTTTAATAATTCTTCAATTCAATTCAATTCCTAGTTTTATTAATCATTAAAAATTGCTATCTATAGCCTTTTTACTGCAATTTTTTAAAAAGAAAATTGTCAATAATATAAAATTTGATAAAATATTTAATGAATTTGGTTAGATTTGTTTTTTTTTTTTTTTTACTAGTTTTGGAAAAACTCCCTTTAAAATATATTCAAATATTATACTTTTTTGCATATTATTATATATTTTATTTAAAATTAATTTTTCAGGACAAAATCTAAGATTTATTGAATAAACATATAGACTAAAATTAAATAAAATCAAAATATAAAGATTAAAATCGTTAAGTTTTTGAGATGAATAAATATAACACAAAGCAAAAAGTGGGATTTATTTAATCTCAATAGTCAAACGCATCTACCAAAGATGCTAAAAACACAACGAAAGATGCCTTAATAAATAGTGGATTTAATTAACCATTAGAAGCTTGCCAAACTTTTATAGAATTATTAAAAAAATCATACACACCTTCACGAAGTATAATAATATATGGTAAATAAATAATATATATAAGGGAATCAAAAAGGTGGCCAAAGTATCACGTTATTCAACTCAAAGACAAAACGACTTTCGAGATAGAGAAAATGATTTGGAAAGCAAAAGGGAAAGAGAAGATTCACAAAGAAGAAAAAAGGCTCA
This sequence comes from Cucumis hystrix, assembly GCA_025688845.1. NCBI lineage: Eukaryota > Viridiplantae > Streptophyta > Magnoliopsida > Cucurbitales > Cucurbitaceae > Cucumis > Cucumis hystrix. The sequence continues at coordinate 1,945,174 of CM046887.1, forward strand.
TTTGGTTGGTTCTCTTTTATCTATAAATCAATTTAAAATATTAATCTATTTTCTTTTCTAATATATAATATTTTTTTCCTTTTTGTTTTTATTCTTTCAACGTAAGATATATATAATGTTAAAGATGTTATTGTCACCCCCACTAAAAGAGGTCAAATTTATGATGTAATAAGGAGACAAAATTGACTTTTAGGATCTAAGAATAAACTAGTTTTTACCACAAATTAGTTTAGGGTCCATTTCCTAATTACTTATGTTTGATTTTGTTTTTGTACATAGTAAACCAATAAATTTAGAAGTGAAAGAGAGGGTTTTGTTTGATTTTCAAAAACTAAAAAAAAATCCTAACTATTACAAAATAAGATCTTAAATATTAGATTTGCATTTATTTAGTAAGAACACAAAAGAGAAAATTGCATCTATAATAATGTCTTAAACGACTAAAGAAAGACAAAAAAATCTTAAGGACTAGTTAAAAACAATATTGAAAGTTGACTACATATTTTGTGTTAGACTAATTAAAAGATGAAATAAATAAAAGTAGTGGAGACTAAATTCATAAATTAACCAACATTAAACTATTAGTTTAGAAGACCAAATCTTAATTTTTATTTTTTGAAGTCACATGATTTACTAACATAGTGGATCGGACCCCTTATATTCAAACGATTCCTTTTGTTGATATTAATTTTCAATTTCCAAATAATCTTATTGATTTCTTTTTTAAACATTGTATTAAATGTTAAACAAAATGGCAGAAAAAAAGAAGAAGAAAATACCTGATTGGCGAAACCAACACCACAACCAAGCAAGATTCGACCAATGATGAGCATTTCGATGTTTTGGGCGGCGGCGTTGAGGGCGGTGCCGAGTATGAAGAAAATACCGGCGATCAGCATGGTGGGGCGGCGGCCAAGGCGGCGAGTGGTGTAGGAGGCGAAGAAGGTGGCGGTTAATCCGGCGAGATATAAGGATGATGTAAATAGTTGAAGGCCTTGGTTATCGTATTTGCAATAGTTACTGTCTCCTCCCTCCTCGATTCTCCGGTGAACAACCGGGAAGAATTTTTTCAAAAATGACGGCATCGACGTCACCCCACCTGTTTATTTAATCAAATAAAACGGTAAGGAAATCATTTCCTAATTTTCTTTCATTTCTCTCTAATTTTCACAGTAAAACTATAAGTTCATCTTAAATTTTTAATAGATTAAGGGTGTAATTAGATTGATTAAGAAAAAGATTATTTTTATGTAAAACATATTAATAAAAGTTGTCTAAAATAAACTTTAGAAATCTAAAAGCAAGTTTTCAGAAATAATTATCGAGCAATTCTAGTTTTTTGAAATGGATTGTTTTCCAACTTGTAAGAAACTATCAAAATTTAATAACCTTAATGACTAAACTTGATTTCTTAAAAGCTAAAAACAAAATAAAAACTAACTTTTTTCCATTTAAAAATACCAAATTTTCTTATATAAGGATATTTTACGAAAAGTCTGATCACCAACAAATAACAAACACCCTTTTGGCTTTCATTTCCCCTAATAATTCTATATTTTAAAAGTTTAGACATACTGAAGCCTAATAGTTTGTGATTTGGAAGAAAAAGTTACATTGTGTTGACTCTATATTGAATAACATTTATGAAATATTAGAGAAGAATTTACTCACCAGAAACACCAACGTCGTAACCAAACATGAGACCTCCGGTGGCAGCCATTATACAAGAAATGATGACGATGGGAGTGATTTTGGCCTCGAACTCAACTCCTCCGGCGGGTGCCGTGGAGAATCCTCCAGCAGGCATGGTTGTGAAGTAAAGTAGAATAAAAACAAAAGTAAGAATAATGCAGAGAGAAAGGAGGTAGAAAAATTGGAATGAAGAAGAGATGAAGGGTTTTGGTTGAATTTTGATGAGGTTGGAAATTGGGATTTTATAGGCGATGATAAGAGAGAAGGAGGTTGGAGCTGTCATTAGGATGTTTCCACGTGGTGATTTGGACGGCTGAAACTTATGGTAGACTGCTAGTCAACCAAAATATTTTACGTTTGGATAAACCGTGTGTGTGTGACTTAAAATTCAAACTAAAGTCTTAAATCCCTTTTAAAAATTAAGAATAATAATTTTTACCCAAAATAAATTAGTGTTCCAATTTATTACAAGCTCATCAATCCAAATTAAACCTAATTTTGAGGGGAAAAATTATTTATTGTGTTTATATCAAAACAAATGATTTTGTATAGAACAAAATGTTATATTTACAACTCTCCCTCTCTTGTTTATATTAAGATTTAGAGCGAACTTTCTTCTTGTTTTCTTCACATTCCTATTAAATAAATTGATTTCCTGAGCAAAACCAATGTGAGGGTTAGTCAATTTCTTTATTCTTATGGATCAATCAATTACTTTGGTCTTCCAACATGCATGTCTTGGTTTTGATCTCACTTTTTCATGTCATGTATTATATACGTTATTTGATTTAGTTTTGAAAACATATATATTAAAAGAAAAACTAAGTGAGAACATAAGTATTTTTCTTATGGGTAATTAAATAGTAATAGAAGTCCAATAGGGTGAGTCCACGTAAGTCAGTTTCAACAACTCCCTTGAAATCAACCTCTTATATATATAATGAGTAATAAGATATAGGAGAATTCTAAATTTCAAGAAAATAAAATAGTTAATGTGAAAGGGAATAGAAATTGTATGTCGTTTATTCATAGAATAAACTCAGGATACATAGAAAACGACACGTCGGTGGAAGAAGCCAAATTTTCATCTTTATTCTCAATTTTATTATTTTTATTTTTTGGTTGAATAAATTGGTCAAATGGAAAACCAAAAATTGTATGACTCCAAATTTCAGAAATATTAATTTAATATAATTTGGAAATTTTTGGTTTGATTTTCAGTAAAATGACGTCAACAATTAATTTCTGACTTTTCATGTCGATAATATGTGAATAAAAAAAACCGTAAATAAATTTGGCTTTTGTATATATAATGTGAATCAAATCTCTAATTAAATAATTTATTAATTTCTTTAGGCAAGAAATTTCATTCAATTCAATTAATAATTTATTAATTTGTTACATAGGAAAATATCATAGACATTAGCATTTTTAATCTTTAATATTCGTATACATTTTTTAAAAAAATTAATTTAAAATATGAACATAAAATGTTGTTTTCAAAATTTATACTATTTGGATCACAAAATTCATATCGTTTACCAAACACACATACCTATTTATAAATCTTAAAACATATAATAAAATAGATATTAACTATAAAACAGATTATAAGCTATGTAATAGTTTCTTAAATCATGATTTGTTAATTAAGTTGAGTGAGATATCACGTTATGATCACAACGTCCAATTAGCCGCAGCCGTCTGATTTTGTTTTCTGATTATACACATAGTTATCAGAATTTTTGTTTAATAAAAACAATAAGAAAGAGACTTCCACCTAAAGCATAGAAAAGAAAAAGGAAACGTGACTGATTAATTATTTATAAATAAAATGTCTAATTTAACACATGCAAATGGAACAATGTATTAAAATCATATAACTTAAGGGAACCAAATTATTATTAGATTAATGGGTAATAGATACCAAAATAATAACAATCACAAATATTATTAATAAATAAATAAAATGGCTAATAGCTTATTCAACTCATAATTTCGTATTATATATATTTTTAAATTCTAAATATAATGTTTAATATACTCTAAGTTCGTGTCTAATAAGCCATTTAATTTTTAGTTTTATGTTTTTGTGTGTCTTTGAGATATTCTACATTTTTTATTGAATATTTTTTTAATGTTTAGAAATATATTAGATACGAAATTGGAATTGTGTAAATCGACCCTGTTTAAAATTTATAAACATACGCTTAGAAGTTTATGGATCATAATACATATACATACATACATATATTTGGTTTTTTTTTTTTAATAAGATACGATGGGTCAGTATATATATATTTTGTTTCTAGTTTTTTATTTAATTCTAGGTTTGAAAATATTACATTTTTAGTCATTACATTTTGAGTTTATTTTCAATTTAGCCCCTAGATTTCAAAATATTGAACTTTTACCCTTAAGATTTTATTTTTGCTTCAGCTTAGTCCCTAAATTTTAACTTTTAACATTTGATTAGATACTTACTTTCCATTTTTAGTGATAATTCTTATCATTTAGTTTTATAAAAACAAACAAATTGTAATTAAAAAGTATTTTTCAAATATAACAAAATGAATCAAAATAATTACAAAAATAGTAAAATTTCATATCTATCACTAATAATATTGAAAGACACTAGTAGAAGTTCATTAGTGTTTATCATCGATAAAATTTAAAATTTTACTATATTTTCTAAATATTTTCAAAAAATTTATCATATGCAATAACTCTCTCATAATTAATTTAAATCATACAACTTTTTCGTCACAATCAAAATTAATCAAAATTAATTTTAAATTTTTACTTCATAGTTATTTTTAATTAATTAATAAGACAGGTAAAAATTGTAGTGAATATTTACAAGAACCAAATAAAATAAAAATATGTTTGATAACTCATTCAGTTTTCAATATTTCAAATCAGAAACTATTATTTAAAAATAGGAATGAAAATGAAAATAGAAAGGGTTGTGATCATAATGTATAAATAACCTAAAATAGGTAAGTTGAAGAATGTAAGATTAGCATTTGGGATTGAGAGAGAGAGAGAGGAGAGAAAGAAGATTGAGATAAAGATTATTGGTTTATGGCTTATGGTTTGTTTGGTCATTGAAACCAAAGAAAGGGAAGTGGCAGCGGCGGCGGCGTCCCCAAGTTCTTTACTTTGTTTTTTCTTTGAATTCAATGCTTTGAATTCCCAATTTGAACACACCAAAATCATACCTTTTTGCTTTTTTACTCTAAAAAGTAAAACCCTTTTTCTTTTCTTTTTGATGTTTAATTTATTATTGATCCAAATTTGTGTTATATATATACTTTTCTTCTCTCTATTACTTAATTTACGTGTTTGTTTTTGTGTTTAAACTTTGAAAAATATAATAACCCCATTTGAAACTTGTCATTCTTTATCATCTTCAATCCTTTGTTGTATCTATCTAATTATTTTGACTTGGGAGCTTCTGTTTTTCTTTTATTTATTTATTTTATATGGGAAAGAGATTATTCTATGGTTGTACTTTGACTATATGCATTTCAATCTATAAAGAAAAAGACAGACAATCATAATAATAGTAATAATAAAATAAAAGTTTGTTTGCTATTTTTCGTTTTTTTTTTTTTTTTTTTGAAATTTGAGTTTATTTTCTCATAATTTGTTACTTAGTATCAATTTTACGTAGAAAACTTGCATACTAAAACTAGGTTTATGAAAATATGGGTAGAAAGTAGAGGTAGAAATTAGTATTTATGTATAGGTTTAATTTTAAAAAAACAAAAAACATATGAAAGATTTTGGGTTAGGATATTCATTCGCATGAGGATCAAATAAGTTCATAAACGATAAAGACCAAAGTCATTACATGATAAAATTTACACTTAATTTTGATGGAAATCTTTAATAGAGAGATTAACTATTGCATATGCATTAATTCGTTAAATTAATTTTTAATGTACAAGAAGTAAATTGTTATACGTTCTAAAATGTAAATGACCATAGGTGGTTACAAATCTTAAATAGAGAAGGACAGATTATTACACACTAAAGTTAGACTAAAACTTTTTCTTTTAAATATTCCTTCGAGTTTCCATAGTTTCTTTTATTAGCAATATCATTATTTAAGAATGTAAGGATTATATATATGTGATGAACTATTATTCTCGTTATGTGATCTTATATTGAATTTCAATAAACATTCGATTAATTAAACAAACATTGAAGTCGCAATTCGTGAACATTGTGAGACCCGTACCTAAAATTTAAGTAAAGAAGTGGAAGTTTTGGCAAGTGTTCAGGATTGGTGTTTTAGAATGGTCTTCGTGAGAAGAATCAAGTATTTCGTGGAGAAGGATTTCATGAGGAAAATAGGAAATTTAAGGTTGTGAGCTAAGAAGTTGTCTTAAGAAGTCTGCGAGGTAATATTGAAGTTTATGTGTAAGTTCGCAGTAAGAGTTATATGCGAGGAAAAGGTTGTTAGTTCGCGAGAAAGATTTCTTAGAGTAAAAGTGTAACTATGGGATAAGAATGTTTGCGAGAAAGGTTGGGTGAGTTAAGTTCTTCGCGGAATGGAGTTTGACAAGAAGATGTAAGGAGAGTTCGAAGGAATTTCCTAAGTGTGATTAATGGGCAACATGTGAAACTCAGGCTAAGCAGGATTAAGGACATATCTTAAGTTTACACGTGCTCCATTAATAAGCAAGAGTTGGCAATCTGAGAAGAGTTTAAGCATGACTAAGCTGGTTTAAGAGCTCTATAATTAGAGGACCTCAGTCATTTGTTTTGGAAAATATATTAAAGAGAAAATTAAAGTGTTGAAGTGCTGCCGGTTTAGCTACAAGAGAAGAAGAAGAATGGTTTCTTTAGTCAAAGTTTGTGAGTGATTTGTTCTTAAAAGTATTTGTGAGTGCTTTCTTTCAAAGTATTCTTTTATAGTATTTATATGATTTCAAACATGTTTTATAATGTTTAAAGCTTGATTTGATGACTATGATATTGATTAGAAAATGATGTTCAAACCATTAGTTGCTTCCTTTGAACTAGCTAACTGTGTTATGTGCATATAAGGTTAAAAGACATGCATGGTGGAGTGACTAATGTAAAAATGGACTGCATTGTGATAGGCGACCTGAGCAACAAGGACAAATTTGTATGTTCTCGAATGTTGTTTACACAATAGTCTAAACGCGAGGTAACGAATGATGTGACTAATGGGTGTTTATGCGAAATGTATATTGATGTGATTTGCGAGTTGATCTGATTCTATTATAAAAAAAATGATTATATCCGTTTTGATATGTTTTGTGAAATGATGTATTTATTGATAAACTGATTTTTGTTAAAATGTATGATTTGACAAAAATGATTTATGAACAGGTATTGCGAAAAGGATTTCATAAAACCTCACTAATCCTTTTAGACTTACGTTTTAAAATTTCATCTTCCATGATCAGACATTTAGGCCAGGTGTTTAAGAGTTTTGATTAATGTCATTTGTTTTGGTCAAGGTGTTGTAATTGTATACTATGTATGAAACGTCTGTAGTTAATAAAGTTTAAACTTTGGTTATGTTGATTGCGCTAAACTTTAATGCCTAAAGCATGTTATTTAAAGTAATTGACATTGAAACAAGGTAAAGGATTTAAGATGAGTGTTTTGGCGTTTAATCGCGTCAAAACGCTTATTGTTGAATAAAAGTTTAAGTTGACTTATGTTGCGTTATGTTTGTGTTTATCGCTTGGTAGTTTAAAGGAGTTAAGTTTGAGCTAGGCAATAAAACCAATTTCAAGGTTTTAAGCTAAATTGCGTCCTATTCGCACTACTTCCTGCGTTCAAATTGTTTTGCCGACCGGATTGTGACAAACATCCTTCAACATCTAACAAATTAAGCATAAACTTTTTACCCACTTAGCTCTGCATGACTCATGATATTTGAAAAGTTGATTTGATTAGAGCTCTAACTTCAAATATTCTTGTATCCCTAATGAAATTTTATAAGCCTATAGTCATTGAGTTGAATCATTACTTAATATCTGTTTCTTGTTTGGAAGGATAAGAATTTATAACAAACTTTATAGACTACCAAACAACATTTTACAAATACCCAATATGTATCTAGGTTTTTAAATCCAACACACTTTGCCTATATATGCAAACATTATTTATATATTTATGGACAACATTAATGACTACTAAAAAAAATCTAAAATTTTCCTAACTTTCGGGTCCAATTTTCTACATCTATCATATCACTAAATATGCACATCATCGTGACATTGACAAAAAGTATTATGTACTATTGTCAAAGTTAACTATATAGTACTCATACATCATATATAGTAATGAAACTTGGTGATAACGTCACGATTATGATTTAAATGGTACTTTAGGTTTACGTTATGTTAGGATTATTTCATGATGAAAATTTATTTTGTTAGAAATTAAATTTTATTTTGTTAGAAATTTGGTAAGGTCTTACAATCAAACTTAAGGAATTTCTCTTTTACAAGATAATTAAAGTTGGTTCTAAAAAAAACTATAAGAATAACATACATAAAATATAAGGATAAAAAAGATAACACATTAAAATTATATAAAATTCGTGAAGAATATCAATCGTCACTTTCATTCCTTCGATCGTAAAGAAAAAACATTATTTAAATTGAAAATCCTAAAATTTTATTGGTTGCTTGAACTATCTCTGTAACGTTTTAAGAGCGTTAACATGTATATAAAATGTATTGTCGTGGCCTTGTGAAAAATATGGTTCACTTTACTCTACTTATTTATTGTTTCAAAATGAGAAAGAAATTAGTATATGTATTCAAGAGTAGTTAAAGTCAGTTTGGCTTTTTCGGTTTTGAGGTCAACCAAAAACCAAAACAATTGGTCTAAGCTTCAATGAATAGCAAAATCAATGGACTACAAAACATGAATTTTACGCTGGATTATCAAATTTATTAAACCTGCTCCTTGTTTATCCCAAAAAAAACATTATTTCCTATCAATTTTGAATCCTAATATAATTATCAAACAATGTCATAGTTTTAAAAAGAAAATTGACTAATACAAATTTGTAAAAGAAATGTGAACCAAAAAAAAAAAAAAAAAAAAAAAAGAAAGAAAAGAAAAGTTAATGTGGACAAAGTGAGGATGTTTAATTAAAAATAACCTTAATTGAATTAAAGTAATTGTTTATGTTTTAGCTTTAGGTGTCGTTGCTGTCTCCACTTTCGGCCAATTTTACAAATACCAATATTTATTTAATAATTGTATTGATCGATATACAGAGTCGACATGTCGGCTTTGTTACAAACAGCGAAGGCCCATCAAATGTATTGAAACTGGGTTGTGGCCCATAATGCCTCCTAAGCCCATATTCAATGCCGATATGTCTGAATGATAATACTTTGCAAACTAAGGGACATCCATGGTGAAATTCCCCATTTTACCCTTTTTACATCGGGTTCGGTAAAGGTGAGTTTTAAATGTCAATGTTGATGAGAATGTAAAAAAGAATAATAAAAAGAAAATGAAAATAACAGTTAAACATTGCCATAAAATTTATTTATGACAACAAATAAATTATTTTTTAGTTTGAGATCCATCTCTTCATTATTTAGTTCAATAAATTATTTTCTTTCATGTTGCTAGTTTGTTTTATTGAGATCTCAAGTATGATATATGTTGAATATATTGGTAATGTATGAGAAAATATTAGTATAGATCGTATATATCATGTTTAGAAATTTCGTTAATGTACGTCCTTTGACATTAATTAATATTATGATATATTTAGTTTTAAAAAATGAATGGTAAAGTAGGGTGAAAAGTGAACTAGGTAAGCTTTTTATGTAAGATTGTAGACCATTAAGTTAATAAAAATATGAAAGTTTATACCATTGTGTAATTGGATCTATTTCTTTAGGTTATATGTGTATATATATTAAAAAAAAACTATTCATTTTATTTATGGTTGTTGCATAATACCAAAATGATCAACTTATTTATATACGGTTTTATTAAAAAAATATAACAAATCAATAAAATATTTACACCATACAAGAATCATTTTTAGAAAAAAGAAAAAGCCTATAGACAAAAAATGTGAAATATAAAAAATACTCAAGTTAACACGTTATTAATCAACCACTCGCGCGCAAGTAATCTCCTTATAAACGATTGAGAAAAAAGGCTTCATGATATAATATAAATGATGGTTTAGATGATCATAATACATGTCTAAACCAATATCGGATACTACAATCTAAACAATGGTTTATATCATGATATACAATCGTGTAGTTCGTTTTAAACGATATAAAAAAATGCTTCAAATTTAAATAATCAGATAATAAACTCTAAATGATGGTGAGAAACCTTCCGACATAAACGCTCACAAGGGTAGAAGTACACAACTTGTCCTGCAATATTCAAAATCAAAGAAGGACATATATGAAATTTATTTTTTTAAAAAATCAAGTAGTTTTTTCATTTATAATTATTAACATAATTCCCTGTTTTAAATTTCAAATTCATAATTTGGATGTAAGAAAAATATATAAAATTGTGGTTACCAAAATATGAACTATTATTCCTATCACATAATTTGAAAATAATGTTAAAACTCATTTATCAAACGTGTAATAATTGAAAAACATAAAACGTTATTTATTTGGTTAGTAACTTGAGACAAGACACTTGATTCTACACCACTTAGTTTTGAAACAATTTAGTCGATTTTAATAGACTCTTAATAGACAACCTTATACCATAGTTTATAAACACTATCATTTCTTTCTATCTTTTACTAAGACCATTTGATAATCATTTGGGTTTTTTTTTTTTAAATCAAACCAATTTTATAAAGAAAAAAATTGTTTTAAAAAACTTGCTTTTTACTTTTAGAATTTAACTATCGACGTCTCTTTAAAAATTTAAAAATTTTAAAAATAAAAATATATAAATTTCATACATGAAAGTACCAAATGAAACCTTAAAATTTCAATTACAACTATGCTTTATAATTTATATATTCGAACAAAAAAATAAAATTGAATTACATAGGGTTGACAATGAAATATACCAATTCTATGCATTAGGGCAATAGGACTACCCTTTATGGGGCTGCCTAAAGTTTTGTCCCTAATTTTTTTCATTCCTCGGGTTAAAATGCAATAATTCTTGTGTACCTAAACATTGAATTACATTGCCTAGGGTATATATATTCATGTGTTGGTTTCAATAATCATGTAATGTTAATTTAAACCACGTTTCAAAACTTATAGGTTTTTTTATATTTCTTATCTTAATTTAGAAATTAGGCTTTTTCTTTAAGTATCTTTATCATTAATTATAAAATTATTAATCATCAAATTTTTACTATGGGTTGACTTATATATTAAAGACATATTAATATAAAGTTTAAAAACATGTCTTAAATTTTAATGTTAATTAATTGTAAAATTAGGATTTATGAAAATGTAGATGCTACCCTCTAAATTAATAAGTATTGAGTTTAGTACCTTGTAACCAAAATGAGCCTTTAAGGATAAAGGGTTAGCATGAGTTGATTTGCTTGGTCTCTCATCCTAACAAAATGGTCGATGATGCATGTTCTTCATCTGCTCTAACTTTAGGAGATAACGGGTAATATTCTAAAATTTTATTGTAGGATATAATATTGGTCATGAACTTCTATAAAGACACATTGTAGTTCAATAGTTCTGAAATTAAGAGACAGCTAATCCATTATCTTTTCATAAACAACTCTTGACTTGTTGTATTATTTATCACCTCTGTGACTAAAGTATCTGAACGTGTGTAGCAACCATTATGTATCGATGTACATGTCTTTAGTCTAATAATTTTTGATGTTAAATTATAAGTTTTAATCCTCAAACTTTAAAATTTGTATTTAACATGTTTTTAAACTTTTAAAATAAATGTAATTGATTCATAAAATAAAATTTCCTCTCTTTAGTCTAATGATTTATTGTTTTATAAATGTGTATAATAATTTAATTGTCTAATGCACTTTGCCTGATTGAAATGATTCAGAACTGATCGTTTTGAGTTCGAATTATAATATTAAAACAACTAATGCTAATGATAAGAATTAATTATAAAAAAAAAAAAAGTGAAATGGGAAATTGGAAGGTTGAAGAAAGAAAAGATGTAAGGGGGGCAGTGATGCAAGGAAAAGACAGTCCAATGAAGGAAGGACACGTGGGAATTAAAAAGTCTTTTAGTAGATAACATCCAACAACCCTACGTTTTCCCTCCTTTGGTCGCACGTGGGGCATACCCATGTGGCATCTCACACGCGCGAACGTTTATTTAATCAAAGAAAAAGGAAAAGAAAACTCTTTTCTTTTTTTTCTTTTTCTTTTTTTGAATATTTTAAAATTAGGGTATTTGGATGGAGATGGTGTGAATGGGGCTTTGTCACGTGCCACCATTAGTTTACGAATTGAATATTTGTTTTTAATATTCATAAAAGAATTCACTAATCATGATCATGCCAAAGTTAGGTTTTATAAATATTCATATTCCTTATTTTCTTAACTATTATTATAATTCCTTTTCATTATTCATCCATATTTGTTTGTTACCAATCACATTAATCTTTTGTTTCTTTTTTTTTCTTTTTTTTTTTAACGAGGGATACAGATTTAAAAATGGAATAAACCATTGCACTCCAGTTAATTACTATATTTCATATTAATTATATGGATGTGTTTTGTCATTTTCATGTTGCTATTAGTTAATCAAATTAGTTTCTACTATTGGTTTTATAATATGGACCTAAAAGAGTATGAATACGAAATTGACTCAACCTTCAAATCTAAAATGAATCACGTGGGGTCGAATGAGAAAATAGGTTAACAAAAATAGAAAACTAATCACTTTTCCTTATCATTTTCTCTCATATCTAAAGATTGTCCTTTGAGAATATATCGTCCATTGTATATATACATATATTGTCGGTGAGGATAATTTATCCATAAATTTATGTTAAAAGGCAAACCAATCTAGTGAATGGACTTGAATTAAATTACTTTGTTGAGTTTTTTTTGGAGGTAATTCTAAAAAATAACAAGTTTGACAAGATTTACAAACTATAACAAACATTTGATAGTCAATGATATCATTCTATCAGCGATATAATTAAAAAAATTTGCTCTCATAAATATTTTAATTTATTTTGTTATTTTTAAAAATGTTTTTTTTCTCCTTCTCATTTATTTATGTTACATTCATAGTATTTACCCTAATTTCTTAAATAGGTAGGACAGAAAATAAATCAATTAATAATGTAGTTGAATAGTTTTCTTGTTTTTTTCTAATATTTAAGTTATATATAACTTTTTCCTTTTTTTTTTTTTTACTTTACAATTGTGGTGAATCTCATTTTAATTTGATTGAGTAAAGAAAATCAATTGTACTTCACCTTAAAGAAAACATATTGATTCTTTAATAATTTAAATACACGTACAATTATTAAAAAAAAACAAATATAGAATTAACTTTGCACACTTCACTATGTATTTAACTTTTCTATTAATTATTGGAATGCATCATTATTAAATTTGGATTAAACTCCAACTCCAACTTCATCTACATATATAAATAATAATTAATTAATTATAATTACACCTCTCTCTAATTTAAACAACACATCGAGTACCAACAATATTTAAAAATATATATATATATACGTGGTGGAATATCAAAATTAAGACAGGCAATTAAGTTATTATAATGACAACAATTATATATTCTAAACCTATGTTATGAAATAATTGGAGTGATTACAATTAGTACTTTAATTTTTTTTAATTAGAGCAAGTGGATTCGAACCACAAACCTCGTAGTTACTACTAGTTCATCAATTTTAGTTGGTCTTTAAAATTTTAATTAATCAAACATTTTATATATGTATCAAACCATCGAGGAGTGTTTGTGACAAGGAGTTGATTCTTATAACTTTGATGAATTTATAAGTAAATAGTCTACCCTGAATACTCAAGTAAAAATAGTAAAAAAAAAACGAGTGCTTTGAAATAGTAAAAATCAAGAAAAGAGTAAATACTATAATAAAAAAACAATAAATTTAGAATCACGAACGAATTTAATATAGGTTAATGGGCTCCTAAACTTTATTATTTTTATATAATATGTATAAAAAACTATTTAATGTTTAATATTTATAAATAACTTAGTGATTAATGTGCTTGTCAACTTCTTTTTCAACTTGATACTAAAATTAAACGCTGACTGTCAATAAATTTTATGGATCCTGAATTTAATTTGAAATTATGATTAATATTGTTTTAACATAAGGGGGCATGGAGAGGGAAAACATAGATATATGATTAAAAAATGTAATAAATGAAGTTCCGTGGGCCTTTTATTTTCCTTTGATGTTGTTGTTGTGTGTGTGTATTTTTATAAAATTAGAGAGGGAAGAAAAAGGGTTTTATTTTTATTATTTGTGCAAAATTGATGAGGGCAAAGTCAAAAATATTGAACAAAATATAAGGGAAAAAAAGAAAAAGAAAAAAAAGATGTAGTGGACCATATTTAGGACGTTGCATATTTATATCCACACAATCCCCTACATGAGATCCCCACTTTTACACATCTTACTCCTAACTCCTAACTCCTAACTCCAATCTCCACATATTATATCATAAATAAATAACTTACTCTTTTTTCTTATCTTATTCTTTACCTTTATATTTTATTCTATTTTAGTTTATCTACTTTAATTCTCCTATTTTAATTCATACTCTTTTTTTTAAAAAAAAAATGTTGAGTTTAATCTTCTTTTTCAAATTTAGTTAAACATTAATGACAGTTGGGTTAATTTTTTTGGAACAAAAAATTGGGTTATGTTAGTGATGGGGTAAACAAAATGTCCATTTATTTGTGCAGTAAGAAAGATAGTAAGGAGGAATATAGATTTGGATAAAATTAAATTGTTATTTGTTATTTGTCCCTCGTTTAAGAAATTGTGTGTGACTCGTCGTCTGGATTTAGAAGCATCGACCTGGAGATAAATCATGTTTGGTTGAGGGCGTTTCCTTCTTTTCTTTCTTAATTTGTATCTACTTGTTGTTCATTTTCTTCGCGAGGTACTTTGTTTTTGTTAGTTAGTTTTTTTTTTAAAACAAAACTAAATTTTAAAATAGTTATAACCCAACCATAAACTTTTCAATTTGTACTATTTTAGTTTGCTCTAAAATCCCAAAATATTTTAAAACCGACTAAGATAGTCTGTATTCCAAATTCATATTATTATAACTAAAGATGTTAAATATATACTGAATTTGAATATATATATATATATATGTAATGTTAAAAATATATGAATGACTCAACCACGTTTCCATTTCGATTAAAGTGTATAAGTTTCTCATTTCTTCATAATTCTTACCCCAAGTAGTTAGGGTACTCTCTTTCTCTCTAAATTCATCAATAAAATTTTCTCAATTTCTTTGGAGATGTCTTTGGTGTTCATCTTCCTTCTTGAAGCTACACCAAGATCAATGAGAAACTAAAAGGTACTTCTCGAGAATGAGAATATTTTAGTTTAATCTTTCTTGAGAATTTTATATTTTAATTGCATGTTAATTTAAATATTTAATTGAATTCCAATCTTGATTTTGTATAAGTTCTTGTTTGAATGACTTGATCAATCATGAGAGCATGGACTTTTGTTTAATTTCTATAAAGGGGTGAGGAGATGACACGTTGATATCTCCACACTCGTGCCGTCGTCGATATTCGGTCGGGCGAGGAAAGGAATAAAAAAATAATACTTTTTTATTCAATGTTTATTTTATTTTTTAATTAAATTGTTTCAAAAGTCTTTTATTTGAAATGTTGAGAGGCGAGGTGTCCTGATCGCTTAACGCATCGATGTTAAAACGTTACGCTTTGACATGACTGTTGAAGCGTTATGTTTTAACATGTCCATTGAGCCATTCTAGATCTTAGACATTAATGGCTTTTTAACTATTGAACTGTTATGAAACTCACCACTATATATAGTCCTCCTCCTCGTCTCATTTTGGCTTATCCGAAAATGTATCGCATACAAAGTTCTCTAGAAAAACTATCTTCTTTGTTGTCTTGATTCCGAGCTGTTCATTCTTTGGTTTGGTTTTTTGATCGGTTTTGATGCAACTTCGATAGAGTATTAGACTATTTTATCCTAGGGACGACTTAGCAATATCAATAACTATTTGCACTTCAAGTAAAGCCGCAAAACGCCTTAAACAGAGCATGTTCCATGACTCAACCTTCATCTAACAAGTTTATGTTTTGCAGTTATGTGTGTTCAGTCCAAATGTCCAACATAGTCTAGGTTCAGTCTATGCGACCATCTTTCAAACAACCTTCTTCAAATGTTCGATTCAGATGTTCAATTCATCAAGTGACCAAGTTTTAGATGTTTTCTAATCCAGGCGTCCAAAAACTCATACGCCTAATTATTGCTTCACTGTCTCTTCTAGGTACTAGTTCCAACCACCTTTACAATTTGCTCTCTCTTACGTTTTTTCCAACAAATTAATCTCAATGTAAAGAGTGGGACTTGAACTTAATTTTAATTATATATATTTATATATATATATATATATAAAGAGTATAAGGTTGATGGGTCGAGTCCCTTTACTATTAACTAATGAGTATAGACTTTTACATTAACTACCGACTACAAAATTCAACTTTTATAATCATATAACATATAATTCGTTTTTATCTTGATGGTTTCCAAAAACTACGTGGAGTCTCATATAATATAATAACAACTATTTTATTATTTATTAATTATGAGTTGTTTCCAATAACATATATTAAACTATTTCTATAAAAAGAAAAAAAGGTTAGGTTATCAACAAAGTTCAATACTCTAACATTTTCCCCTATTTGAAATTGTTTTTCACACAATTTTAATTTATTTCTTCAAATGAATCATTTTCTTCTAATTTTATTTACTTTAATTCATTTCATTTTAAAAATGCATTTTTTTATTGTTTATCTGCCACAATTATTTCGTAGTTTAGGAAAATTTTCAATTTATATCCACTCTTGTACGAAATCAAATTAATATCATTATTAGTTAAATTGATACAACATCCAAAATTGACATATAAATCATAAAAGAAATAGACTAACATAATTAAAACTACAATAAGATTGTCCTTCGGTTCAATGATACGGATTAATTTCAAAATCCATCTTTTATTAAGAAGATCAATGCATGCATGTCAATTACCATAAAATTTTATAGAAAAACAAATTCAATGAATAAATATTAAAATAAATAATAAATAATTAAATTCATTTTAATAAAAAGTTGGAAAATGTCAATGAAATTTTAACGACAAACTTATCTTCATATTATAAAAAAAAACCCACTAAAAGTTTTGTTTTATTGAGGTATATTCTTGGTGATTTATTATTTTATCTATTGTGTGTATAAATAGATTGAATTTAATTTTAATAGTAGTTTGACATTATTTTTTTTTCTCATTGACGTGACATTATAGGTGTATAATATCCAATTTTGCAATTTTGTATAATTAATATTAAATGATAAGAGTTATTAAAAAATTAAAAAAGATGATTGTTTGTTTAAAAATTAATGACCTAAACATATTTATTTTATTTGTTAATAAGTCATATTTTTATTTCTTATTTTGTTGAATATGATGTGTTTTCTTTTTCCTTAAATCAAAATAGAAAACACTTGGTTGTTAATTGATTAATTTGAAAAGCATTTGTATTATTATTCATGTCTAATGATCATATGTATAGTTACTTATTGAAAAATATTAAAGATGAAGTTAATAGTTACTCTGGAATTTGCTATAAAAAATTATTTACTTACTATATAGAGAAAAACAATTAAATATTGCTTTTAACAATAACTTATTTATGTTTGTTTTCAATTCCATTCTAAGTTTTAATACATTCAAATAAGTTAATTTATTGAATTTGAAAATTTATTTATTATATATTATTTATTTAAAGTTCATGTAAAAACGTGATACCATCTACTTGTTAATCCGTATTTAGGACATATTCACCGTGAACAAATTAATGACAATTTAAAATATGAGTTACATGGGATTACATATGACATTGTTTACTTCTGTTCTATATCTATAATGTCACATCAAACTATATTTGAATCCGTAAATAAAAGGCATAATATGATTGACAAGCGAAGACTAATCAATTTAATTGTATCCAAAAATTATGTCACATAGTTATGTTACCATGAGGGTTATAATTACCATTAGTGTTATTTCTTTAAAGTAAAAAAAACTAAAATTTTCGACATATTTACTATTACTATTAAATTTGACAAAACACTAAAAACCAATCTAACTTCACATAATTGTGTTTAAACTTTTAGGTTAATGAATACAAATACAATTATTAAAATAATCAATAATTATAATAATAATAAAAAAAATAAGTAAAATGAGGTTTGGAGAAAGAAAAAAAAGCATATTCCCTAATATTGCATTAGGAGGGTAATTAAAAATTGAATGGAGCGTGTCATTATTATAATAATGCATTGAACAAATACTATATATTAAAAAAAAAAGGGAAAAGAACATGACGAAATTAAATAAATAATAACAAATTGTCAGACCCTTTCTCTCTTTCTTCATAGTTTAATTTGTTAAATTTGGTCTAAGAAACTTGAAATTTGTGTAATAAATAGCTTAGTTTAATATTTGATTTTACATGCATTTTTACCATATAATAAAAACATTGATATACAACTTTCATGTAGGTGTATGTAATGGAAGAAAAGAAATAATTAGATGAAGATTTGAGAGACCATACTTTTGTGTTTATTATTATTAATTTATAACTTGAGAAACTAAAGTTATGGATACCAATTGCTGCAGTGGTGACGGCTAGGGTTACACATACGGTTATAAAGATTGCCACGGAGGTACTATCATTTATCACATTCTGTTTACACGTGGCATTACTTTCTTTTTTTATTTATTATTGTTATAGTAAAATTTTAAATTAATACATAAAATTGTAAATTTGCTAACCGACAAATAGGGGATTTAAGAAAATAATAATAATGAGAAGAAAAGAAAAGATAATGGTAGGGCCATCTTACCCTTTTCCGGTGGGGTATATTATTTCCTACGTGGCTACACTCTTCTTACACAAAAATATTAATTTTTTAATAGGGTAATGCTAAGTCCACCGCTCACTTGGTGTATAAAAATCTCACACAAGGGTATGGACGTGGAGTAAGGTTCCACGTTGCGGAAACGTAGGGGGCTGTTGAGTGGGTTTGCGTGACAGGCGTGTGTTGTTATCGTGGCCGTGATATTGTATTAGATATTTCGTTATTTACCCGCATGTGAGCACGGGAAATGGATGAAGATCCGAGGTGGGTGCTTATGCAGTAAGCGGATACAATCTGACCAATAATCTCATGACACCTAGCTAATGCAATTGTATACTTTTCTTTTTTTTCTTTCTCTATTGTAATTAGAGAAAACAGATTCAAATTATTACAGTGGAAGTAAAATAGAGAAAAATGACTGTGAAATGGGACCGGGGAGGAGACACGTCATGGTATGCTGCCACATAAGGCGAACAAGAGGGGAGAGGGGGGAGGGAAGGGAATTATTAATTGATTAAATATTAATATAATGTAAGGAAGTATTTAAGTGGGGTCCATGGGTTCTCGGAAATTCCGCGACCGTGACTCGGAGTTTCCTTCTCCGGGTCTGTAGTGGAAGGAGAGCCGTGGGATGGGGAAGATCGGACGGTGGGAAGATGGCTCGCTGATCGACACGGAGGGCCCTGCTTGGTTTCGGTGCCAGCTCGGCGTCGAATCAAACTGGTTTCTAGGGTTTAATTTTAATTTGTTTAGAAAAAGGGACAAGGTGGCTACGTCAGATAATGATCCAACGATTGAAAAATCAGTGATTACGTTGATAAAAGAGATCGCGGCGGTTGATTTTTCATCAAGAGGAAATGCTTTTTCAATTTTTTCACGTGGCCCCCACTAATCAAAATTTATTTATTTATTTCTCTTGAAATATCGACAAAATAAAGAGAGAGAGAGAGAGAGAGAGGGAGAAAAAGAAAAAAAGAAAATGAAAACGTGGAAACCGAATAATGAACTTGACCGGTTGGAACGATATTTTCTGCGGCCACCTAGATTCCTTGCGATCGTCGCGTTGCTTTTACCAACGTCTTGGCTACCGGCTATAGCCAGTCATCATCATCACATCTTTTGGAAAAATTCAAGAAACCCCTAAAACTACGATCGTGGCCTACATTTCTCTATCTCATCACTGTATCTGAGTTCGTAGGGCAAAGTATTTAAAATTTTTTAAATAAATAAATGAAATGAAATAAAAAGCAAATTGAAAATTGTTTTTCCTTTTTGTAAAATAAAATAAAATAAATTAGGATACTGAAAAAAAGGGGAATAAAATAGGAAAGCGGAAGCGAGTAAATATGAAAGCTTGGAAGGGAAGAAAAGACTGTGACACGTGGCTGTTTCATGATAAAGTAAGGGTCCCATCTTTGTCCCCACTTAATTGAACGTTTATGATTTTGCCATGTTGGCTTATACTAAAATGTTGACCATACGATCTGTCGGAAATAGACGGTGTGGATATTTTGGCGTTTAGGGAGGCGAAATCTTAGCCGTTCATATTGGTCTGGGTGTGGGTTTCGCTTTAAGTGAAATAGAGCAAGAGCAAGAAAGAAGACAGAGTTTGAAGGGGTGGGGGAGAGGAAAAGGAAAAAAGAGAGAGAGATAGAGAGAGAGAAAGGAAGAACTAACAAGCTCCAGATAATATAGATTGAAGGATTAGATAAACGAAAAGCTACGATTTTTCTTCTTCTGCACATACATAGGTTTCTTTTAGTGGAGAAATCTTGTTTTCTTCTTTGATTTCTTACCGGTTTTCAGCCGGGAATCTGGAATTTTTTTTTGTTGGTGTTGTGTTCTTCCGGCGATTTTTCAGTTAGGGTTTTTTTTGTTGGAGATGAGATTAGTGTTTCGGTATAGTTGATTCGGTGGAAGAGGGAAATAATCGAATCGTATCTGATATGGATAGGAACAGAGAAGCTAGAAGGACGACGACGAACATGGTGGCCTCTAACGGGCTTTCTAGACGGAGATACAGGAGTGGTGGTCTTCGTGATTCTCCAGGTCTCAATTTTCTCAGATCTAACTATTTACGATGATGATTATTAGTTATAATCATCATTTCTCTATTTTGATTTTTTTCGATTTTGATTTGTACTGATTTTTTGTGTTTCTCTGTAGAGGATGATGGACCACTGGAGTTACAGGATACCGTGAGATTGAGAGATCGAGGCAGTGGGAAGAAAGATCGAGATCGAGATAGGGATAGAGACAGAGATCGAGACAGGGATAGAGATCGGCTGAGCAGGAGCAAGAGGCGAAGAGCTGATAGATTGATTCATGGTGGTAGTAATAGAGAAGACGGTGGGGAAGATAGTTCTGAAGAGAGTGTAAACGATGAAGAGGATGAGGAAGACGATGATGGTGGTGGTGGTGGAACTGGTGGTGGAGCATCCGTCAGAATGCTTCCGCCGAATCCAGCGACGATTTTGAACCATCGGAAGAGTTATCCACCGGCGAAGAGTTTTAGAGCAGCACCGTCGTGGAAAGCCGCCGATGAAATGATTGGTGTGTCGGTGCCGAGAAAAGCCCGGTCAGGTACAGAAAACCTACTGCCATGGATTTCGTTGCCCAGGGTCATAAAAAGAGATTCTGACGATTCTGACGATTTTGTGTTTGTTTCAGCCTCCACGAAGCGGTCTCATGAATGTTGGCCAGCAGCGGCGGGGAGCGGAACGGTGACTGAAGCCATTCACCGGCAAGCTTCGACATCGCCAGTGAGGCCAAGTCTTACACCAATGGTGACGCTTCAACCTCCAGCCTCGCCTTCTTCTTCGAATGCTCCGGTGAGGAAGAAGCTGGTCGGTCTTTGGTCTTACTTCTACTCCGTTTTATATCTTTTCTGATTCTTTTTTTGGGGGAAAAAGGGGTGTATCTGACGAGCAGTCTGCTGTTGTAGAAGCAAACCGGACCTAAACTCCGGCCTCTCAAATCCTCCTCAAAACCATCATCCATGGCTCAAGATGAGATCGAGATCGAGATCGCTGAAGTCTTGTACGGTATGATGAGACAACCTCAAGCTCCTCCGAAACAAGAACCATCTTCTACTACTGATTCAATGAAGTTCGATCCGAAATCAACCACCGATGCGAAATCCAGAGTTTCATCCCCGATTTCCAACTCTTCTTCTGCTTTGCCTACCCTTTCAACTTTGCCTCAAAATTCCATTTCTTCTGTCACGCCGATATCAGCCACCGGTGAGTAATTTTTTTTAAAATATTTATTTTTGGGGTGGGAGCTCTGAAATCACTCGTCAGATTATTCTGTTTTTCCTTTTTCAGTAACAACAGTTTTTTTTAGAAACTGACGCAATTTTTATTTTATGTATCCGATGTGAAATTTACAGCACCCAAGAGGAAAAGACCGCGTCCTGTGAAGTACGACGACGAGAACGCCGCTACTTTCAGCCTTCGGAATAGCCCCATTTCATCAACAGCAAAACCGGAGGCTGATCAGTCCATTAATGCCGAGATCCCTGCATCAAATGTGGAGAAAGTTGCAGGATCTGGAGTTGAAAATGGTGGAGTTTCAAACGAAGCTGGTATTTCTCAGGCCTTACTACCAGCATTAGAGTCCCTTCCGGAATCTATGAAGGTGGAAACAGCCAGTGCTATGTCCAATTCTAAGCCATTGACTGAAGAATCAGAAGATAAAGATTTGGGTTCAAGTAAGGAAGAACCCCAATCTCCCTTGAAGGAATCAAATGGCCCTAGATTGGAAGATAAGCGAGAGGATATGACAACGACTAAATCGTAAGAATCATTAACCAAATTTTGAGGGAAAAAAGTCATTTTCTTTCCAGACTTGCGTAATTAATTTATTTTTCTCTTCCCTTCTTTTGGTATGTTGTATTCAGAAATTCATCAACCTTCGATGTTGAGAACCAGCGTGATGATAAGTACAAGATAGATCTGATGGTGAAGATAATTTTCTTCTTCTTCTTCTTCTTCTAAAAAAAAAAAGAATATTCTCAATCGATTTTTATTTTTTATTTCTTTTTTTTAATATGAAAAAATTGGACTTTTCGTCCTTGTGTTGTACAGGCTCCTCCACCATTACGAGCTTCTCCAGAAAGAGATGGTGAGATTGATTTTGTGGCCGTAGATGCTAAACCTATGGTCATAGATGCAGACACGGTAAGCGGGGCCACCCTACCTTCTCCTCCCCACTTGCTTTAAAGCTCTGGCCCATGTTGGAATTAATTGTATATAATCGAGTTTGGCTTTACATTTATGTAGGAAATGAAGCCTCTGATAAAGGAAGAAGACAAAGGAACAATCAGACTTGGTGCTAAAGAGGTGGTGAATGTGGAGTCTAAAGCTATACCAGTTGAAGAGGCTGATTCAAAGAAACCCATTGTTGGAAAAGATAGAAATATTGGCCTTCAGCTTGATTTAGAGAAGACGACTGATAGAGATGCTGCCACTGCAAATGTAGTCACCAACAAGCTCCACCAGCATGTTCCGAAACAAACGCCCCAACCGGGCTCCGAAAAGACTGGATCTGCTGGTAGGTTCCCATTTTCTCAAATCATCCCAGCCACCTCTTTCCTTCTCTTTCCCTTTCTGGTTTTTGCTCCAGATGGTTGCTGAATTGATGGTGTTTTTTTCACTTATGGTGTTCAGTTCAAGCGAGCTCTCTTCCTTTGCCCATGTCTCTACCTGGCTGGCCAAGTGGGCTGCCTCCTATGGGGTACGGTTGCCACAGTCTGTTGTTTTTATTGAGAACCTTGCCATACTTATTAGCTAGCAGTATATTGGTGTTTTTCTTTGTTCTACTTTCATTGGAATGACGCTGTCGTTTCTTACCAGATATGTGGCACCGCTACCAGGAGTTGTGTCTGTTGATGGAAGCGCGTTGCCTACTGCTGCTATGCAGGTAGTTACATTTCTGCATGATTTTGAACTTCATTTCTCGTTTTCCCTTTCTATACACTTCCTAAATCTATCCTTGTTTGGCTTATAACAGCCGCCAAATTTGCTTTTTCTTCAACCTCGGCCGAAGAGGTGTGCTACACATTTCTACGTTGCTCGGAATATATTGTATCACCAGCATATTGCGCGGATGAATCCGTTTTGGTCAGCAACAACGGGTTCTGGTTCCTTGTTTGGGCCTAAACATGGAACTCACAGCATTGTGCCCTCTGCAGATTTGCAAGGAAATCTTCCTAAAGGTGGGATAAATGCAATGCAGGATAAGGGCCAGGGCCTCGGAATGTTCTCGGGTCATTCTGGAAAGGATAGGGGCTCTCAAGCTGTTAATGCTGTGGATGCCTCCCAGAGAAAGCAAATTTTGCTTCAGCAAGCGCTACCCCCAGGAGCTCCTAGCAATATCCTGGTATAGCTCTCTCCAATTTATCTCCTCTTCTTACTTCTCACCCACTTCTGCATTTATGCTGAACTTGGCATCCTTTTGTTGATTTTCAGCACGGCCCGGCTTTCCTTCTGCCACTGAGTCAGCAACAGGCAGCGGTAGCCACTTCTGTTCGGCCCGTTTCTGTGAAGTCTCCTCCTTCTAGTGGGAATGCCAATGGCAGTGTGGCTTCAAATGCTTCAAACCCTGCCTCTGTTAGTACCTCAGCCGCGGCAGCAATTGCTGCACCTGCAATGAGTTTCAACTATTCGGGCATGCCTGGCAATGAACCACAGTATTTAGCCATTTTGCAGAACAATGGATATACATATCCAATTCCAGCCCATGTTGGGGCACCGCCAGCATACAGAGGAACCCACGCTCACTCAATGCCATTTTTCAATGGGTCGTTTTATTCTTCACAAATGCTTCATCCTTCACAGCTTCAGCAGCAACCTCCACCTCAGTCTCATCCTAATCAACCGGGGCTTCAAAATGCTAATACTGCCAATGGTTCCTCATCTTCTCAGAAGAACGTATCTAATCAGCAGCAGAGGCCACATGGGAGCAGTGTCAGTGGGAACTTTCAAGGCTTTCCTGCATCTAGAAACCAGCCATCTCAATCACAGCAGCCACAGCAGAACCATGGTTCTCATCAAACAAGGCAACTTGAGCCTGAGATTGGTGGTGAAGATAGCCCATCGACTGCTGACAGTCGAGTGAATCTTGCTAATTTGAGTGTCTATGGCCCAAATTTTCCGATGCCAATTCATACTCCCAATTTTGCTTTGATGACTCCTGCATCAATGCCGGCCGCGGGTGGTGCACCTAGTGACAAAAAGCAGCAGCAGCCCCAACAACAGTCACAGGGTTCAAAGACTCTGGAACAATCTCAAACTATTCCTTTGTCTTTTGCTCCTCCTAACGGGGCGCCCACTGCCCCTGGACTTGACCTTTCATCCATATCACCAAATCATCCTATTTTTCAAAGTCTTCCTGAGATCACCAGGCAAGGGTACCATCAGATTATGGCTGCTGCTGCTGCTGCACAGGCTGCCCAGCAGAAAAAGAATTATCGTGTTGCGGAAGAAGGAAAAACAGCACATTCATCTGTTGGGGATGATGAGAGAAAAAACATGTCTGTAAAGGCTCCTCCAACTGTTGGTCAGTCCATTGCCTTCTCTAGATCGGATTTAGCCGAGACATCGCTTTCTACAATACCAGCTGGGGCTGCCATTGTTGACAGCGCTGCAAGAACTCTGAACCTTGGTAGTAATGCCGCTAGAGCTTCAGGTTCTGTTATGCCATCTTCGATGGGCACTGTAAACATGTGTGGTTCTCAGCATCCACTGCAGCGAAATCAGCAGCAGCAGCAACAACAAATAATTCAGCTTCAAAAGCAACAGCAATATGCTGCTGCAGCAGCAGCTGCAGCAAGGACCAAAACATCAACAACAAGTAATGGCAATGTTTATGGTGAGCACACGCCTGCATCTTCAATGGCAGCGAAGTTTCCGAATGCTTTGTCTTATTCTCAAAATCTCGTCCAAAGTAACAGCAATAGTCCTGCTCAATCTCCTCAGTGGAAAAATTCTGTAAGGACCACCTCTTCTCAGGTTCAAACCCCCCCTCTGTCTTCATCAAATACATCATCTATCAAAAATCTTCCCCAACAGCAGGGCCGTCCACAGCCAAACCACTCTCAGATTTCTTTTTCAACTAACACAAAATCTACAACACAATCTCAAGGGCAGCAACCTGCAAACAGTAATCAATCACCATCACCTGGAATGATTGGTTCACCGACTAATTCGTCAATCTCAAAGGGTGCTGGTGGAAGCCCACGGACTGCTACCTCTGGTTCTTTGGGCCACAAAGTTGGTCAATCATCTTCATTATCATCGCAGCAGACAAAGAATCCTACATCTATGCCCCCCCAGAAGTCATCTCCTGTTGGTGGGAGGAATGTTACGTCGATTCTTGGCAATAATCAAATGACCTCTTCAAGTTCTGGAAATAAATTATCCCAACAGTCGCAGCAGCAACAGCAGCAACAACAGCAACAACATATGGCAAAGCAGACATTGCAGCAAGCACAGTTACTTTTCCCTTATATGCAGCAAGTTTCTCATTCTTCTAGTAGCAGTGCAGCTGTTTCACCTTCAAGTGGTTATTATATGCCTAGGCGTCGTCCTGAGCAGCAATCACAACCACAGGGCTCAGGAGGAACGTCCTCCAACGGAATGCTATCCCTCTGCCACCCTGTTACACTCGGAGGCAGCAGCACTACTGATCCTGCAAAGGCTGTTGCTGCTGCTGCTGCGGCGGCTAACAATATGAAAGGTGGTGGTGGTTTGCCCACACAAGCCATTCTCCATCCTGCTCAGTTTGCTGCTGCACAGTCTTCGGGTAATCCTCATCAACTTGTACCTGCAGGTTTCCCTTACGTGCATACAGCTGCAGTGCAAGTGAAATCGACAGAGCAAAAACAACCTGCGGGTGGGTAGAGGATTTCGGCTCTTGTTCTTTAACCAACCCATCCAGCTACTATTATTTCGAATCGGGACTGTAGACTTGTGAACGATGACGTTTCTTGCCCGGGGAAGTGATAGTGGGCGTACTTATGGCAGCCTGAGAAGAAATGAACGTTCAAATAGAGCGCTAAAGCAGAACGACAGTCTGAATGCTTGTCGGACTCTTGAACCCACAATTTTGGGAAAGCTATGAGAGGAAGTGGGAAATATTGTCCTCCATTTGAGATGGGCTCAGATGTGGGATGTTCAGTTATCTGTCTGGATTGATGACGATGTTTAAATATGGTTTGGGTCTGGATGGGGAAAGGAAAAGACAATCCAAAGAAGAATCTTTGAAGCAAGACACACGGCACAGCGAAACCATATGAATGATGATGACAATGGAATGAAGGAGAGAGGAAAAGCAAGAAAGATATCCTTTTCCTTTCCTTTCCTTTCCTTTCCTTTCTTTTCCTTTCCTTACCTTTGGCTGGTGGGTTGTAATGGTGGAGGTTCTTTTTCTTCCTTAAAATATTTGATTTCATTCTCTTTTGAGGTTTATTTCTCTCTTTAAGCTCCCTTTAGAAACAGTATCATCATCTCTCTTTAACATATATATATGTGCAGTGAAGGAAAAAGAGGGTGTAGTTGTATATGTTTGTTTGGCACATATAAAAATGGGTTAGCCCTCAAATTTTTTTGATTTGAAAAAAAAATAAATCTGTCGCCTCCTTTAATTTCCCTTTGGAAAAAAACTCACACACAATCATTCTCTTTCTAGTTACATAAAAGTTAGAAGTTTTTTTTTAGTGAAGTATGTAGATCTTTTACTATCAGTCTTTTTAGCATTGTTTGTAAAAAAAGATGCTTAGGAAACAGTTGAATAAAAGTGAGAAAAATGGGTTTAGTCCACAGAAGATGGTTGTGGAAAAGGAGGTGGGTTCTTTTATTGTTGTCAATATGTTAGTGGTGGTGGGTGTGTGATAGAGTTTTAGATTATGTTAATCTTTATATATGGAGAAAGAAATTTAAATGTTTGATTTATAAGAAAAAGAGAAATGGTGATTAAGGGGTTGGGGGAGATGTGGGCAATTGGGAAGTGAAGTGGGGCTTTCAAAGAAACAGTCAAGGTCAAGATGGGACATACACTTCTGACATCTTTGTTTTCCTCTATTATAACCTGATAAGATACTCTTGCACGTGTCTTTCCTAATAGTTTTTTTAAAGAAAAATTAAAAATGCTAAATTTACTCTTAGACCCATCACTTTCATTTGTAATCTAATCTTATCTTATCCTTCAACTTTAAACTTGAGCAACCACTTTGGAGTTCAAACCTCAGAACTTGAGTGTAGTTGAACCACCTTGAGTAATAATGGCATTGTAAAATTTTATGTTTAGTATATTGGAAAGAGGGGAATATGAGATTTCGTACAACATGAATTAGAAGAAGAAGAAGAAGAAGAAGAAGTATTATAATACTAAATAGGTAACTAAATGAAAGGGGAAAGAAAAGGCAGAGATTGTAGTACTCAACATTGCAACAAAGTTGAAGATCTGTGTTTATTAGATGAAATGCTCTTTTTCTCTCTTCTCTACCCTTTGGTGATGTTGAAAGGGGAAAACACATTGTGTTGTGTTGTGTTGTGTAGGAAGGTGGGACACACTTCTCAATTAAGAATCTATTCAAAAAAAATTCCCCAAAATATTACCATTTTCTCCTCTATATACTATTTTGCTGAAATTTATATTCTTTTTTCTCTCTCTCTTTCTTTCTGACATCCAAAGATACCCTTTTCTACTACTACTACTCCCCAACTTTTCATTTTAAATATTATTACTACATAATTTACAATCATGTTTTAAGTAAATTTAATACGACAGCTTCTTCATTATCTTATGTGTATCACCACATCTAGAAAGTTTAGTTTGGTATTTGAAACCCATGTGCTGAATAAATAATCTATAAATCTTTGATTACAAATCAACCACTAATCTTTTTTATGATATCTTGTTTTGGCGTATGAGTTCAACAAAGCTTTAATAGGTGATGATTCACATTTTTATATTTGTATATCATTAGTGATGCTATGATAGAGCTGGCAACTCTTGATTTCTTTTGTTACTTCCAAATATTCTTGTTTTGTTTATGCTTTTGTTGCCCTACCTATTTTTCGCATGAGACCTATTGGAACTTTAATTTTCTTAGTCGGGTTTTCCTTGTCCTCATAAAATTTTCTTTCAAAGAAATAAATATACATCTTCCCATAGATGTCTTTCAAAAATACAAACTTAATACTAATAAAAAAAAAGTGATAATTGTCTATCATAATACATATGGAGTTCAAATATTGTGAGAATAGAAAAAAAAAAAAAAAAAAAACCAAAACTTATATGTTGATTGAGTTGCACTTATTTATCCAATAAAAATTTGTCAGGTGACAATTTTTTAAAAAAAGAATTATAATTTTACGGATGCAACAACCTAATTACTTTCCTTTTTCATACAAGAACACTCTCCGAATCAATCTATTAAACTTCATTAGTATATACATAAATATATGTTATAAAAATCAAAGTTACCCTTATTTATTTGTTTAATTTTAAATTCGTTTTTGGATGAGAAATGTATCCTAAAGAAAGGGCATTGAATAAACTATTGCACATTAATGGAAACCTACATACAAGGGAAGTTGCTACATGCTTGGTGGGACTATTTGTCATAAAACTACTCAAAATAATCAATGATGGGACATTTATGTCTCAAAATCCAAAGCAATATAAATTTTATGCTTTCCATTTTTTTCTTATATTTCTAAGCTAACTTTGATCTCATAGTCCTTATTTGGTATGCAATTTGAACTTATGTTTCATGTTTTTGTATTAATTTAATCAAATAGATTCAACCAATATTTGTAGATTTTTAAAAAGTATTATTAGATTATGTGATCTAAATAATGAGAATTTCAAATATTTTTATTTATTTTTCAATAAAATATATATGATAGAAGTAGTAGAAAAAAAAGGACAAATATCTAGAATATAAATATACTAAATTATGGTTATTGAATTATTTGCAAACACATCTAATATTGCTATCAAACATATATTTTATAGAATAATGGATAGGTTTATAGTTAATATATTTTTACTTTTATTTTCACACATGAAAGATATTGATGCGGTAAAGGCTCACCAAAGTCGGTTCGGATGGTTGGTACTTAGGAATAGGGATTGAGAATATTCACAAGAGTTTTGTTCATTTACCATAACCATTTAGTATCTTTTAAAAAGATTCTAAATTCTCATTTTTAAAGCAGCCATAGTTCAATAGTATGTAAATGTGAGCATGACAAGATTGAAAAATTGACATGAGCTAAAGATAGCTGGTTGAAGATAAGGGAAGGTTCGTAGTAAGTGTCGATTTGAGAAAATAAAATCGATCAATAACATTTAAAATAATTCAAAAGCTTAAACCTTTATGATCAAGTCAGTTTAAACATTTACGAAACAGACTTGAAAAATTGACTTTGACTGATTGATGCTCACCCGTAATAGTAAGAGTATTTTTTAAGTTTGTTTAAGAGTAGTTAACTCAACAAAATATGACTCCATGACCAACTTAATCATTGAGTGACTTCATCCTAATGTGTGTGGTGATAGGGTTATGGTATCACCACCAACATTTTTATCCAATTTAAAGTTTATTTGGTATTTATACCCTTTCAACTCTTCTAAATATTTCAAGAGGAAAGTGAAATTTTCTCAACTTTTTCTATGGGCTTAGGCTTACAAGTCAAATATAATGTTTTTTTTTTTTTTTGTCTTTTGAGTTTTATAACATTAGTGCGGAGATGTATAGACCTCTAATTTTTGGATCGAGAATGTATTTCTTTTTCTAGTATAATAGGTAGAACACATAAATTTTAACCCTTGGTCTCA
Source organism: Cucumis hystrix (assembly GCA_025688845.1). Lineage (NCBI taxonomy): Eukaryota > Viridiplantae > Streptophyta > Magnoliopsida > Cucurbitales > Cucurbitaceae > Cucumis > Cucumis hystrix. The sequence continues at coordinate 1,975,886 of CM046887.1, forward strand.
AAGTAACGAGTACATATATTTAGTTATATGCTTAACTTTAACGAAGATATATGTACATGTACACGTACATACATACATAAACGTACATACACATATACACACCTACATGTTGTGTTATAACCTATCGCAAGTACACCTAGACTAAACTTCCAACCTTTTATAGTGACATGAATATTGAGAGTGTTACTTGATCTTAAACCAAAACATCAGTCTAATTTCATTTTTTTTTTTAAAGAAACATTTTTACTTTTTAAATCAAAATTTTGGCAAATATCATTTTTGTAAGTTACTATATTTCATGTATTAGATACTAGGACTTGTATTTTATTAATTAAGACTCATGTATTAAGTTATGAAAAAGTTAATTAAAGACCAAAAAAGTTTTCTACTATTATTTAATATTCAAAATAAATTTTAAATAAATAAATTTAAAATTAAATGAAATAAGTATTAAACAATATTGAATAAAAAAATCTTCTACATTATTATCTACACCAACTTTATTGCAATAATTTTAAAAAACTAGGTTGTGAAAGGTTTGGCCAAATTTAAGTAATGTTTTTGTCTATAAACTTGAAATTTTTTAAGTAATCTCTCTCTATATAATATTCTCCACTTATAAACAAAATAAGAAACTTCTCAAATTAAAAAAGAAAGAGAGAAATAAAGAATCTTACAGGAGTCAATTAGAGAAACTTTACTCTAAAACAATCAAGCAATAAAAAAAAAGTTTTATTAATTCTTTTTCAAATATAATCATATTTAGACTATGTGATCAATTACTTTATTAATTGTTTTTATTAAAAAAAAAAAACTATTTATTTTAATACCTAACATTACCTATTAATTCTTCATCTGCCTAAAAAAGTTAATATGTTTGTATACCAGAAAAGTAGTAAATATTAAAGCCACATGAAAACAACCCTAAAGTTAATTTCTATGCAATCAAGCTAGCCTAGTTCCTTTGTTATTATAGACTTTATGGCCTATAGGGCTTACTTGACTTTATAAAGGAAACAAACACATTGATGAGACTTTTAACTTCAAACCATTATATATATATATACATATAGAAAGGTAATGCTAACGAAGGGACTCAATGAATTTGACTAAGATTGATTTAGGTAGAAAGAACAACCAATCTAATTTCACGACTTAAAAGAATAATAATAACAAAATATTTAATTATATCAGTCAACGTGAGCATAACTTAATTAACAAGTTAGGTGTACATAGTTAAAATAAGAAGGGCAAAAAGGTAATTAGAAAGAAAAAACAAAATAATATTAGACAATGAAAGGATATTTGGAGAATAGGTAGATTGATAGGGTTTCATACCCATGTGGAAATCAAAGATTTGTTTTATATTTTCAAAGGCTTTGCTAAAAATCATTATTAGTTAGTTATGTACACTTTTTGTGGCTGAGTATTAATGTGTGACCCTAAATGTGGCCATTGGAATGTAACCTTATCATTCAAATATATTAGAAGAGGTCCCCATTTTTCTATGGACTTTCTATTTGGCTTGGTGGACCAATCATTCTTTTAACTAATACACATCACCAAATAACCAAAACACGCCATATCTTTATGTATAACTTCATTCATTTACATAATATATATACACACACACACACACACGAAAATAGATAAAGTAAAACTTAACACATAGTTTGAGTTATATTTTTATATAGTTTAACTGTTTTAAAATTTTAATCTCTTAGCTAACATGCTTAATTGATATCATAATTTATTCTAGCATGAGTTAACTTTAGGATTTTATTTATTATTGAATACATACATCATCCTAATTATTTCTAATATTACTAATCATATCCTCTCTATTATTTCATCAAACACATATATTAGTACTTTCAATGTTGGGACTTTACCAGCATCTTCCCAAACAATATAATTATTTCTTTGAATAAAATATATATTAGTCAAAACGATGCCTTTCATTTATAAAGTCACAATTATTCATTAAATGTAAATATAATAATTAACGTATACCTTTTTTTCTCCTTAAAGTCAAAGTTCAATTTTACATCTCTACGATAGAAATAAACAAGTAAAGTCAATTTTTATTAGCAAAGACTAGCAAGTCAATTTCTATTTCCATTGAGTAGTTAGTTAAATTGTAAATTTGAAAATTTTTAAAAGAATAATTTATTTAAAATCTTTTATATTAGAAAACTTGACCTGCTGTAACTTTAAAAAGAAAAAATTAATCACGAAATTAGTCAGAAAATTTGAAAAAAAAAATATAATTGGATAAAATCATAAAATTGGTCTAAAATAGTGATAAAATCATGGTAAGTAATGATTTGTTGTGATAGAGGTAGGTTGAATTTAAATGTTAAATTAGTATTACATTTAGTATCCCTATAAAGAGGGAGATGGAATGGTGGAGAGATTAGGGAATAACCATCCAAAATGTTTGGATACCTCAACAAAACTTGACCAACTAAACCAACTTCTTCACTTATATCATATCATATCATATCATATTATATATATATTGGTGAAAGTGGATCCCACACATAGAAATGTTATTTGGGCCAATGGGGTCCAACAAAAGAGAAAGGATGTGGCAAAATCAAAATGAAAGACAATGACACCTTTGTTTTTGTTGTTATTTATAAAGTTTTTATTTCAATAATAATAATAATAATAAAATAGCGCCGAATCTTTTGCCAAACCAAAAATCCATTCTCATTATGAAATTATTTCCTATTCCCTAATTTCTATACTATACATCAATTTCAACATTATTATTATTATTATTATAGATAATTTCAAAACCTTACTTTGTATTTACATTACATTATCATAAAATATTTATATTCATATAAATAAAGTTAAATATCCACTCAGTCAAATTTTATATACTTTTCTTTTTTGGTAACACACTAACCAATACCAAAAAAAAAAAAAAAAAAGTTTAAAATAAAATTCAATGCCCCAAAATCAATGGAAAGTGAGCCCCACCATTTCTTTCTGTGGGTCCCTTACCCTCACATAATCAAACTTTTTATTTTCTTTCACAAAATATTATTTCTATCTTTTCATTTTCTTTCTCAAAATATCTTTCCTTTTTTTTTTTTCTTTTGCTCTTTAATAAATGAAGATTGTTGTCAACCTTCAAACCTCTTTACATTATTATTTTTTACACCCTACTTGAGTCTATTTTTTTTTTTTTTTTTTTTTTTTTTTTTAAAAATTAATTTATTAATTTTTTTAAATTATTTTTTTTTTTTTTTTTTTTTTTTCCCTTCTTTAGTTTTTTTTTTTTTTTTTTTTTTTTGTATAATATAACAAATAGAGTATGAACTATTTAAACATATTATGTTGGTTGGGGTATTGTTGTAAAAGAGGGGCAATGGAAGGGTTGAAATGTGTATGGGAATAGAGACATAAAAGACATTAAAGAGAAGAGAACCACAAAAGTGTGGCTTACCATTTGCCATACTAACTTTCCAGGGTGTGTTCTTCTTTTACCTTTTCTTCTCTCCCTTTTCACTCTCATTTACATTTACATTTACATTTAGTGGCATTTTCAAGAATTAAAAAAAAAATCAAATTATTTATAAAATATATTAAATTTCTAAAGTCTATGCAATTTTTTGTGAATATATATATATTTGTTATTTATAACCATTCTCCTGTGTTATTCTTAAAAAGAAAAAATTGTTAAGACTTTTCCTATTAGTAAATTAGTTATTATTATTTTCATTAGAAAGAAAGACAAAGATGTTGATATTTTTCAAAATTTATGAAGGAAAAAATTTATAAGAATTATTAACTTATGTATGTATAACCATTTTTATCTTTTGTTGTTATTTTTTCTGTTTTTTTTTTAAAAACAAAAATTATATATGTTTGGTTTTTGTTTTTGTTTTCTATTTTATAAAAATAAAATGTTTTTCTTAAACTTTTTTTTCCTTTTCATTTTCATTCCTAATTTAAAAAATAAGTTCTTGTTTTAAAAAAAAACATAAAATAAATGGATTACCAAACGGACCTTTGAGATTAATTTTTAAAATTGACTGAAAGTTTGGAGACTTAATGTAAATTTGAGCATGATAATCATATGGACTAACATTGAACAAGTCTCAACTACAAGTGCAAAATTGATATGTTGTTTTTTTCCATTCATAGGAAGCAAGAATGATATGTCGATCAATTGTTATAAATATCGTAGTTGTCTTCATGTCATGCTTGAAGCCTTAGTACTTAAACTAAGACTCAAGATTCTGTTAGATTTATTTTAAATATAATAATATTATTAATGTGGCCTATAGACATTATTTTATCTCTTTCGGATCTATTATTTTATTAAGCCTATTAGGTTAAAAGACAATGCTCTAATTAAACACTGGTGGTGTGTCTATAAATAGAACCTTATGATCTAATTAAGATCTGAAAGAAGACAAGTGAAAGAAACACAATTCCTCATGGATCCGGTGTGTTATTCTTTATTTAAATTTAATTTGTAAAATTATTTAGTTCAAAGATCTTGGCACTTATTGTTATATACAATGTTAGAGTTTTATTGTATAATCATGAAACTAAAGTTTACAGGTTCAACATGTAATCAGAAACAAAATAAGATGTGGATTTAATACATCAACTCTAATATTCTTTTGCATTCTTACTTGTCTCGAACAACTTGTGAGAGTGAAGATAACGTTCCTACCTACCACGCGCGTCCCCTCGAGTGGAACTTTAGCAACTTTTTAAAAAAGTTTTTTTAACAACACTTGTTTATCTATACGGTTACAACCAAAGGAACCATCATGCATTTCTAGTAGAATCTCCAAGCCACTAATTAGAGCAACACATTAAAACCACAAATCGAATATTCAAACTAATCACCTAGAGTGACACATGTTAGAATTATGGACACATGAATTTTACTCACATCACACACACAATAATTAATAGCACACCAAACGACTCTCCACACCTTATGCTTACGTCAACTTTCTACAATAAAATGACAAATCCAATAAAACTTAGTATTTCAACGCAAAATTTGATAAGATAACCAACTCCACAAAGACATATTCCTCCAAATCACCTTAGTAAAACAGTAAAAGAAAATAAATGATCCCTAGATTCAATGTCAACCCTACATGTCCCATTGTTCTATTCTGAATTTTTAGAGATATAAAATATTTGATTTGGTCCCCTATTAGAAAGTTAAGGGATTTGATTCTTCCCATTATTAATATATATGTCATCACACAATTATTGATCAAAGGTATGTATATGGATATATATGTATATTATTAGTGTGCCTACGTGGAAATATAATAATGCCACATAAGATGGTTGAAGTGGATATTGCATTGGAAATAGAATAATATATATATAGCATATAACAACAACTAGAATTAACATATTTTTTTTAACAAAAGGTTTTGATAAACTAAAATAAATGTTCTAAAAGTTGATAGACAATAAAATTTGAATCCAAATCCATTATACACCTTTTAGGTTTTATATATAGTTTTGTAAAATTCAAAATAAAGTTTATTAAATAGTGATCATTGCCACACCATTAATAAAATATTGAATGACATCTTTTTTAAAAAAATGAACAAAGATCAAAATCATATATATGTATGTGTGTTACAAAGTTACAAGCATAGTAATGACATTTTAATTAGTTTATTCAACACTTTGTCTCATAATGTACAAATAGTTGTAACACAATAATCATTACTAGTCACTCAAAAATAATAATTCTTCTTCTTCTTTTAATTATATAAAACAAATGGTCTAATGAGAGAGAGAGAGAAAAAGTTGAGATAATCATTTAAAAAGAAAAAAGAGAAATAGAGAAAAGAATGATTTGAAATAATTTTGAATGTGTGATGGCACTATTTTAGGATGTTGATGTGCTAATAATTAATAGTTAGCATTATGTGGCAGCATGAGAGACATTTGTAAACTAATATATATATAATTGGAGGGAAAAGTTTTTATTTTTTATTTATTGGTAGATATTATTATGTCATTATGGATTTGAATAATTTGTTGCTAAGATTATTAGTGCTTCTTGACAATGAAATCACCATAGCTCTCCACTTTGGGTAATTGGACAAATTCAATACCCTTTCATTTATACTCAATATAGTTATTGTTATTATTATTATTATTATTACAACTTAAATATGCATAATAATGCGTCATATGATGATGTTTTTTTTAAAGAAAAAGAAAAAACAAAACCACTTTTGGAAGTTCTCTCGAGAAGTTGTGAGATTTAGTTGATGATTTGTTAATCATATATCAAGTGGTTGATGGTTTTAATGTTATTACGTATTGTACGTTAGATTAATAAAAAAAAAATGAATTAAACCAAAGTTAATTGTAATTTAAGGAAAACTTACTTCTCTTTTTTATAAAATCTTTCAAAAAAGATATTAGAGTTCATGTGGACTATCCTATCCAACACATGAGAAATTGATTGTGGATCGAATTGATAGGATCAACTCATTTTAATAGTTTTATTAGAATATTTGACATGGGAGAAAGAATTGTAGGTCTTTTGGCATTTTCATTAGATTTTGTGTATGAAGTTAGGCTCGACGACCTTCTATATATTGCATGTTTAAAGCTTGACTGAGCCATTTATGACAATTTTATCCTTAGGTCCAAAATTACTCGTAATGTTAGCCTTCACTTTCAAGCTTTGGACGTTCTCGTTAAACAATTGTTCTAATATGGAAAGTATGTGTTTTCACTTGTATTGCCTTGCGTACGTGTTTGGTTTTACGCAGCAATTTTTTGCATCTTTTTTTTTTCCATATTGTGAGACCCTTCAGTTACTGGGACTCAATATAAGATACTTAATTAAATAAATTGATTGATTAATTTAATTCAATCGAATTAAATAATGGTTTAACTCCCCTACATTTACTAGGAGTGAAAAGATAGATTACATATATAGAGTGGAGATGTACTCTCCCCCTTCTTTTTTAAGTTGTAGAATCTCTAAGTTTATGTTTGTTCAATGAACATGAAAAGGAAGATTTCTCTAATCTCTCAAAAATCGTCTCTCATAAATTCCTAAAGCAAAAACATATAGAAGATATCTCTATCGAAATGAATTCCCTTCTTTCAACAAGGTTCCCACAATCGTTACTTGCTGAAAATATAGCAGAGAAGTTTTATTAGAGGTGTCTGTGTGAATCAAGAATAGTTCATGCAATTATTCAAGACTTAGAAAGATTAGAATAATGATTAGGGAACCTTAATTTTTTTTCTTCTTTATTTTACATGCTTAATCCATTATGTATTTACTTTTTGTGTTCTATTTCTTGAAACAAAATTGATACAAAGAGATCACACACTTCCACTTGGAATTCAATCTCTTCAAAGTCCAGCCATGGAAGGGTGGTCCAAGCCACCCTCCAAAAATCTAAAACTACGAGCATGGGACGTTACTTCGTGTGTCGTTTTAGAATTACTCTTGCGATTAGTCCAAATAAAATCAAGTAGCGTATCAATGGAATCTGTAACCTCGTTCACATATCTTGAAGTTCCAACCAAGAAGTCAACCAAAGAAATCTGAAATTAGTTTCAACCCATGACGACAAATCTACAAGCCTCGAGAACGTAACTTTAGATAATATAGTTTTTGACCTACATGAGCTCTCTAGAACCCATCATAAAGAAATGGTTCTCTACTGCAAGCGTGCTCAAAACAACTCCAACTCCCACTCCACCATTTCAAAAAGTTGCATCAAAGTTAATTGATCTTAAAAGATCCATAGGAAGGGCCAAACCAAACTAAACCAACAAGGAGAGAAACTAGAAACCCTCTCAACGCATATAAGATATTGTGCAGAAAGCCAACAAAAAGATTTCACCAAACTTCCAACCATATATATAGTTTTAGAAGGGAGAGATTTCCAACCAAAATTAGTGTTTTAAGACATTGTTTAAATAATACAAACTATGTTGTTTAACGTGGAGTAACAGCATCATACGTTTAGGTCATAGAGGGCCATGAATGGTGGGATCAACTTTATTATCAAAATATTTAAAATTTTGTACGTTTTTAAAATAAATAAAAAAAAGTAATGATTTTTTTTTCTTTTTTATTTTTTAACGTAAGAAAAATAATTAAATCAAAGAAAATGTGATGTAAAGGACATATCAGAAGTTGATTAATAAATAATAAAATGTTCAAAAGAAAGAAAAAAAAAGTAAAATAGAAATTTAATATAATAATAATAAGACAAATATGAAAACCGCCTCTTCGTCTTTCCCACGTGAAATAAGCCTTTAATCACTCTCCACTCTCCACACTCCCAAACCAAACTTCAAATCATTCCCATTAATTTACGAGTGATAAATCACAAATTGTGATACAATTTTAAATGACAAGTTTATAGTTGAAATTGAAAAAAATCGCAGATATTTCTAATCCTGATTTCTACATTTGTCATTTTTCTGAAAATAATGAAATAAAAAAGATATTTTAAAGTGGATGGATTTTCACAAATTAGATGAATCATCGTGACATTTATTAAATTAAATAAGATACCAGCCTAGTGAATTGTCTATCAAACATCAAATATTAGATACCCACTTCATAGCCACTACTAAATTTCATAGTTGGAGAATTTTTTGAATTACTATTTGAGAGAAACAAGGAGAGATTATAATGAGTAATCTTAACAATCATAATTCATGTAATGAGTCAAAATATGTCTGGGATAAAGAAAGAATAATAATGTATCTTTCCAATGGTTAGCTAAAAGTTGGGTAAATCATTATAATTACCCAAAATAATGGTTTCCTCCCCCCCACAATCACAACTGGGTTTATGATGATAGCCTACATTTTATCATATTAAGCTTGTACCTTTTTGCTGTTCTCCAAAATGCCCTTCCTATTCTATACAGCTTTCTAAACCAATGTTTCTCTCCAGACATATTCTCGATTACTCAAATCGATACGACTGACGCTAAATCTCAGTAAATTTATGAGTAACGAAAGAGACGACATTAGAATCGGTTAATTTGAGCATGTCGATTCAGGAACTTTGTTGGTCAATGCAGCCAGCTCCTTGTCTTGTTGTTTCTTCAAGTACCTTTGGGCAGTTGAAGTCATAATCTTGATAGAGAAGTTCATGATCATGAGCCATACTATAGTGTTCCAGATTGAGGAAACTGAGAAATCCCATTTCTTGACCTGAATGTGACAATAGATCATTTAAGCAGACAACCTCAGGCAAACAAGTTTGAAGATTTTTTCGAGAGTTACCTTGGGATTGGTGGTCATTGCTTGAGATGGAGCTTTTAGATACTTAGCTTTGATTGCATTGAGCTTGGCGATCAAACCGGGTAAGACAGATGAAAATCCAGGCACAAAGCTAAGTATCCATATTAATTCGTTTTCTATCCAATCAAGAAGTTGATTGTTACAAACGGCAATGATGAAAATGGTCTGCACAGGACATAATAAACACAAAGTTATAACAAAAGAAACACAAATCCATGAGTTGCTGTCTGATAATTTTGCACCTTGCAAACCAAGTCGAGTAATTTTTAACAACAAAATATAGAACCTTCACAAACCTGAATGTGGGTTTTGATAATTGCTTTTCCAACTAATGTAGCAAAGAAGAATTCCCAGAAAGGAATTCCAAATTGTCCACACATAATGCCAGCTAAGTCAAACAGAGGATTTGGAACCTGGAAGATAATTAGTGAAAGTCAGAAGCTACTGAAATGATGATACTAGTCAAGCTGATATGTTCTGTATGCGTTAAAAAAACACATTATGAAGTAGCAAACATAAAATCTGAAATTGACATACTTTCTTCTATCCTAAATATGAGAAGCTAAAGTCAATAACATTTAAATAAAAGCAGCAAAGCCACGATAAATGTCAAAGAAGTGAACAAAACAGTTTTCTCATTACTTTTACTAAACTTGCTGACAGGTATCTTCAAGAACATCATAGGAGTACGGGATAAAACGCACACATAAAACCTGCACTTATTTCATCTCAAAGATCCATCTAATATTTTCTGTTTGAGTAATTTTACATAGATTTGTTTTCATTTTCTTCTGTCGGAATAGGAATACCAGTGCCTACTGCAACATGGCGAAAACCAAAATATACAAATTCAATTGGAAAGTTACCTAATCAAAGTACATTTTTTCCCCTAACTCCGGGTATCAAGAATACCTTCTACCTTACACGAAATTCTATCCCACGAGACAACTCTCGAAATGCATATAAGATATTTAATATCTAGGGAGGTGGTTGCCACACAGATGTATTTGTTTCACAATTTGTTCCTTTGACCACAATGTCCGTATAAAATATAACTTAAGATGAAGGGTTAATGCGCATGAAACTAGCAAGCCAATAATGTTATACTCCCATCCTCTAATTGAAGAGGCTAACAAAGTCAAATCAAATCAGTAATAGACGAGAATAAAGTCATAACTAACCGAAGCAAGCAGTAAAATAGTAAGGAAATTCAAATGTTGGGCATGTGAAAGGAACCACCGCTTCACTCTATTTAGATATGTTGGAATGAAACCATTACTTTCCCTTGAAGAGGCATCTAGTTCTTCCATTGCTTCTGATCTGGCACCAGAGAGGCGTGCTGCGTAATGGAAGAAATATATTTGAAGGTAAAAACATGGATATGAAACGCATAGCAGCAAAACTAAGAAAAGTACAGCTGATAAGCAGTAAACATACTAGAACGTTATTTTGCAAAATAGTTTCAGACTTGTATTGCTGTTAGTCTAAAAACAAAGAAGTAATCACCAAGTTCAAAAGTAAAAACTAGAGCAAGCTCCTGTTTGTCAATACATTCTACTCTTGAATAATTCTATAAAATCATCTTGACAAAAGGAATATTTCAGAAAGAAGAGCAACTTTATCTGCCAATTAATCATAAAAGCTAAAACTTACATACACTAGGACCTCAAAGCCAAATTTCTTGCACAATAATTTGTAACCATGGTAGTATATCATAATATCTCAAATTTTCAAGATTGTTTTTCTATAAGTAACAATATTTTATTACTGCCATAAAAAAGAACAGAACACCCTATGGGCTAGGAGAAGAGGGATCGCCCACCCAATGCAAACTAGGGGAGAGCTTTCCAATTATTAATATCATGAAAAGGCTGAGGTGAGAAAGAATTTTGTATCTCCTTGGGAAAAGATCACGAAAAGGTTTTTAACCATTTTGGATTGATCACACTAAACATTCAACTAAAGTAATCAATATGTTTATAAAGGTTGAATGCAAGGTATATTAAATGATATATTAAAAATTTCTCCCCCACTGGGATAAAGACCACAAAAAATACCACAATAGACACTCAACTAAAGCAATCAATATGATATAAATCATGAATGCATTTTCTCATAATCTTGCTTCTATACCATCTAATATTATTCAAGAGGAATCACTGATATCACCCCGTTGTCAAGAATTATGTAGACATTACCAGAAATAATAAACTAAAATACAAAAAAGTTGACTATTTAGGATCATAAAAAAAGTTATATAGGAACATTTTATGATTTCTTTTAGTACTGCAAACAGTTTTTATATAGATACGTTCCACCCACCTAAAAATTGGACAAGAGCAGATGAAATATCAAAATGCCCAATTGGGTCGTCGTCTCATGAAAACTATTGACATTATAACTTTTAACGAACACTAGCTAGCACTCATTTTTTAATACCTGCCCTTGAGATAAAATAAGGAGGAAGCTCTCCTAGTGCAGTCCCAATACCCCACAGAATTGCCTCCACTTGAACCATTGGCAATATGCTGCTGAGTGGGACTTGTGATGTGAAAAGTGGAGGTCCAAATTCTGAACAATCCTTTTCGAGCCATGATGGGCCTCTTTTCAATTGTATTGTGTCATAGGTGGCACTCTTCAAGTCCACTCGACCACACTGCACTGCCTTTATTGTGAAAAACCCAATATGAGGCCCCAGATAAAGGACAAAAGTATGCAGACCAGACCCTGGAAGTAAATGATACGGAGTCCAATAATGCGTTAATACAATTTTGATAAGAACAAAGTTGCCTCTTCTTTGGAAGAGGCAATAGTTAGCACTGCCAACCATCACTAAAATCAAAGGACGTTAATTACCAAGGCCAATTGATGATGCAACTCCAAGGATCACCCACCACAAGCCGTAGTCAAAGTACTTCACAATCTCCTCAACATGCTGCAAAACCCACAAAATTTATTTGATAAAATGATTGCCTGAAAACTGGAAGGCAGTGGACAAATTAAAAGAAAAAAGCCAATAAATTCAAGAACAAAGATAAATTCACGAACAAAGATAAATTCAATTCCTGAATATAAAAGCATAACAAGGCAATTTATGAAGAGACATGTCAACACTTCAATCAAACAGTTTTATTAGGACACCTACATCTCTTCTCCAACCTCTTCTGTACTTTGGCATTTCTACTGGATTGCCTTTTTTTCTTTTTCTTTTTGTTTACCGAAGAAAGTTGACATTCAATAAGAAAAAAAAGAAAGAAAGGATACACATGCATATAAAAAGGAAAATACCACACAAAAAGAAGCTAGACTACAAGGAGCTAATCAAGAAAAGTAAAAGGGCCTAGAGATAGAGGTCCAAAAAGAAATTGAGAATCTAACAAGAGACAGAAATTTGCCATAAGAAATCTCACCCCCTCTAAATATTATGTTGTTTCTCCCTCTCCAAAGCTCCACAAAATAGCACACATGACTCACTCCAGTCTCATCACACTGAATTGATTCATTATATGTACATCGTACAATCTTCGCTTGCAGAACTTTCAAGTGTATAAATATAGTAACTCTCAAGAGCCTATACAAATAGGCAGGACTTTAAATACATAACTTTTTTCCACAGATCATCAATTATGGAAACCCATGATAAAAAAATGTCACAAGGAGGGCAACAATTTGCTTAGAACTGTAATATCTGGGATGGTGCAGCATAAAATTACAGATAGTGCCCATGTAAAATGTATTGACTTGAGAATAACAAACCTAGATAAATGTTGATAAAGTATAGAATATCCATCCAGAAGGCAACCGTACCAATAGAGCATATCAAATCACCAAAGTTACAAATAGAAAATTAAAAAGATGATTCAAAATGTCATCATGAAAAGACTAGCATGGCTTATCCTAAATGAAATAGTACTTCCACATGCATAAAAGACACTTGCATTGTTGAAATGAGTGAATATAAGATTCATACAGACACACATTTTGTTCAAATGCGTGAATAATATTTGAAGCTAAAATGAATTAGAAAGGCAGAGATACCTTCTCATGTGGCCCTTCAATAGTCAAAATCAGAATTCCAGCTGCACCAATAATCAAGTTTAAAAGCAAAAGCCAACCACCTTTCGCTAAAATGTATGCTATCGAGCGTTTACTATATTGAAGAACACCCAAAATGAAAAACTTCAATGTTTTGAACGGTTGATTCACCAATGTCAAATTTTCAAGTTCTTGTTTCTGCTTTCTACGTAGTTCTGCAAATTATAGCTTCATCAGATAATATAAAATACAATGTCAAGGACCCCAAGTTAGGCTGAATCGAATAGAACAGTTGGTTCTCATTAGTTCCATAAAAGTCAAGTGAAAGCAACAACTAAAACCGTAAATCCTCAGACATAAATCAAACTGAACAAGAACAAGCAAGACCCAATTCCCGAATGCATTTCACTTTTGGAACTCAAATAGATCCAAAACTAATAATCGTGTTCCCACGTTCTTTTGGAATTAACCAACAATACAGCCAATGAATCAAAGCCCTTTTCTTGCCCATAACAAATCACTTCATTAACACACTTCAGCCAATCAACAGCTTCAAGTCCCTCATAAAATTTCCCTTTCTTCCGAGTACAAGTGTTACCATCAAACAAAACCCAACAATGAAATAGTAAATAATTAAATTAAAACAAATCTTCCAAATTAGAAGGCCATGGCCATAATAACATTCAACTTTTCAAATATAAAGGCTTGGGAAGCGAAGAAAAAGAGAGAGAAATACAGGAAGACATACCAGAAATGGATACTTCAGAATCATGAGAAGCAATGGAAGCTGCTTCTTCAACAGTCCCCATTCCGCAAACTTGAAACACAAAACGGAGAGAAACAAAAAATAAAATAAAATAAAATAAAAAATGGTTATACTCTTCCAAATCTTATATTGTTGGGGTTCGTGTAAGACCCAGATCAGAGATCGAGAAGAATCATGAAGAGAATGAAAAGGGAAAAGGGGTTGGAGAAGAATGGAAAGTTATCATGTGTAATTGGAGATGGAGAAAGAAAGATGTGTTGTTGTTTGAAGGAAGATCGGGGGAGGGTGTACAGAGATTATCGGTCTCCCTTTTTTTCTAAGTTTCTAAGATCCAAACCCTTGGTTTTGCCTAAATCAATATTTTCAGTTTACCCAAATTTTGAGAGAAAATATTTGATTTTCTTTTTTCTAAAAAAAATAATATTTGTTCGTCTATGTTTGATCTTTCTTTTCTTCTAATTACAATTTATTAGATATATATATTATATGTTAGCGGCACAAATACGTCCATTACAAAAATATTAAAAATAATTCATTATAAATCGGTTCTTTCTTGTTTGTGTTTATTTAATCTAATTTATGATTTATAGCATGTAGTTCATGAATTCTTTTTATAAATTTCATATTTGTTCGAGACCAATATTGAATTTTTATACTTTTGTCCATCTTTTTCGTATTATTACTTTTCTTTTTTCATATTTGTTTGTGATTTCTTCTTTTTTCTCTTCCATAATTTCTTCATTCTTTGTTATTTCTTGTCTTCTTTTTTCACTACTTGATCGTGTACCAAAATCTAAACGATCAATTGTCTATTCTAATAGATAAAGATATAGATCACTGTTCATGTCTATCCCATATAATAGATTCAAACGATTGTTTACCAATATCTAAAAATCATGTACCAATATCTAAACCATCGTTTTAAATTATTTTTCGCTCGCGTATGGTCGATTAATTGTAGGGTATTTGAAAATACAATATATTATGTTATTAATTTAACTTTTTTTTTATTAAAAAATATATGATATGTAATAGAGAAATTCTTAATGGATGACAAAATTTGAAACTATTTATCAAATATAGCAAAAAAAAAATTGGATAATATATATTATGTAATGTATTATAAATTGTATAATATTATAAAATAATAATTATACAAAAACATTTAAGGGATTTTTTAAAAAATATAACTAATTGTCAATATTTTAACAATTTCGAATATGGCAAAAGCTGACGGACTCACAATGAAAAATACCAAAAAAAAAAATGCAAAGTTAACACGCGATTAATTGGTCACACGTAATATATTTGGTGCAGGATCGTTTAGATTTAAGTATATCCATGTTTACTACTTGTAATAGTGTGTGCTAGCACCTAGATCACTCTTATTTATAATTTTATCCCACACACATTTGGTCAATTGTTGAGTTGGTTATTTAATTTTTACCCATCTTCACTCCAACTTTCTACCCTCCAATGTTTTCAATGACTCACTCCGTGGTCACTATTGGCAACTACCATTGCCACACTCCGACCACCCAACTCTAAAGATTACTTTTGCATGGCCACTATCGGCAATAACTCCAACAACCACCTTCATGCAAACCAACTTTGGGCTCTTTCAACCATCTCTAACAACAAATTAAACTTCAACAAAAACTACATTCAACATTCGATAATCAAACTTGATTACAATCAACTCTAACTACAATCACTAACATTCAACTAATGACCAACTTTGACGAAGCCACGTCTAACGATCAACTTATTTGATGATGACTATCTTTTGCCAACCAACTCTAACAATCATCTCGGGGAACCAACTTCGACCACCAACTTTGTTTTTCATCTCAAACAACTAACTCTAACGACCAATTTAACAAATAATATATTAAAATAATAAAAACAAAAACAAAAAATCAGTGTGCAAAAGTGTTTTTAGATGCGCATTTAAACCTATTAGTTTGCAATGTTTTATAATCGTCTTTTACATTAATTTAATACTGAGAGAATGTGTAAAAATGATTAGATCGTCCCATAGACTTGTGTATCACATACATATTGCATCTTAACAATCTCATTGCAATATAAAAGAAGAAAAGGCAACCTAAAAAGAGAAGGAAATAAAAGGAGTCCCTATTATGCAATACAAGTATTGCATTGTAGTTTGCTTCTACGTTTCTGCTTGCAATACCCAACTTCCAAAGGAGACCCAAACTATAATTTATTCATAAAAACCCAAACTTTATTCTAAAAAAAAAAGGAACCCTAATGATTTTGAAAGAGAACAAATAAATAAACCCCTTATGATAATTTTATGTATAAATTAACATCCAATTCCAAGCAGAAGAAAGAGAGAAGAAGTCAAAGGTATACAATTTAAGAGATCTTTAGAGACCACATACTTTTGTTCACACAATGACATTGACATTATTTGTACTATTTCTCTATATAACAAAATTCTACTCTATCCTTTTCAAAATAAATAAAAATAAAATAAAAATTCTACTCTATCCAATTATATAAAGAAAAAAATTAGATAGGTTTGATGAATTCATATGACGCAATTCTTACTCTATTGGCATACAATACAATGAGGAAGTAAGAAATTTTAAAAAACACGTGCATTCATAAATATATTCTTATCCTTTGTGCGTTTACATAATTATCTAAAATCAATAGTCAACTAAGCATATATGGACCAAATGAAGTCTTGAGTTGATCTTTATAGAGAGGTTTTTATTTTCTATGGCAATTAATTTCATGGACATAGAAAGCACAAACAGGAAGAAAGTAAGTAAATTAATTAGAAAAGAACCCCAAGTTCAAACTTTTGGGCCGGCCGAAATTAAGCCCAATGGATTGTATCGTGTATGTGCTCCATACTTGATTGTCCTTTATTGTCAAATGGGCCTAGGCCCACTCAATTTAAGAAACAAATAGTTCCAATTCTCCATTTCAATAGATTTCATTTATTTATTTTTAAACTAATGTTCGGTGAATCTCCATTGAACAACTTTTAAAGAGAGAATTACTTTTAGGTTTTATATGTATATATATAATCGGGTTGAGTCGGGTCAATCGACCCCCTACCTTGCATAACCTCCTGATAACCAGACTTAACTTTTTTTTCTTTAATTTTTTAACTTAACATAAAATTTAACCTAACCCAATCCCTACGGTATTGGTTGAATAATCCAGATTGGTCAGTCGGCTTACGGGTTTTTTTAACACCTGTACAAATAGATGCAAGACTTAAGTTGTTCTCAACACAAAAAAGAGTTTAATAAACTTTCTAAAACCTATTTTGGTCATGAGTTTACTTAGTTCCAATCAACTTAACAAAAACTATACAAAAACAGTGAAAGCACGCAACCACATGGCTCTAATGACATACTCAATTTCGGGTGATTTGAAAAAAGGGGATGATTTTTAAAAAAATTTGGAAAAAATGGGTGTTTTCAAAACTATTTTTGTAAAATGGGTGATTTTTTTGGCATTATTAGAATAAGAGAGGCATTGGAGGTTTTTTTTTTTTTTTTTTCTTTTTCTCTCTATCTATTTCAACATAAAAGAAAGGAAAAGAATTCAGTGGGCAAGTGGCACCATTCAATTTTTTATTTTTATTATTATTATCGTTCTTATTAATAATAATAATAATAATAATAATAATAATAATTTATAGATAGTGGGACCCACTTCACAAAATGCAAAGAAAATACAACCCTTTTTACCTAAATAGTTTTGAAAACACCTCTTTTTCTCACTTTTTTAAAAACAACCCCATTTTTCCCATTGTTCCCTAAACTTCCAATATCAACTAACACAGAAAAAATAAAAATCAGAAAAACATGTTTGTTTATGGTGTTTTTGAGTAAAAAACGAAAGGAAAAAGGAGAAGAAACTGCCTCATCCATCGGTGTATAGTTTTATCAGTTGTCAGTATAAAGGACAATTATTTCTAAGGAAATGGATGCACATTGGACAAAAGCCCATTACTCTGTTCAATTGGTCCCTCTTTTTTTTATCCCCACCTTGCTTCTCACTCCTATATTTCTTATATATAATCAATATCACTCCAATTATTTCAATATATATATACATACATATATACAGTAATATAGAAAAATGTAGTTGAACTATTTTAAGTGTAGTTTGTTATTCATTGTTTTACCTAGTATTTGCTCCAATTATATATATATTTCTACAATTTAATTAGGGGTTTGCACTGGGTTACGATGGATAATTTTTTGGATCAGTTGGTCGCAAGTAGATTGCCTGAATGCTCCCAATAGGATCTCCCACTTGACGCTTAAAATCCAGTTGGGTTTAGGTCGAGTTGAAATATATGTTCAACACATACTAATAACTAAAATTTCATAAAAACTCATATGTCAAATGTCAAATTCCTCATATATCTATTACTAACTTGAAACAGGTTGGGTTAACTGAAATTTTTAAAAGTGTAACCGAACCCAACACAACTTTTAAGGAAATACATAAAAATTTAAACTAAATGTGTAACCCAAAGTTAAAACTAATCCAAACAGGTTCTTGTAATAACTTAGGTTGTTGAATATTGTCACACTCCAATTCGCAAAACAATCAGAATGCAGGAAGTAGTGCATATAGGATGTGATTTAGCTAAAAGAATCCCTTGAAACTGGTCTTATCGCCTAACTCAAGCTCAACTCCTTTTAAACCACCATGCGAAAGAGATAAACATAACGCATCGATAGTCAACTTAAACTTTTATTCAACAACAAGCCTTTTGACATGATTAAACGCCAAGACACTCATCTTAAATCCTTTACCTTGTTTAAACTCCAAATACCTTTAAATAACATGCTTTAGGCATTAAAGCTTAACGCAATCAACATAACCAAAGCTTAAACTTTACTAACAACAAGCATTTCATACATAGTATACAATTACAAATATATAATGAGTTCATTGTGTTAAATGAGGAAAACATATATAAAATTTGAAACTAGGATTTTAAAGAACACGTTTTATAGAAAAATATTGAGATATGTTATATAAAGAACACGTTGTTTTATAGAAAAATATCGAGATATGTTATATATTCGTTATTAACATTACAAAAAAATAAAAAACGTGTACAAAATAGAACATATCATGAAGTATTTTTTTTAGATCTTCTAGGGTTACTCCTTCAGAAAAAATCGTAAAAAATAAAACATTTAACAAATTATTTACCATAGAAAAATCACTAAGAAATGTAAATAGTTTTGAATTTTTTCTATTTTTGAAAAAACCTCTTATTGTTATTATTATTATAATATATGAAATTAATTTGAATGTAGACTTAAACTTTGCCTAAAATGTTTTTTTTTTGTGTTTTTTATTCCTATCTTGAATGAACTTGAATCTAGACTTGAATTTTACTTGGGGTTTCAACGTAAACCGTTATTTTTCTAAAATTGATGTAACATATTTAGGTCATTTGTGAAAATATGACATTTTATCAAACTTATATAGAATTGAACCATATTGAATAATAATTACCTAGACGCACCGGAGTTACTTATTCGCCCTAAATTTTCCTAAATCTTAATGCAGTTAAGGTTGATTATTCGACTTGGTATGCTTTTTAATATTTCAAATTAAACTAGGTTGATTCTTAGAGTGATTTAATTAGCTTCTCTATTTAAATAATTGGTTAGGTAAAGACAATCAATTTAATTTAGTAATGAAAACCCTGTGAGCGAATGACTTGTATAGAATGAATCCGTCAAACCCAAGCTAGGTTCTTTTTATATTAAATTTCTCCAATTAATGTACTTCTTATTCAATTCATTTTTGTTTGCAATTTGAAACCATGCATCAAACCCCTTCATCTCTCAATTACCTCAGGGTTAGAAATAATGATTTTGTTTTGAGAAATTCAGATGCTCCCTAAGTTCAACCCTAGCTATGATCTTGCCATTAATATGAGCTCTCGTGGATAGTTTGGTTAATCATTTGATCCAATCCATCAATAAACTTAGAACCCATTTCGATTTTTATTTTCTAAAAGGGTTATAAATTCCTTTTTCACTTATAGTAGGATTCAAATCAAGAGTTAATTAAAATAAATTGTGTGTAATTGTGAAAAGGGAGATAAAAATTGATAGTGGGATACGTCCCTTTCGTTAGTTTATGTATGTTTAATATGTTTATTCTTTTCATGGCGAACGAGAAAAGGATCGATGATGAGGTATCCACACAACGTAACCCTCTCATGAAGGGCAAATTTTAATATAACATTATGTAAATAATATATCATATGATTTATCTTTACACAATTTCTTATCCCTCCCTTTAGCCAAAAAATAAAATAAAATAAAATAAAATTGTTGTATATTATTATTCTTTTGATTTATTGATTGACAGACTTGTATTATCTCATTTTAGATCAAATTAAAAATTTAGATTATCTTATACACATTTGTGGGGAAAAAATGATTTATAATTTAATGAGTTGTTTGATATATTTAATTTTAATCTTTAAATACAACTAAAAACAACACCAACACAGACATATTGAATAATGGATCATATTAGAAATGCAAAAGTGCTCATTTTTATTATTTTCTTGTTTTCTATCTTTCTCATTTTTTGTTTCCATTCCTTTTAGAACTAATAAACAGAAACGACATATGTTCAATATTTTTCTCTTCATGCTTCTCCATAAATATGTTTTTTATGATTGTTTCTCATATTTTTATTTTATATATAACACAAAAGTTTATATAAAATGAATTAAAATGAATATAACACGAATATGAAAAACATTCCAAAAAGAATACATATAATTATTTAAAAAAAAAAAAAAAAAAAAAAAAAAAACTAAATATAGGTATCAAATAACATCTTAGTTTTTTGTTCTTATAATTGTGCTGTTTCCTTGTAGTTTCTTTACCATGGTTTACCGTGGTTTTCATTTTTTAAACATATATTTGAATTCTAAATCAAAATATTAAAACCAAAACACATTTTTTAAAAACTATATTCTAAACCAACTTGAACTTGTATTATCAATCTTAAAACTTAAAAAGAAACAAACCTACTTTTTAAGAAAGAAAAAAAACAAAAAACGAAATAGTTATCAAACACGACTTTAATTTTTAAATTTAATTTAAACTTTTTAAAATACTCTTAAAAAAAGTAGATAATATAATAATTAAAAAAAAAAAAAAGATAAAAGTATGGTAATATGGAAAATAGTTATTTACTTATCAAACAACACCTTAATTTTGATATCACCAATCAAAGACACCTACACATTACCAATCTATCAAACATCTCTAATTTAGTTGAACATCGATCTACAATTTTCATTTAACATAAACTTACCCAACTTTTCCAAATGAAATTAAAACACATAAGAATATATATATTGATGAGATTGAATTATTTGAACAATGATTTAGGTAGGGACAAAATAATTATTGTTTGAGATGTATATTGAATAGGAGACTCTTTGGGGGATATGGGTGGCCATATCCAATCCTCTTGAATGTATAATACTTTAAGGGTTACATATAGGGACAACCATAACTAATAAATCATTTTATTTATATTGCCAACATACACTTGGAAAATACCAAATCACAATATCCCAATGAAAAAGACAAATAACACATAACTCAAATGAAATAATTAGTTTTTGTTTTATTACATTATTAAAATTAATTTGTGTAACTCTCTCATATATTTGTCATCTAAAAAAGGATTTGTTTTCGAGTATAGCATAATGAAATATAACATTTATAGTTATAGCAAAATATCATTGATAGATATTGATAGACGTACGGCCATTATGAACTAAAATTGTATATGATATTAGAGTTGTGCCAATGAGATGAAAAAGATTAAAAGAAATGAAAAAAATAATTTAAGAACTATATAAATATTTGTGTTTTTTTCTTCCTTAATTTAGATTGGAATGAAAATTATTTTTCTAAGGAAAATTACATCAAATAACAAAAACATTTAGAAAAAAAGAGTTCATGACACCTTTTTTTTTTATATATATTACGAATATGACAAATATAATAAGTAATTAGTGATATAGGATGACTATCATAGAGTTATCGACTTTTAAATTTGATATTTTTACAATTTAGAAAATGTAGTGATATGTACCATATTATCATATTTTTTTACTATTTTTGCACGCGTTCATTCTTCTAATTTATAAATTAAAATAATATATTTACTAATTTTTATTTTTTTAAAAGAAAGTATTTTGAGTAGTTTTGCAATTTAGAGTAATTTTTTTGTTTATATATATATTTAATAGAATGTGAATGTTCTTTTTATAGAAAAAATTATATGCACGTGAAGGTTTTCTCGAAAGTTTTCTTACCACATAAATTTAAAAAAAAATGCAAAGAAAAAAGTATTATTATATTCATACAAAGTATTGCTTCCATCAAACCTTTTTAAATAATTTAATATGAGTACAGTTACAAACACACAACCACTAAGCCAAAGTACAAACAAATCTCATTAATTTAAATGTGAGGTCTTTTTCAAAAATAGATGCAAAATATTTACACTATAGAACAATTTTGAAAACGAAAATTTTTAAAAGTGTTCTTTTTAGATTTGACTATCCTAATTTTTTTTTTTATATTTTTAATGTAACGGTGGAGATTTGGACTCATGACCTCTTGTCCGCAAATACATGTGTCAGTTGAGCTAACCTCATATTCGACTGCTTCTACAAATTTTAAAAATCCTTAAGTACAAACTTTCAATTCAACTCATTAATTAAAGTTGAACACAATAATTAATTTAATTTTGATAAAGTACGATCACTTATTCCAATCGAATTATAATTATAATAGTTAATTTTTAAAAAAGTAATATTGTATTATTTATGAATAGAAAGTAATAATTGAAAAAAATAGTAAAGATTAATATTATCGATGAATATCATGTTTTCTGAGTCTGTTAATGAGGGTTCGAATTTCGTGCTTTATGGGAAGTAGTTTTTTCTTGATAGGCAATGCCCATCAAGATATCATTTTTTTTTATGAACCTTGCCCATGATCTTTTTTTGGTATTTGTCCATCAAGAAACCTAGACCCATCAAGAAATTCATAACAAACATATTAATTTTTTCTCGATGATGTCCATTGCAAATCAAGAAAATTCATCCCTTGATGAACCTCGTCCATCAAGAAAACCTAACTAACTTGATGGGTATTGCCAATCAACTAATATATTATCCTTAAGTTTATTGTCCATTGAGAAATAGTTTTCTTGACGTTTATGGACCATTAACAAAACTAAGAGAACTTTGCCCATCAAAGAAATCAAGAATCCACATTTTTTTAACGTTTTTTCGTATTTCTTCAACAAAATAAGGGGACTTTTCTTGACATACATGACCGTCAAGATAAACATTGTATCAAGAAAAATATTTTTCTTAATAGTCCTTTGTCATAACCATCAAGAAATCAAAATTTGCATGCGTCAAGAAATACCAAATTTGTAGTAGTGAAAATTAAAAGAAAAATGAAAAAGTAAAAGAAACAAAATTATAGAAGAGGAGAAAAAAGACGATAGAAAGGAAAATAAGAATCGCAGAAGAAAGAATATGAAAAGGAAAGACAAATTGAAATATTTAAAAAATTGCAGAAGTAAAAAAGAAAAATATTGCAGAAGAGAAGAAGAAAAACGATTATAAGAAAGGGCAAACGTAGAATTTTTTTTAAAAATAGAAAATTTTATGAATTTTTTCAATTTGTGACACATACCAAAATTATTTGCCCATTTATACTATTAATGAAAGTTAACATTTAAATTTTATAGATTTTCAATTTAGTAGGATGCTTACTAACCAAAAAATTAAGTTAAAAACGTTAAATCATAATATAATCTCTTAAGAATAATAAATTTTAAATAGATGCTTTTAGAGAATTGACATTTTAATATTCTTTAAAAATCAATAAAGGATCGTTTGTCCCATAGGAATCCAAGTTTTCCATAGAGTACACATTCACATATCTAATACATTTGTTTTTTAGTAATATAAGATACAAACTCACACACAACAAGATGACGACAACAATGACAAGAGTAGAAGATGAAGAGATATATTAAAACAAAAATAATGAAATTTAATACAATCGTCTCCTCTTTTAAATTAAGGTAAAAAATTTGAACCACATATCTCTTGATTTTTACAGTATTTTTGGTTTGATAAGAAAAAGTCTAACTTAATTAATAATTTGAAGAGTCATGATTATAAAATAAAGATAAGATTAGTGGGGAAGAAGGCCAAAGTTGATATGAATGCATTTAGTTTCTACTTTCATATGCTTTTTGTGACAAATTGTTTGAATCAATTGAGCTTTGAAGTAAGGTTTGGTTTCTTTGTATTAAAAAAGATTGCCTTTTTTCTTCTTCAATATAATTGCAAGTGAGATTTTTTAAAAAGCAAAAGAAAAAAAAAGTATAAATATTGTCAGATGGAAAAGGAAAAAGAAAAGATAAAATAATATATTTGTCTTAATTGGTCAATGTAAGTCAATGGATGGCGAAGGAAATTTGATAGGAAAGTGTTTTTATTTATATAATCACTAAGATAAAAGTGGAAGTGTGTAATTAGAAATCAATATGGAATTAACTAATGCCAAAATATTGATAGAATATTGATTTCGATAGATATTTTAGAAAAATTTATAAAATAAATGTTTTATTATTTACAAATCATTAAAATATGTCTATTATTTATATTAGTGTTATTTTGATGTTTTTTTTTTTTGTGGTTTTTTCTACATTAGAGTAGAAATATCGATTCATCCTTTATGTCGATTCGAACTTACGAAAATGTGAAAGTATTGACATGTCGATGAAAAAATATGGTGCTCATTTAACTTCATTTATCTTCATGAAATCCAAACAATTATGCAACAAATTATGTCAATTTTTTTTTTAAAAAATTGTGTTGCTTTTTTATTTTATTTTTTATTTTATTTCTAGAAAAGAGGAGGCATATATATATGGATTAAGAGTCGATTAAGTTCCACTTAATCATTACTCGTGAGATATTTAACCCATCACTAATAATTATACATATTTTCAAAGATTTAAAAAAAAAATTCATAAAAATGTTTAAATAAGAAATCATCCTTTCACGTTTTCTAACTAAGTTGTTTCTTTCTTAATAAATAGTTGGTTGATATTTTTATTTTTGAAAATTGTTAAAAGATAAAAAAAAATTGAAAAAATATTTAAACTTCATTAAAAAAAATCAAGTTTAATTAATTTTGTTTTTATTACTTTTTTTTTTCTTCTATGAAAGGTAAGTAGTTTATTTTTTATATTTTTTAAAAAAATTCCTTATCCTTCATTGCATTTTCTACATCTTTTTAAATTCAATAAAAATTGTCAATTCACATGTCATTGTTAAACTTATAAATGAAAATTATATATACATCCATAAAGTTTAGTCTACAAGTTGGTAAACATCATCCTATTATTAGAAAACAATTCTCATTTTATATCTTTCTTGTTTAAATTTCAATTAGAAAATCTTAGCTAAAAATAATGTCCCTAAGTGTGTGTCTGTATAATTAAAAAAAACAACAAAGAGAAGAAAAAGTTTATTCCATATTGTTTTCTAGCACTTTCTTTTTAACATTCTAAATTTTATAACTTATTATTAATATATAAATAAGTTCCAAAACTCATTATGTAGTTTTAAATAAGTAAACCCAAACCACATACAAACTTCTTCCAAATTGAATTCCTTCCTCTTACGTAAACTCGACCACTTCATCTCTACTTTATCAAAATCTTATAGAGTTGTAAATCATCAAACTCTCGCATTATTTACTTCGTTATCTTTTTTTCTTTTTATTCCATCGAAAATCAGAGTTAAGTAACTCAATCTTAATAATTCGTTCACAAAAATATAAATTTGTTCAATTTACGTGTTATTAAAATTTTGAAAAAGATTCATCTCGTATTACAATATGTTACAAATTTTAAAAGAGAAATAATTGTTTTTCGATTCTAGACGTGATTTAAGAATCTAATTAGAAATAATAAAAGAAGAAAGAAAGTTTAAAAACTTAAAAAGTAAAGAACAATTATTTCATATTATACCCAAAATAGATCGTTTTTATTACCTAAAGTATATAATAAATATATCTATAATTGTTTCACTTTTAAGTCAATATTTCTATAAGCTTTTGTAAACATTATTTGGTACAAACAATTTATATATTTGCCAAAATGATCTTTAATTTTAAACTATCCAATACTCCAACAAATTTAACTATTTTTAAATATTACCACAAAATTTCCTTTCTATATGTTTGGCCACTTCTTTCCAAGCAATTTTTAAATGGGTTGAAATTATAGTTTTGTATTAAATACTATTTTCATCTCTATATAATATATTATATGAAAAACCATTTATATTAAATATTAATAAGCTTAGTTTAGTACATATATATACATTAATCCATATCTAAGTCTACAAAATCATGAAGTGATACCTAGTTATTATAAATTAACTAGTGAACTAATAAACAATTGAGTGAATCATTGATTGGGTGAATTTTTTTTTTTAATTAAAAGAGATCGAATTAAATGTTATACTTGATGATTCCATTTTTCGTAAGCAATTATTGATATAGAAAATAGAAATAGAGATATTCTAAAAAGAATCACACTTCATTATAAAATTTCTTAATATATATAGATTTGGATACGTATATGAGAGATCCTGTAAGTAATAATTAATAGCTAAGAGTTGTCAAAATAAATAAATAATTGATAGCTAAAATAAATAATGTTATCAAGAAAATATATAAAATACCATTTTGACCTTATGAACTTATTCAATATTAATAAAAAAATACTTCCAATAAATTTAAAAAAATTAGTATGTGGGTTTCACATCATTATTCATTTTTCACACTAAAATTTTAAAACATATTTAGTTATTGTATTTTGTTTCCTAAAGGTATACGGTAAAAATCACTCCTAAAGTAGGATGATAGTTGTAATTATTGTACTCTCAAAATTTAACAACCAAACTTATATAAATGTTAAAATTAGACTCTTAAACTTACTGTAAAAGATAGTAAACAAGTTCGATGGTCCAGTTATATCATTTGAGGGTGTAAGTTCAACCACATAAAAATTTAAGAAGAGAAATTGTCTTAGATGACAAAAACATTTAGAGAAAAACAGTCCATGACACATTTTTTTTTTGTATATTGCAAATATGATAAATATGGTAAGTAATTAGTTATATATCAAACGCCTATTAGAACGTTATCAACTTTTAAATTTGCTAATTTTGCAATTTGAAAAATTCAAGAACTCTATTATCATAATTTTTTTTCTATTTTTGTAAGTTTCCTAAAACAATTTAAAATTTATTTTGGTCTTTTTACTTTTAAATTATTTATTTTTTATCTAAAAATTTTAAATTAATAGTTTCATTTTATTTGGAAGAGATCAAAATTGCAATTATATATTTGAAAGTATAAGAAGTAAAGTAAAAATTGAGTGAAGAATTATATATTTATTTCAAAAGAAGAAGATGAAGTAGAATAAATTAAAAGAACAAGAAAAGAAATTCCCGAATGGTGATGTTTTGCTGCTCTGTTAAATGCAATGGCAGAGACCTTGAGATCAATCCAGTAGCTAAAAACCTTTTCTCCTAAACTCACTTTTCTTTTCTCTATTTTCTTTCTGATTTTCTACTCTCTCTCATCCCCTTTTTCCTTTTCTTCTTCTTGTTGAAGAAGATATAGGTTGTAATAAACTGCCATTTTTGCAACTTCTTTTCTTCTTTGCTTTGTTTTGTTGTTTTTTCTTTTTCCGGAGAAATGGGGATCTGTCCTGGTGTGGAGATGCTTCAAAAGCTCTTGGAGGCGTTTTTCTCTGGCAGTCTCATGAAGTTCGGCTACGGAGGAGGCGGTGGCGGTGACCGGACGAGAATTCGAGGCACTGTGGTTATTATGAAAAAGTGTGTCCTTGATTTCAAAGATGTTAAGGCTTCGGTTCTCGATCGAGTTCATGAGTTCTTTGGAAAAGGTGTCACCATTCAACTCATCAGCTCCAACCCTCCCCAGTCAGGTTCGTTGGTTTAGCTTTTGAGTTTAAATGTGATTTAAGACATATATCAAAAAGTCACTCTTTTCTAATTTCATCAACACCGATTCGAAGCTAAACCTTCGAAAGAGTTTCTGTCTATACTTAAATACTATTCCACATAACTCAACTGGTTAGGAACATATACTCTTAACCAAGAGACTGGAGATTTGAACTCCTTTACCTTATTTGTTGTTGAACTTAAACTCATCCTTCCATTGAAACTCTTGGGTTGAAATTTGGAGTTACTTACACATGTGTGACTATAACTTACCATTTTTTAAGCTTTTGGGTTGATTTGCGATCTGATGCAACAGGTAGGTTAGGAGCGGTAGGAAAGGCGGCGAACTTGGAGCAGTGGATATCGACGGTAAAGCCATCGTTGACAGCAGACGATATCGAGTTGACGATATTCTTTGAATGGGAAGAGAGAATGGGAGTACCAGGAGCTTTTATCATCAGAAACCATCATCCAAACCAATTTTACTTGAAAACAGTAACTTTGCATGATGTTCCTGGCTATGGATCTGTTCATTTTGTTTGCAACTCTTGGGTTTATCCTGCTCATCGCTATGCTTATGACCGTGTCTTTTTCTCAAACAAGGTAAAATCTTAAGCTACGTTTTGGTAATTCTTTTTTGTTTTTGAAAATTAAACCAAATTTTCTAAAAACAAAAAACAACTTTTTTTTTTTAGTTTTCAAGATTTAACTTCGTTTTATAAATTATTGCAACAAAGAAATAACGTTGGAGGTGGAAGAAATGTTTATAAACTTAATTTTGAAAAACAAAAACAAAAAACAAATTGATTACTAAAATATTTTTTAAAAAATATTCTCGAAAGAGTTTCAAAGAGGAACGGAAAATTTACATCACTCATAGGTGTAAATTTTAAAATGCATATATGTGAGTAGTCAGAAATTAATTTTGTTAATGATGAAATGATGTTAACATCTTCCAAGCTGAAATGAATGTTTATATTGAAATTGAGTAATTTTGGTTGTTGCATCCATTTATATCATCATCTATTTAAGTGAAAAAAAATTCATACCTTTAGAATTGATTTCAAAAGTTGAAAACGGAATCCAAAATTCAGTTGTATTCCGTTAAATTTTTTTATAATAGACCTTTAAAACACAAGAGTAATTATAAACTTACATAACTATATAAATTGTAAGTTTGAGCCTACAATAATAGGTCTCGTTTATTCGGTTGAAAGTTTAAAAATATTATTACAATTACAATTGTAGTATATCTAAAAGATAAAAGTTGGATGTTGAATATGAATGAGTAGGAATCTTCTTTTCACAATGGGTACTTAAGCTATAAAGGGATTCAACCATAGAGTTTTAAAAGCATTTTTATAGATAAGAGAGATTATTTTGTAATTGTTGTTAGAGCATGTAAACGTAATTTTTTATTTTCAAAAAGCTTATGAAATGCTTTTATAATTAAGTTTAGATCAAGATTTGTTTGCCTTTTCTTTTTAGATATTCTCTCACTTATTTCTTTTCAAGGAAAATTATTTTGTTTGAATTCATGTCTATTTAATCTTCAAAGTTACAAAAAGTTTATAGATAATTTTTTTTCTTCAAATTTGTATATATTAGAGACTTGTAAGATACAGAATTTTGGGGTTAAGAAACGTTTTAGATAAAAACTTGGAAGTTCACTAAACTTATAGTTTAGTATTTTAAATATCCTTTACCCTTTTTGCTGTTTTCTTCCATGTGAAGTCAATTGGAGAATAGCAAATGAGGTTTAGGTATCTAATACCTCTTCTAAACGAAGATGATTCATCATTGTTCACATTTCAAAATGAGAAAGAAAAGGCTACAAGAAATACTATCTCTCTCCGGCTTTTGTGAAAGTAACACCTTATTCTCTAAACTTTAGTTGGTCAACGATTCAATCACAGTAATTCAAATTTTTAACAATTTAGTCCCTCACCTTTAATAAGTAACGACTTAATTTTGGTTGAGTGTCTTTATAAACTAAAAAGACTATGTTATTATGCTATAAAAATCAACACTTAATTTTAATTATTATTTTTTTAATGATAAGGACTAAATTGTTATAAAACTAAAATTTAACTGTTTGTTACTTATACACGTTAAAATACCAAAAGTGTTCATAATATGACCATTAGTTTTCCTTTTCCATTGACTTAAATTCCTCATTTTGGTTATTCAAATTTTTGTAATTATTTCTTTTATATATAGTAAGAGCCTAACAGAAGATTATTTTGTTTGTTCATTTGTTAGAGTTATCTTCCAAATGAAACACCTGAGTCATTAAGGAAGTATAGAGAAGAAGAACTTGTTAACCTTCGTGGAGATGACAGGGGTGAGCTTAAGGAATGGGATAGAGTTTACGACTACGCTTGCTACAACGATCTTGGAATGCCTGACTCGGGCAAAAAGTATGTACGTACTAGTCTCGGTGGCTCAAAGGAGTTTCCTTATCCTCGAAGAGGACGTACCGGTCGAAAACCAGCAAAAGCAGGTCTAGGATATGAACTTTCAAACAATTCATCTTTATGATTTGGTACCAGGACATTGATTCATTATACTTATCAATTTGGTTATTGTTGTTACAGATCCATCTTGTGAACACAGGTTGCCTTTATTGAGTTTAGATATTTACGTGCCGAGAGATGAGCGATTTCGGAACTTGAAATTATCGGATTTTCTAGCTTATAGTGTGAAGTCAGTTGTTCAGTCATTGCTCCCAGAGATCAAATCTTTATGTGACAAAACTATTAATGAGTTTGATTGCTTTCAAGATGTTTTGGATCTTTTTGAAGGAGGAATGAGTCTACCAACTGAAGTATTAGGCACCCTAAGGGAACTAGTTCCTTGGCAATTGTTTAGGGAGCTGATGCGTTCCGATGGCCGTCAGTTTTTGAAGTTTCCAGTGCCCGATGTCATCAAAGGTAGGCAAATGTGATCTACCCTTTCACTCCTATCGAACTCAACGATGTCAAACTTCCAAAAATCTCTTCTAGAATGCTAAACTATTTCTTTGGGGTTGCAATTCCAGAGAACAAAACAGCTTGGAGAACAGACGAAGAGTTCGGACGAGAAATGCTTGCTGGAGTGAACCCTGTCATCATTCGTCGTCTCCTAGTACGACACACTTCAAATCTGTAACTTCATTCACTAAATTTCCAAGGCTTTTTTTTCATCCATAATTCACTTCAAAATGTTCCTTTGTAGGAGTTCCCTCCAGTCAGCAAGTTGGATCCTAAAACATATGGAAAGCAAAATAGTTCCATAACAGAAGAACACATAGCAGAACATTTAAATGGACTCACTATTGATCAGGTAATGAACGTACTTCATTCATCTTCTTAAACAACAACCATAAGAACTATTTTCTTTTAGTCTCTTGGTCTTATGTTTTTTTTTTTTTTTATGATCAGGCTTTGGAAATGAATAAGTTGTTCATTCTAGATCATCACGATGCACTGATGCCATACATCACTAGAATAAACTCAACATCCACAAAGACATACGCTACCCGAACACTCCTCCTTCTGCAGGACAACGGCATCTTGAAGCCATTAGCAATCGAACTAAGCTTACCCCACCCTCAAGGCGAACATCATGGATCTGTTACCAAAGTTTTCACTCCAGCAGAACATGGAGTCGAGGGATCTGTTTGGCAGTTGGCCAAAGCTTATGTCGCCGTGAATGATTCTGGTTATCACCAGCTGATCAGCCATTGGTATTATAACCTTAAATGTTAGCAATAGACAAGATTGATTATTTTCCACAATTAAACTCTAAATAACTCAAATTTACTGGACTTGCAGGTTGAACACTCATGCTGTGATAGAGCCATTCATCATTGGAACAAACAGACAATTAAGTGTTGTACACCCAATCTATAAGCTTCTTCATCCACACTTCAGGGACACAATGAACATTAATGCCATGGCTAGACAAGTTCTCATTAATGCTGGTGGAATTCTTGAAACCACTGTCTTTCCAGGAAAATACGCCTTAGAAATGTCAGCTGTTATTTATAAGAACTGGGTTTTCACAGACCAAGCACATCCAGCTGATCTTATCAAGAGGTGGGTTATGTTCATTACAATCAAAATCAATTTCCCTTCCTAAAATTTCATAAACACTACTCTGGAAATTAAAATTCATATACCCCATTTGCAGAGGAGTCGCAATTCCTGATCCAAGTAGTCCCCATGGCCTCAAGCTTCTAATAGAGGATTACCCTTACGCTGTCGATGGACTCGAGATCTGGTCTGCAATTGAGAAATGGGTTAGAGATTATTCTTATTTCTATTACAAATCAGATGAAATGGTTCAAGAAGACACCGAAATTCAATCATGGTGGACAGAGATTCGCACTGTCGGCCATGGCGATTTGAAAGACGAACCTTGGTGGCCTAAGATGAACACAAGAGAAGACTTAGTCCAATCATGTACCATAATCATCTGGATCGCATCAGCCCTCCACGCCGCTGTGAACTTCGGGCAATACCCATATGCCGGGTACCTCCCAAACCGGCCAACGGTGAGTCGGCGGTTCATGCCGGAACCAGGGACACCGGAGTTTAGAGAGCTGGAGACAGACCCGGAGTTGGCGTACTTGAAGACGATTACAGCGCAACTACAAACGATATTAGGGGTGTCGTTGATAGAGAGTTTGTCTCGACATTCGGTGGATGAGATTTATCTGGGACAAAGAGATACGCCGGAGTGGACTAAGGATGAAGAAGCATTGGCGGCGTTTGAGAGATTTGGGGATCGGTTGAGGGGGATTGAAGAGAAGATAATGAGGATGAACAATGAAGAGAAATGGAGGAATCGAGTAGGGCCTGTGAAAATGCCTTACACATTTCTGTTTCCCAATACCTCCAATTACTATGAAGAAGAAGGTCTCAATGCCAGAGGAATCCCCAATAGCATTTCCATTTGACATTTTCTTCTTCTTTTTATTTTGAGATTGTGTGAGGCTACAAATTGTATTTGAATAATGAAATAATATTTCACTTTCGTCCTAAGTTTAGAATCCTAGTTAGGTCTAGCTCGTCTTTAGTTCATTCTTCGTTGTTGTGAGGTGATGATTCTTGAAGTAATGTCTATATGCTTTGGACTTGAAAATATTTCATCATCAATCTATTGAACTCACTCGGATTGAATCTAATTGTTTGGAAACATTAAAACATTGAATTGTGTGACAATTAAAAGTATTTCTAAAACCTCTTTCTTCATTGATTCTCCAAGGACTAGGGACAATGGAATAAGAAATATCTTCTTCTCTCATTTTCGTCAACAAACAAAATGTGTCGCTGCACTTATTAGCGCACATAGCTTTGGAATAAGAATGCATCAAACTGGTTATCCCGAATAGTTCACTACATGTGTGTATCATGATGTAATATTTTAGTTTTTTTGGTTTTGTTGTTATAAAGTTAGTTCTTATGAAAAAATGAATAAAAGCATTCATAATATGTTTTCTAGTCTTTTTGACGTTTCAAGTAGAATAGTATTTGATATTTAGATCTAAATTTCATTTTATCAATTTCACTTTCCTTTTATCTTATCATTCTCGAAAGACTTAAAAAATATTATATTTGTTTTTTATAAAAAAAAATATTTTTATGTTAAAATGTTTTGGTTTGAAAATTTTGTAACATAGAATATCGATCCCTAATTAAAAATCTCAAAATGTCAATGTCGTTACATCTACATATTAATAAAGCAACGCCAAAAGCACATATAATTTTTTTCATAAAATAAAAACAGTAGCATCTACTACATAGATAAAGGTTGAAAAAACAAAATTGATACCACAAGATTCGGTTTTGGAACAATACAAAGAAATTAAAAATTAGTTACAAGAAAATGATTGAAATCGATCAAAAAGTATTTTCATATACTTTATTTATATTATGCCATTTTGTACATTCATTAACACCCTACTACAGGGTTTATACATTTGATCAAACTGACCACGTATGTACAAAAAGAGAAATAATTTAAGCACCAACAGGTGCTGCCATATGAACAGAATCAACATCATTTCGACTTCGATTCATCACTTCATCATCACCGTCCGAATCTATATTCATCCATATCTCTGGAATCGTTTGTACTAAATTATGCACCGTCTCCACCACGTAATCCGCCTCCTTACTCTTCACTGTCTTCCCCACCTTCAACATCGTACAAATTACATCTTTCAATGCATTAAAAATTCATACCAAATATCAACAATCTCATATTACAAATTTGTGATGGACAATATTTGTTAAATTATCTTTCAAATGGATATTGATGACGTGGTTCCACTATTTAGATGATGATGATGTACTTTCAAAACAACAAACAAAAAGATGCCACGTGTTGTTTCAAAAAAATAATATATCTTTTTCCAATTAATTGGAATAAATTGACTTTCCAACACACACATGAATTAAACAAAGGGAAAGCAATTAGATAACTTCTTGATGACTTATAAAATTAAGATTATTTGCATGTGATTGTCAAAGTAATAATTAAGCATTTTCATAATTTAAAAAGACTTATGATCAATTATTTTTTAATCATAAAGAAGACAGATTGTTTTAATAAATACCAACTCATAGCAAAGAAAAGATGATGTTATATTGTAATTTGCACCAGTTAATTAGTATCTTACGTCGATTAAATGTTAAAAAATAAAGTTTTGATTAACCTTAGAATGAACTGTTTTTAAGTATAGAGAATTGTTACCAAAACAGTACGAAGGGCGAGGGATTTGCCGGCAGCAATGTTGCGGATGTTATCGTCAAGAAACAACTGCCAACGTCAACAACACAAATCAACAAACAACTAAATGAATGCCTCTAGTTGGTGACTGACTTTTCTCACAAAATATCACAGATTTTACTTTTGGCAAAGACGACGCATACCGTACGACGAGGGTCAACATCGGCGACATCAAGTGCGATTCTCATCGCGTCCAACGATGGCTTCAAAAGGATCGGAAACTCATTTGGTCGAGTCGCCTTTGGAAGATTTGGGTTCATTGTCTCGAAGCATATGATCTTCTCAAAACAACCCTCTAACCCAAGTCGGCTTAGCGCTTTCGTTGCGTGGATCATGTCCGAGTTCGTAAATATCTACCGATTGATCAACAAGTAACCATCAACATTAATTTTTAAAAAAGTAACAGAAGAAAGTGAAATAGATTTTTTGTGCTAAAAGTGGTAACCTGAAGTGAACTTACGATTTTTCTTTGAGGAATGGAGAGTAAAAGGCGACGGAGCTGAAAATCTTGTTTGATCCGATCGTACGGCAACCTCCCGTGCACGAAACTATCAACCCATGACCAAAAGAAAAGATAAAAACGTTTCTATTCAACAATTATTGGTTCATCGTTTGTCTTTTTCCTAAATAAAAAAAAATAATTTCAATAAAAATCTTACCCATGGTAATCATCGGCTTTGATGTCATATCCCAATGCCTGTACACAGAATTAAACACACAAATAAAGAAAATCAGCACACAATTTAGAGTTCTGCTTTTTCGTTAATGAAGATTTAAATTTAATCAATGATGATGAGAATTACTCGCAAACCAGCCAGAGTACTGCCGTATGTTTTAAAAAGCTCTGTTCGAAGAATGGGAGCTTGGGTTTTTGGGAATCCACATTTCTCAATCAGAAAATCTGTCAACAACCCAATTTCAATACTTAAATTAATTTAATTATAGACTAATGGTATAATGTTTAAGAACAAAATAGACCAGTTGTTTGAGAGACCTTCAATGTTTTTCTTGCAAGCAGTAGCAATTCCAGTGTTGAATGGGTACAGAGTATCATCTAAATCTATATGAAAAAAAAAAAGAAAAAGAAAAAACAGAGTCACGAAATCTTGAACCTTCAAATATTGGAAATGGAGAAAAGAAGAAGAAGAGGAAGAAGAAGAAGAAGATACCGAAAATGAGGCAGTCGAAAGAAAAAGCCATGATTGAAAAGAGAGGAATAGAAAAACAGAGAGAGCGAAGAAGGGAGAGAGGAGAAGAAGGAATATATATAGGGAAGGACGGAAGGGATAATGCGCGTGGATAAAGACGAGTGTAAGCATGCTGACTCAGACTCCTCGTCTTTTATTTTTTTATTTATTAGTATTTTAATTCTTTTAATTTAACTCACCATCCTATTTAAATACTATTTTAATCTCTA
This sequence comes from Cucumis hystrix, assembly GCA_025688845.1. Lineage (NCBI taxonomy): Eukaryota > Viridiplantae > Streptophyta > Magnoliopsida > Cucurbitales > Cucurbitaceae > Cucumis > Cucumis hystrix. The sequence continues at coordinate 2,012,318 of CM046887.1, forward strand.
TACATTAATATTCTTCGTTTTCTTTTACAAGCAAAGGTATTAAATATGTATTAAATCAAAGGTATTCTAGAAAATCTCATATTCATTTACTGTTTGGTTTAAAATGCATTTGGGTTAAATTTAAAAAATGGGCAGTAAACTTTATGTTCATCGTAAATTTAATTTATATATTTTTCTAAACTTAGTTGGTTTTATTATGTTAGTTTCGGCACACTTGATCAAAATAGATACAAAAAGAAAAAAAAAAAAATCTACCTCAAATTAACTATTAACCATCTTCTCACTCTTTTTTCTTTGTATTTCTATCACATATATTCAATCGATTAACTTTTTAAAACACACCGAACCGACAAAATCATGTGTTAAATTTTAATTATTTTTGTATCACATCCAACCAACAACAATATGGGCACATGTGACAAGACATTGACTATTCAATTAACTTACCTTACAACACGTGTTCAATTGCAATGCATTACAAAAATAATAATGTATATTACGGTATCAAAAGTTAATAATAAATTGGAGTATTTCTAAAAATATCAAAGTAAATTAAAATAAGTATAGCAAAATTTTTATTATTATCTATCAATGTCACTGATAAAATATATTATGTAAATATTTTTATATTTTTCTAACAAATTTATAGGAAAAGCAATATAATGAGGGTGTAGAATTATTAGCCATATTTTGTATGTCACAATATATTTAAAAATAATTTCTCCAATTGGTATTCTAAAAGAGTAATAGAAATATAAAAAAAAATGTGGATTTGGTGTGCCGAGTTGGAACGGGGCCCAGGCCACGCGGTTTGATGTTGAAGGTTGATGAAGGTTAGGTTTGGACGAGATGAACCTACGCCGTTTTGAACCACGTGTCCAACTCGGACCTTTCGGACGAACCATAACCACCCACGTGCGCCCTACCAAACCCATTAGAATTCTGCCTCCTTCTGCTTTTACCCATATTGTTATTATTTATTATTATGAATTTAAACGTTGAAAATATTTGAAATTAAACAGTAAAATAATATTTTATAGGGATGTTTTCAAATATAGAACAAGCGTATCTCGTAACGGAAAAAGTTTATAGGTCCATAATGAGAAATTAAAAAAATGCTCTATGATTAATTGGCATGTAACACAATTAATATATTTGGAAAACAATGTTTAGATTTGATTATTCTTCCCTTTAGATATGATCATTTAGATTTTGATAAACTATTTTTTTTAAAGATTATTTGGTACGCGATCGTTTAGATTTGGCACACCATCGTTTACATTTGACTTACGATCATTTAGATTTGATACACGATCGTTTACATTTACTAATCTAATATCCTAACGACTTTTTTCATGATCTTTTATATTTGACACACGATCTTGGACCAAATAACTATTTGAAAAAAATAAAAAAATTACCGAAGAAAAAAAGACGTTAGAAAGGAAAAGAAAAAAAAATTATACAAGAAGAAGAAAAGACGATGGAAAGGAAAAGAAAATTTACAAAACAAAAAATGTGAAAATGAAGGAAAAATGGAATTGTTTAAAAAATTGCAAACGAAGAGAAAAAGACAATAAAAAAAAATATGGTAGAAGAAAAAAAGAAAAAAGGTAGCCGAGAGAAGAAAATGACAAGGAATGGTAAACTTGAATTTTTTTAATTATTATTTTATGCTTTCGTTGAAATTATTTTAAAATTTAGTTTTTCATTTCATTTTCATGAATTAACTTCTTACATTAAATAAATCTAACTCATCCTTCATTTTTTTTCTTTTTAATTAATTCTATATCAATTTTAACCTCTTAATTAATTATATCACTTTAATTTTCCTAGTACGTATATAAAAATTGAATGCTTATAATTTTATAATTTTATGTCTAATAGATAAAATAATTTATAATAATTTATACGTCAAATCACTTATTAAACATTAAATTGACTAATTTACAATGTATCCCTAAAAAATTAGTTCTAACATGTGAGTTTGAAGGATTTGATGAACTTTGAAGTGTATCTTGATGGAAGGAGATTTGTGCTTAAATTGACTAGATTTTATAGTTTTAGGAATTCAAATTCGTATACATTTGTCATTTCAAATGTGACTTTTTGTTTTTACTTTTTTTTAAAGGCAAATTATTGTAGGGGAATTATTTCAACGACATTTTAAAGAGTCATTTGTTTTGTTGAAACCAAGTTGTATTTGAATTGCTTCATTAGCCTTCTAATAGTATAAAATGACGAAGTATATAAAATTATGAGATTATTCTAAAATGTTTGAAAATTGTTAAAGTCGTGGATACCTTTTATTATATGAGTTTTTAAGATTCCTATGTTCGACAACAGTTAAAATATTTAATATCAAAGTATTTAAAATTTAAATGGAAATAATATTTAAAATATTTATTTTCATAAGAATTTTAACACAATGTAAGTTAACTTGTTTGTAAAAAATTAAAATTTAATATATATAACATTCATAACCATAGAATATATATTAAATTACTAACTAAACACACTCAAATGTTATATAAATAATGGTCAAAATGAGCACAATTTTTATATTATCAACTCATAAATTTGATCTCCTATTTCATACATTTGATTAAATATCCAGATATATACATTTAGAAATAGGAGTTTTTTAAAAAATAAAACAAAGTCGCAAAATATTTATACTTTTAACAATTTCGAAAACAGAAAAGGTCTACAGGCCCACAATAAAATAAATACAAAAGGATGTCCCTGTCAACTTACTATTAATTGGCACTTAGTGCGCGTAATATATTTGGTACACGATCGTGTACCAAAATCGTTTAAATTTGGATACACGATTGTTTAGATTTATCTAACTTTAGCTAAATGATTGTTTTATTTTCAAAATTCCTTTCTTTAGCACATGATCGTTTAGATTTGATCATTTAGATTTGACTATATATCTAAATATAATTATCTTTTTTCAATATTCTTTAGTACACGATTGTTTAAGTGTGTGTTTGAATTGATTTTTGAAGTGTTTAATTTTGAAAATAATTCATTTAAGATAAATTGAGGTGTTTAGCACTGGTTTAAAACATTTTTTTAGAAAAATAAGATTATGAAATAAATTATTTTAGAGAAAACACATGCAACCAAGTTTTAGAATATATGTTTATTTGGTGTTTAATGAAGAATCCCTCCCAAATATCTATTTTTCTTCCTCTATTTTTTCTATTCCTTTTTACTATCTAGTTTTCTATTCTTTTGAATATTTTTTCAATGTGTGTTCATATACATTTAAATATAGAAATTTGCAAATATTCTCCTCTCAATCAAATTTACTTCGTCTTAACATCTGCGAAAGAAATCATGAGGACATCAATAAAGAACATGATCATTCGGTTCGTGAGATGAAGATAAGTGAAAAATGTGATCGAATTGCACATCTTTTTGTTTAGTTGATATTATATTGTCTCGAAAAACTTATTTATCTTATTTATATTTTTTTATTGGAAATCAATTATTTTTGTTATAGTTATGTATTTACCTTTCAAGATATTTATCCTTCTAAAATTGAATTGTAAAAAAAAAAAATTAATACAAAAAAATGAAATTAATGTTTAGTTTTTTAAAAAAAGTACAAAATTAATAATTTCAAGATAACTTATGATTCATTTTAAAATATATTTTTGAAAAAAGATTCAAAATATGTCTTTTATAAAATTAGTTCGTAATGTTTAATAGTCTTTTATGGTAATTTGATCTAAGTATAAACATTGTTAGTATAAGACAAATCAAACACAATTTTGTATATAAACATTTATAAAGAAGTCAAACCAAACATGTAAGTGTTTATATTTTAAACTCATCATTTTACAAAAAAATGTATTCTAAAAGAATTTTTTTTTAATAGGCAATCTAAACGGACCCTATGTTTAATCGTTTAAATTTGTATAGCCAAGTCTAAACTAATTTTTTAAAAGATTTTTTTGGTACACGATCATTTAGATTTGCGATATCCCAACGAATTTTTAAAAAATATTTTAATTAGACATCCGATCATGAACCACCAAATAACATATTGAAAAAAAAACAAAAAAAAAAGAAGATCAAACCAAATAACAACTTGAAAAAAAAATTGCAAAAGAATAGAAAAAAGACGATGAAAAGAAATAGCAAACCTGAAATATTTTTTAAAAAATAGTCGACTATTGAACTTTTTGATTTTGTTACCCGAATCATAAATATTTTTTTTGTTTTGTTATATTTATGAAAATTTCTCTTACAAATACTACCAAACAAAATAAATGTTGGGTGAAAAAAATAAATAATGTTTCCATTATAATATTCATTTGGAATATACCATAAACATTAAAAAAATCCCAAAAAAGAGACCATATAAAAACAGAGAAATCAAACCAATGAATCTCATAAGATGAAAATTTTAGAAAACAACAACATATAAAATTAACTCTTATTATATTATTGCTTCACTTATCGATTATCACTAACTCTCTTGCTTGGGAGGAGGTGTTAGGGAAAACGAAACCCTTCCTTGTCCTTTCATATATATATTTAGCAATGACGTATTCATAAAATAATTGAACTTATTAAAGTAAAACACATTCTTAATTAATTGGTTTAACCAATTAAGCAAGAACTTTGGGTCTTCAATTATTAATTATTGCCGATGGGACGTGGATTGTCACCTTATATATTTGTGTTACGTAACCCCTATTGCTATCCTTATGACTTTTCTAACTATAAAACTTTTATTAAATATGTACAAAACTAAAACAATAATTTGATGGATACTATGGAGTGTTTGCCACAAGAAATTTATTATTCTAGTCGAGTTATAATGGTTTTTTTTGTTTAAGTAATAATAGTCAGAATTTTGAAATAACGTTAACTTTAGCTAATTGATGATTACAACTGTAGCAATTAGGGGGTGAATATTATAATCTTATATCCATATATATATATATATATACTTGTGTTTAAGTTTGTATAGTTTTAGTCAATATACTTTTAATTATTTTATTTTAGTATCGTTTTCTTTAAATGTATCCTCAGTTTAGTTCATGAAATTATAAGATTGAAATTGAACAAAGTTCAAAGTTTATGGACTAAAATAATATTTTACCATAAAAAAATATTTCAAATGAATATTGAAGTTAAAAAAGAAAAAGAAAATTGTTATAAACAGAACATTTGACAAAATATTTATATTTCATACAAAAATCAGGTGTATTTAATTTTATGTTTTAGTGGTTTTGTTCTATAAAGTATAAATAGTTTATCAACTTTTTCTACTTTTGAAAAAATTCCTAAAAAATAACTATTTTCTTTAGTTATGAATGAGATTTTTTTTTTTCGTTTATAAGAAAGGGAGCTTCATTGAAGAACAAACAATCTTAAAAATAAGTTATATATTACTATCAACTACTATTGTTGTTACTGTTTGTTTGTTTATTTGTTTTATTAAAGTTTTCACTTTGTTTATTTTTTACTCTAAAATTATACCTAAATCGACTTACTTATAAAGTTATACGTTATGGTTTATGATGTATATGTAGCTATAGTGTTTTTACACTAAGATAGCACATATATAAATATAATAATGTCATCGTCAATCTAAAGTTAAAAGATAAACTATAAATTAGGTACTTGAACTTTCTAAAATTCTTCAACTTTAAATGACTTTAATATAAGTAAATGAAATATCAATTTTATGATCTCTAATAAGTTATCAACTTTAAAAATGTTAATTAGGATCTCCAAATTTTTTATGCATATAAAATCAAATTTTGTTTCAATCCATAACTATACATTTAATTTTGTGTAGAGTATATTTTAGAGAAATTTTAAATACAATTTTTTTTTGGTTGAGAGTAACAAATACAGAGTTTGAGTTGAAAATTTGTAATAATTTTGGTTTTTGTGAGTTGAGATATAAAAAAATTAAAGAAATTGAAAGAGAGTAGTTGGATAGACACGTCAGCAACAACAATTCCAACATTATCTCTATTTGCTATTTTTTAAATTATATTATCTTTTTCTTTTTTATCATATTTAAATACTTTTAATTGGCCTCTTTTTATGGCTAATTTTAGTTAAGTTTATGACCATTTTTTTTTAAATTATAAATATATGATGATTGAGCTGTCAAATAAGATAACCATTATTATAATTTTATGGTTTAGAAACCTATTGATAAAGTAATGTTTCATGGAAAAACTTAAAAAGTTATTGTGCCTTCACCATTTTAGGATATTTTGTGATTTATTGAGGTGTCTTTTTTCTCTTCCTCGCAGTTGTTTCTTCTTTAGGAAGGGGAGAATTGTGATTAATTCATTGTTGAAATATTTTGTTGCAATCTTGTAGAATTTATTTTTTAAATGAGCTGTACTTATTTTATTTTTTAGTTTATTTTAGTTTGTTATGAATGTTAACACCAATACGTCAGATTTTGTTTTTCTATTCAATAGAAGTCACATCATCTTTTAACGACATGAACTAAAATAAGTTTCTTTTCTAAAAAAATTAAGAAAAAAAACATCGTTTTTAAATGTTTAAAGACTAAAATAGAATAACATACCAAGTTTAGAGACTAAATAATATCTAAACCTAAAATCTATTGTTGATATACTCTTTTATTAGTATTATAGTCTATTATTGATAAGCTTCGAGAGTTAAATTTTCTTTTGCACTCAGTATTTTTTTATATCTACTAATACTATGAGCCAGATTGCTATATTTATCGATGCCCCTAATTTAACAACAATTTTATAAACCATGTACCTTAAACTTTAACTTAGACGAGCGTAATAATATTTTTGGAAAAAAAAAATTATTTTTAACCTCAAAACTTGACAATGTACCTTAAACTTTAACTTAGACGAGCGTAATAATATAAAACGTATACTTTAAAAATAGGTTCAAATTTTCATTTTCCACAAACGTAAGAGAAAATAATTCACATTTCACATCCAACATTTCCTTCAAATAAACACCACCTAGATATTTTCTCTAAAAAAACAAAATACCCAAATGGAAACAAACTAATATTAATTATTGTTCACAACGATGATGGACTTTTGTTTGTGTTTATTTATTTTATTTTGGAAAAGGACATACAAAGGAAATTGATTAAAAGTTTAAATTATATATATATATATATATTTTATCGACACATTTTACCTCCTCACTTCAAATTTAATTTCCATTCATCGTTCGTTCTATCTTCACGATTAGATTTTGCTCTCGGCCATGCATGGTCTCCACCACATAATTTGCGTCCTTACTTTTCACTCTCTTTTCCACCTTCATTTCATGATATAACACCGTATTTAAATTTAATTACAAGTTTAGCTTTAAAATTTTAATTCATATACAAATACCTTTAATAACAAGAATCATCTTGTAAATTATATTTGATTTTAAATTATGTTTCTAGTGGAGAATGATGACATGGTGTTACTATTGGATGACACCCATTAAATGGATTAAACTACAATTTCTTTTCTTAGCTTTGTTTAGTGAAGAAATTGAACCACTAATTTCAAAATTAATAATACAATAAAAAATTTATACCAATTAAATTATACTCCTTTTAACTATTTTTAAGATGATTCTTTACCTTCTCACTTAATACATACTCTTTCTACTCAACATTTGATATGTTAAAAATGTAGTATATTACTTTTTTAATACCACAATAATAATATAAGTATAATAAAAAATTGTAAAAAATATAACATTTAACAAAATATTTATACCTCTTAAAAAAATCAAGTGTAATAAATTTTGCTTTTTAATTAGTTTATTCTATGAACGGTAAATAGTTTGTCAAATTTTCTATTTTTAAAAAAATCCCATAATAATAATAATATATTTTCTTATTAATTGATGATTGATTTATATATATATATATATATATATATATATATAAAACATACAATGAAATGGCACGTACCATTATATATATATATTTTTCTTTAGTACACAAAATAAGTGAGTTTTTTTAAACAACTTCTTGAATCACTATAATATAAGATTATATACTCGTGATTATCAATACATGTTTTGAGAGTGATTTTAAAATTATTAAAAAATTACTTATGGGTTATATTCAAAATTATTAATATTTAATTTTTCACTTTTGAATGCAATTTTTGTATCATCAAAATTAATTAGTTCACTTCATAAAAGTCTGTTTTATTGAGTGATTTTAAAAATAACAAAAATAATTAAAGAAAAAAGAAAGTTTAAACCACTTCCAAACAAACATGTCATCAACAATAATTAAGCAATTTCTTTATTTTTCAAAATAACAATAACAATAAAGAAAACTATTGTAAATGAAAAACTATTGACAAATATAACAAATTTTTAACGTATTTAAAAATGTTCGTGATAATGATGATGATAGTTTCAAAACTTCAATTATATCTACTTTTTCAACAAGGCAAATTTAAAAATGAACAAAAACCTAATTTTTAAATTTGTTTTTGTTTGTAAAATTTATTTAAGAACCTAACTATGGTACTTTCAAGATGATGGAAAGGAAGTAAACTTGATTTTCATTAAAACAAAAACCAAAAAATTAAATTGTTACAAAAAAAATAAGATCTTAAACCAACAGAAGTTATAAATAATAAATAATTTTTCTTAAAAAATAACAAAATTTTAAAATAATATGTGGAGTGTGAGGATTGAATCTCTAACTTTGAAATTTATATTAATTGAGTTATGCTTACTTTTGAAGTTAGAGAAATAAAAGATTCTACTTTAATATCATATACTAATTTAAACTATAAAAATTTAACATTATCTATTTATGTATTAAAAAAATAAAAAATTGCATCAGATGATAAAAATATTTAATATAATACAATTCATGACATCTCTTTTTTGCATGTTGCGAATATGACAAATATGACAAGTAACTAGTGATATCAAACAACTATTAGAGGGTTATCATGACTTTTAAATTTGCTACTTTTGCAATTTAGAAGATGTTGTGACATAGGTCCTATTATCATAATTTTTTTTTTGTTATTTTTGCATGCGCCCGTTCAAAAATTACAAACTTCACATGTATATTTCAATATTAATTTTGGATAGAATTATACTAAAAACAGTTTAAAGTTTCAATATTCATATCGTTTTCTTTTCTTCACACAATTTCTCCTCTCTCTCTCTCTTGTTGAGTTTTAAAAAAATATTAGCGGAATAGTTGTCTTATTGTCTACATGGGAAAGATTTAGGAAAGTGATTGGTTTCAAGTTCTACAAAGAAAAAAAAAAAAGTTTATGGTTTTGATTTCAAAACGTTCCCTTAGAAACACTCTAAGTTTGACTATGTTAACTCTAATTTTTTTAATATATTTTTTTCTAATTTGAGAGTGAGAAAAAAAGATGCGAGTGATACAAAAGCTTTGAGATAAAACAATTATAGTGAATTTATTTATATCCAGCTGTAGTTTTTTCCTACGTTTGGAGTTTCAAAAAAGAAAAAAAGAAAAAAAACTATTGGTTTCTTTTAACATCCCATCTATTTTTAATTACTCATGCGACGGTATTTGGATGTGTTTTCCATAACAAATGATATTAGAGGTTTAGGTTAGTAGTTCATTTTTTATTTATATTTATTTTTTTTGTTTTTCTTAAATATACAACTTAAATTCTTAGTTGAATTTCAAAAACAAAAACAAACTTTAAATGTGTAAAATGCTGAATGTTGTTTATCAGTGACATCAACAATAATTGCAGGGTTGTAAAGGTATAGATTGTCATCCAAAATGTTTATGAAAAAAAACGTAGTGATAAAATGTTGAATCTTAAATGTTGGAAATGAAGATAGCGAAGCAGAAGAAGTTACTGAAAAGAATGCAATCCAAAGAGGAAGCCATGGAAATGAAGTTGAAGAGAAATAGAGAGTTTGAATGCAAGAGAGGAAGAAGAAGGAAGAGAAAAAGCAGAGAGATCGAACATCTTTTTTTTTACTTACAACTTTGATCCAAATGTGTATTTTAATATATTAAAATTGTAGTTTGGAACTTTGCTTATAAAAAGTTCTAATTTTAATCTAAAAAAAAATAATTCTCACTTTAATTCTTCTATTTTTAATAAGTATTAAGGGGTTTTAATATATACTAAAATCTATTTTGTTTTTACATCATATTTTTATTCTTTTGTTATAATTATTCAAGTCGAAGTTGTTATACTGAAAATGATTTATCTTTTTATTTATGAGTGTGATTCAGAGCATAAATATGAAACATCATAATCCAAAAGTGGAGATATATTTGAATAGAAAGTCATGTTCTTAGCCATTACAATTATTTTGAGTTGAAATGGTTACATAAATAATGCATACTTTGTCATTCATTACAACTCTATGTGTCAAAGTGATTATACTAAAATAAAAGAAATATGTATCACAGAGTGGGTGTGATATAGACCATAAATATGAAACATCACAATCGAACAGTGAGGATGTATTTAAATGGAAAGTCAAGTCTTTTGCTACAAAATCATATATGAAATTGTGCCCTCTAACCTAAAGTTTTAGATTTGAATAGTATCAAAGAAAACGGTACACGGTATATATTATGTGTACAAACACTTGCAATATTGTTCTTTCTTTAATTGGTATTGATTTTTACTTATTGGATACTCTACATATTACAAGGTCACAAGTAAGAAGTATTAGATAATATAATATTAATTATATATTCACTCATATAATTTAAGTCATTTTTGGGTCAATCGATCATCTAAAACGTCTCACAATTTCCCATATTTCTAAAGTTTTTTTTTTCTTTTTTGGTTTATTTTCAAAAGTCTCACTATAAAGATCAAAATTAAAAGCCCAAAAACGAGTCCCTCATGCAAAAGAATGGGCTTGAGATCATTCATTTAAAAGGCCAAATTTCTGTCCAATATTTCAACCACAAATTGTTTAGGACCTTATATTGAGTTGAGTCTTGCATATTACCGTTTGTTTCCTGCATAACCAAGCAAATTTCCTTTCTAGAGTTCTTCCAGAGAGCCTGTGTTTTATGGCAGTGGATGAAAATGTGGTTCATATCCTCATTTGTTGACCTGCATGAAGCACACCAGTTTGGATTTAGGCATAAAGACGGGAATCTCTTATGCATTATTTTCATCGTGTTCAAACGTTCATGGATAGTCGTCCATATAAAAAATTTGCATTTCTTTGGGATATATGAGCTCCAAAGTGTGTTTAGAAATTTTTTTTGAGAATTGACGCTGATGGAGTTTGATTCGTAAAAAAACATCTGTTTTACCGAAGCAACAGTGAACGTACCTTCTCCACTTGACATCCACATCGGTTTGCTAGGTCCAGAAATTAAAGTAATCTGGGGGAAACTATTTTTGATGTTGTGACATATAGCAAGTTCGAACTTTTGTGTTTTCACCCCACATATCCTTTATAGATGCGTGTTGACTGTGGATAATGCAAAAAGTCTAGAATGTGAATTAGACAAAGGAGATATGTACCGAACCAATTGCTATGCCAAAAAGATAAGTTTTCTCCATTATTGATCTTCCATCTTAACTTTGTTTCAAACCAATCTTTGCTCTTTAGAATTGGTCTCCATGGAGCCTTTGTGCTGCTATATACTTTCCTTCGATAGGAAGTTCACCGAGATGGAATTTCTTGTATTTTGCATCAATGACTCTTTTCCAAAGCGGATTGTCTTCATTATGGTAGCGTTATAACCATTATGCTAAAGAAGAGTAAAATATTTTTATATACAAATTTATTTGATTAATGTATTGCTATTAATGTCAAATAATTACTGTAAAAGAGTATTAAAAAATACAAATCGGTCAATAGGGTTTCTTGAACCTAAGTCTAGAGGAGAGGAAATGACAATTTTATCATTAGGCTAGAAGAGTAAATGAAAATTTTAATTACCACTTAGCTATTTTTGATAATGTTTTATGTACATTATACTATATTAAAAATGTGAGATTTTTGAAAACATTTTTATATTGTAAATATAATTATATAAATAGATATCCATAACCTACAAATATTCATATAACTCTCTCAATTTCATGTTGTAACATTCATCCCATTGAATTTCATAATGTAATTTCATACCATGACACACAATTGAGTTCAATTATTTTATGAGCTTCTTTCTCTCCTCTCTCTTCTTCTCTTTTGGTTGTTTATTTGTTATTTATAATTCTATAACATTTTAGACTAAATTATCCTCTTTAATTTTAAGTTATTATTGCATTTACGGCGTTTCAATAGTATTAATTTCTTAAAATTTACTATCCTCTTTGATTTTGATTTTTCATTACTATTGGTAGTATTAAAATTTGCACTAAAGTAAAAGAGAGAGAGAAAAAAAGCACACATCTTATTTATTTTATCAAACAAACTTTTACACTTTTTGTTCATAAACGTGTAGAAATTCAAAAGGAGAATGAGTTATTTTTGAAATTTTTTTATTATTGTTATTATTACTACCATTATTGACATTAATTTTATATTTTTGAACTTTTTTTAGCTTAATTAGCCTCTTCTTTATCTATGTTTTGGTTGATATACTCAATAGTAGCCCACATAAATTCATTATTGACCACTTTCAACATAAGAAACTAAAATTGAAAAAAATTAAGATAGTAGGTAGATTGAAATTAAAATAAAAGTACAAACATTATAGACACTTTATAATACAAGAAATCATAAAAATATTGTGACCAAATTAATTAAATTCGGACCTATTATATGAAGGTACATAAATAATCTTAAAAAATACAAAAGCATTAAAATTACGATAATAAATGTACAATTGTAATGTACAATTGTTTATGGTTATATGGAGGTGAGAAGCAATGGAAGAAGATATCTCTGTAATGTACAATTGAACATGAGAGAATGGAGAAAGGAGGAGTACTGTGTGAGATGAGAGGAGGAGGAAATTAATAACCCTAACGAGTCAAATGACCTTAACATCTAATATCACACTGATTAAAATTACGACTAAACAAAAACATCATATCGATGGATACAAAGAAATTGCTGTAACGAAATTATAAAGTACAAATCAGAACAAAAGTACCCCACAACCATTACTGATACATCATTTTCAAAATTAAATGTCTCCAGACCTCTTTTGTTTTGTTATTATTATTTTTCTTTTGTGAATAATGTCTAGCTATACTACGTTTTCACAGTATTTAACACGTTTGATTCCTTGTTTGGCTTCATGATATAATTTGTTTCTCAACTTTTTATTTTTCTTTATGGTTGTATGTGTGGATGTAGGGAAATGGTGTGGGTGAAGTGGGTTCACTTATATCTTATCCACATTATTGAGGAGTTTAGATGCTGAATAATAATCTCCATCAAATATTTCAATCTTTCTTTATTTGTAAGTTCTTTCTATTTTCTAATCAATTGTTTTCTTTCTTTTGACGTTTTAGGGCTTTGTATACATCTTTTCATTATCATTTTTAAACCTTTTCAAAACATTTTATGACAAATTTAGTGCTATAGAATAAGAGCATTGCACGATAATAAATGACATATGATTTATCATTTTAGAGATGCAAGTTTTGATTCCCTATTCTCAAATAATTGTACTTAAAAAGGTGATTATTTTGAGAGTTATTATGGTTTTAATTTTTTTTCATTTAATATATTTTTTATTTAGAAGAAAAGATAACTCAAGGGTGTGAGCGTTGCCGGTGGGCGACGACAATGAAGAAGATATTTGAGTTTTTCATTTTTCTTTTTTTTATTCTCTAAACTAATAAATATATATAAAGCCAAGATTTGTTGTTTAACCCTAAACCCATCATACCAGTACGAATTTAGATTTGGAATCCAAGTACACCTACTTCTGTTTATTATTTGACACGACATCAAATAGTTCTCTTATATACTACTTTAGTGACCAACAATGGATGCCAGTTGCTAGGTATAAATTTTCTTCAAACGAATATCTTTCTTAAAGTCATGTGCATACACTTTCAAGTTACAACCCTATCAAATTATAATTTATATCCATATCACTGTAAGTAATTTCTCTCCACGTTTATTTTCTCTCACCTAGTTATTGAGATAATGGTGACATTGCTGCAATTATTGCAGCTATAATAATAACAACGATAATAAAAATCAAGATCTTCTTAACTTGTGGCTATGAAAAATGACCCATATGACTTGGCGTATAAATAGCCACACCCCCAACACATACATCCCCCAAGATACTACTTATTAGTTCTCATGGGTCACTCAATTTTTAAAATCCCTATCCTGATCTTCCTTTTCCTCTTTACATCCATCCCTTCCATCTCCTCTCATCCATTCGATCCTCTATCTTCTCATGAGATTCAAATAGTCACCTCCACAGTCAAATCCAAATTCACCAACATTGCTCAACGTCTCACTTTTCATTACGTCGGTATCGAAGATCCGAACAAACCCGACGTTCTGTCATGGGTAGCGAATCCCCGTTCCCCGCCTCTGCCACGTCAAGCCTTTGTTGTGGTACGAGCAAACAAGCAGACTCACGAGTTCATCGTGAGTCTAGCCAATGGCAAAGGGACGATTGTATCGGAGCATGTGTACCAAGGTACCGGTTTTCCAACACTAACACTTGAAGAACAAGAAGAAGCCATTGAGGTTTCGCTCAAACATCAACCCTTTATATCTTCCATTGAGAAAAGAGGGTTAAATATTTCGGATGTTGTGGGCTCTGCCTTTTCAATTGGGTGGTATGGAGAGCCCCAAAGTGAGACGAATAGGATTGTGAAGGTTTTGTTTTTTTACAAGGAATCAACTGTGAATGTTTGGTTGAGGCCAATTGAAGGGATTGAAACGACGGTGGATCTTGATGATATGGTGTTGACGGAACTTAAAGATATCCACGTTTCTGTTATGCCAAAGAGTGAGGGCACAGAGTATCAAGCTTCGACTATGCGGCCACCGTTTGTAGCGGAGACTAAGCCCATTCTTGTTAATCAGCCGCATGGTCCTAGCTTTGTGGTTAGAGGACACACTGTCAGGTTTGAGGAAAAAGTGGCTTTAATTTAGTAACATTTAAGACTTAAAAAAAAGATGACATTTAAACTATGAATTGGTGTCTAAAGAGTAAAACATTATGATACGAACTTCTTATAACGTAGGCTTTAGAAGTTTAGAATTTCACTCCTTATCTCAAATATTGAGCTAACCTTTTACTACTAGCAAAATGAACTAAAAGTACAGTTATCATGCGGTTAACTTTAATCTATTAGTTTAAGCTTTTCAAGTAAGTTGATGATTTAAGCAGTTTAAAAGTTTGATTTCTTAACAGTTGGGCAAACTGGGATTTTCACCTAAGCTTCGACATGCGAGTGGGAGTCGTAATATCAACAGCTTCAATATACGACATCGACCAACAGAAAAAACGTCAAGTTCTATACCGAGGCCAAATCTCGGAGCTTTTCGTACCTTACCAAGATCCAACAGAGGAGTGGTATTATCGAACGTTTATGGACGCTGGAGAATTCGGGATGGGGTCGTCAGCGGTGGCGCTCGAGCCCCACCAGGACTGTCCTTCTAACGCCATGTTTTTCGACGCCTACCACGCCGGCCAAGATGGAACGCCGGTGAAGTTGGAGAATGCGTATTGTATGTTTGAAAAATATGCCGGAGATATTGCTTGGCGCCACACTGAGGCCGCAATTCCGGGAGAATTGGTAATTTTCATCTTTTAAACTTTAAGAAAAAAAAAAAAGTTTTAAAAGTAGGTATTTAATTTGATATATATTTGAAATGCAGATAAAAGAAGTGAGAAGGGAAGTGAGCTTGGTGATAAGAACCATAACGGTGATTGGGAATTATGATTACATATTGGATTGGGAGCTCAAAAAATGTGGCACTATCAAACTTTCTGTAATACCCAACACATTACAACTTTTACTTTCTTAGAATTTTAGGGTTTCTAACTATCTCATAAGAAAAAACTTTTGCTTTTTTCTTAATTCTTTGACAGGTGAGTTTAACAGGAATCATGGAAGGAAAAACGACAACATATAAGCACGAAAGTGAGGTAAAGGAGGAAATATATGGCCTATTAGTAGCGCCCAACACAATTGGCATAAACCACGACCATTTCATTACATATTATCTAGATCTCGACATCGACGGCCAGGAAAATTCCTTTCAAAAACTTAAATTGAAGAGTTTCAGAACCGATGGCTCAACGCCGAGAAAGAGCTACTGGTCGGTGGTGTCGGAAGAGGTAAAGAAGGAGATCGACGCCAGACTCCGACCAATTGAGCCCGTGGAGTTGCACATTGTGAACCCAAATAAGAAAACTGCAGTAGGAAACAAAGTCGGGTAAGTTAAATCAGCACTTTATCTAAAAATTTATTTCATTTATAGACCATATTTTACCCAAAGTAAAAAAGTACTTTATGTTGGTAGTTTCTTTATGGCCGCTGCATTATTAAACCTTTGACAAGTACTGAGAGAAGTGTTAAAAAAAAGATGGAAGCTCAAACTTATGGTTGAAGTTTATTTTAAACAGGTATCGTTTAATTCCGGGGCCAATGGCTATTCCACTCCTATCAGAAGATGATTATCCACAGATTAGAGGATCACTTTGTGATTATGATATATGGGTTACACCTTACAATAAATCGGAGAAATGGGCAGGTGGTATGTACGTCGATCGTGGCCATGGTGACAAGACCCTTACTCAGATAACAGAGCAGTACGTATCAAATTATTTTCTTGTCATATAAAGTTTGAAAATTAATATATTAAACTAGCTATTAGTGTGTATATAATTTATTTTGGGTGTGTGGACAGGAATAGAGATATCAACAACAAGGATATTGTGTTATGGCACACAATAGGGTTTCATCATCATCCAAGTCAAGATGAATTTCCAATAATGCCCACCCTCACCGGAGGCTTTGAACTTCGACCTACTAATTTCTTTGATAGAAATCCAATTCTCAAAATGAGGTCTCCATAAACCGCAAAACGACATGATATTCATGCACAACTCTTGCGTTTTGAGGAATTCTAGCTCCCCTTTTTGTTTCTTTTGTTACAATAAATTCTCTATTTTTTAGGATAATTAATGAACATCAAATCCATATAGTTAAGTGTCTCTAGCATTCATGGGTTTTACTTACTAGGAGAGCTGCTATATTTTCTAAGAAGTACTATTGTAATGATTGGGAGTGTAATGTTCCCAAGGCCTAATATTTGGATCCGGATTTGAAATTTGTATCCCATATTTGATGGGCTCGACATTTCTCTAAAATTTTATGCTACTCAACTTCGTCATCCTTGCTTATCTTAAAAGCTTTTGAGAATGAAAGTTGTTCCCACAAATTATTTCAGTATGTTTTATCTTCACTCACATGCGTTCAGAAAAATCCAAGAAAAAAAATTAAATTAATAAATTTCTTTAAGCTAAGTAAAAATAACTTCTGAATCCCTCCCCATTGAATGTGATCTTAGTTCATCATGTTCTTCTTTTAACGTTAAGACGTACTTTACAAGAGAATTAATCTTATTTTATAATATGAAAGAGAAATGTCTTTAACAAGTTTTATTCTTAAATGATTAAAAATGTACTATTCAATAATCATTAATTAGATTAATTAAAAGAAAATGATCATTTAATTAATTTTATCTTTTGATTTTGTTTAATTTGAGTGTAAATAGTTTGTCATTTTTTCTATGGTTGAAAAAAATCCTTAATTAAAAATGTATAAGAAAAAAGAAAATCGACAAACATATATACAGAGTTGGCTAATAAAGTATTAACAACATCGTCCATAGGTGGATTGAGTGAAATCAATTTTGTTAGAGAGTTACATTTCTCTACGCTATAAAATTATAATCGTAAATACCATAAATAGTTAAACAAAGAGATCCATACTTGATTGTTTGTAGCACCAAATATTAAATTCACTCGCTCATATTATATGTTTAGATTTCTAGACATGTGCAATGCACTATATAATAATAACTGAAACCATTAAACCAGAGGGTGAAGCATTTTAGGTCAAACATGTGCATCATTATTCCTCCCAAGTGATTATTAACGAAATTGGAAACTGATATGTTTTGAAAAGAAAAGTTGAAAATGGATAGAAAATGTGAAAAATGCAAAGAAATTAAATTAGTAATAATTGAGATTTTCAAAGGAAGAGATAAAGGAAAATCTGTACTATTGGAAAAAGGATATCACATGAAAAGATTAAGAACCATACTTTTATTTTGCTTGTCTTTATTATAATTTGTTTGTTTGTTCGTTGTTTTCGCGGCCTTTTGATTAAAAAATATGTGTTTGATCCTAATTTTAATGTGTTTAATGCTTCCAATTTAACTGTCTTTTTAATTAAAGGAGTGGATAATTAACATATAACTAAGTATAATATTATTGTTATAATAATTAAAGGTAATTTGATGATGTGATTTAAAGCCCTCCCAAGAGTTGTTACTAGATAAATTATTTTGTAACGGGTTAATTAGAAAGATACATTTTTCTAAATTATTGTTCTTTAGAGATACGGGTTTAGATTTAGTTGCAAAATGGAAAAATTACGTATTTTCAAGATACATTTGAATGAAGTTAATAAATTTGGAGTTGATATGTTGTAATTAATAAGTTTCTTTAACCATTCCTTAAACGCAAAGGTACATAATGTCAGTTATACCCTCCTCCCCCAAATAAATTTCTAGTGTTATAACTTATAACATAGTTTCTGTTTGTCAGTGATTTGTTGTTGATTTTGAGTTGGAGTGATAACTTGTAACAAAATATAAGAAGTCTGATTTTGGATGACATGAAAAATAAGTAGATGAAGTGCCTTCCAATCACAAATGTGGCTGTAGTTTAGTGGTGAGAATTCCACGTTGTGGCCGTGGAGACCTGGGCTCGAATCCCAGCAGCCACAAATGTGTTTTAACCTATTTTTACATTTATAAACATTGACCATTTTTTTTCTTAATTTAAAATATATTACTTAGTTTAGTTTTGATCAGTGGATTTTGTTTTCATTAAAATTTTGGCCATTTTGCATATTCTATATATGATTTCTAATTCATTTTATTAAATTTATTGTCCATTTTTTTCCTTATTTAAAAATATTTTAGTTTTGATGAGTGTATTTTATTTTAATCGTTTACCTCGGTCTGTAAATGGTCGATCGATGTACAACTAGCCAATTGAATATAAATATTATAATGATTCAATGACCCAGAATGAATCTAAGCTAATAGTGATGAGTCATTAATAATCATTTTTTTGATAGATACCCTTGTGAGTACTCTACAACGTAACTACAAGTATAAAAAATTATTAATGTTTGTTGTTACTAGGTTGACTTCAATATATGAGTTCGAGTCCTATTGAGAGATCAACTACATTATTGGAGACTAGTTTGAACAATTCTAACTTCAAAATTTGAAATATTTTAATTATTTGAAAAAGAAAAAGAATAAAAACATATATTATTGCACCTGAAAAAACTATTTGATCTAATCATTCGAATAAAGATGATATATATAGTACGAATTAAAATTTTTAAAGGACTTTTAGGTCTCCAACTCGAAGTTATACTCTTCATGTTTATTATAATGATTGTTATTTCCTAAAATAAATGATCATGTGCAAACATAACTTACGATAATAAAGTCAAACACGTTGTTTAGTGATGAAAGAAAAGAGTATAGAAGGTTTTGGTGGCATGGTTTCGTGCATCTTAATGAGAGAGAGAGAGAGAGATATAGAATATAGTATTTTGAAAGAGACTCAATTAGTATGAAAACAAAAATTGTTATTCAATCAATGGTTTGAAAAGTAGAAAGTTATTGACTTATTATTATTATTATTCTTTACAAAGTCTCCAAATTAAAAGAACCGTAAATATATTTCTTTTTAATTTAAACATTGTTTTCCATAAGTTAATTGAATCAAATCTCCCATATGAAGAATACAAATTTGAATTGGTCATTCATTTAAGTAGAGGGTTTCTATCAAAATAATTAGCCGGTCGGAGCTCGAAGCCGCCGTGGAGTGCCGCCATCGCCGGAAACTCTTCTTGGCAAGGACTGTGATGGAAACCCACTGTGTACCATAAAACAATATCTCTATTGTCGATTCTCCTATTCCTAAAGAAATCAAACACCCACACAAAATAAAAACAAATTAGACAATGAAAGTCAATTCAAAATTAGAAAGAAAAAAAAAAGATTATTTAAAATCCATTTACCTTTTCGTCCAAACGGCTAAGCCATCATCACCACGGCTCCGATCGGCGTAAAACCCAGCAGGCCATCTCTCCGTCTTGTTATAAGGAGTCACCCACAACGGGTACTTGGTATAAGCAGCTCTGACTTGAGGGTAATCATCGTCGGCCAGTAGAGAACTAACCGGTTGACCCGTAATGAGCCGGTAACCAACCGGATTCCCAATCTTTGTCTTCTTATTGGGGTTGACGAACAAGAGCTCACCTGGGCGGTCGGATCCGAGCTGAAGCTTAGCTTCAGATTCAGTCTGAATGGTTCGTGGGACAATTTTCCAGTAACTTTTCCTGGGTGAGGTGGCGTTGATGTCCTCCACCGTTGCAGTCACGAAGTTGGACTTGACGAATGTGTTGGGGACGCCATCAACGTCGAGGTCTAGGTAGTAGGTTAGGTAATGGTCGTGGTTAACGGCGACGGTGTTGTCGGCGATTAGTGTTCCGTATGTTTGCTGGGTTACATCCATTGTGTTTATGTACGGTGTGGGTTTAACTTCCAACAGCCCAGTTAAAGCAACCTGCCCAATACACCATACTTTCAAATCATATAAACTAATTAGAGATTCAATAATATCACATTATAGTTTTTAATTTAAATAAAAATAGTTTTTAATATAATTTAAAGATTATTTAACTAGATTTTTCTTCTTTATTTTTTTTTTAAAATTAATAAGTATATATACTATTCTCCATCTAAATTAAAATTACTGGTCTATTTAACTTTTTTCGTTTTATTATTTTTATAAAACTTAAATTTTCTTTAGCTTCGAACTTTTTAACTTTTTTTTCTTAAAGTTTTTATTTATTTATTTATTTTTAAATTTGTTATTTTATTTATATACATTTGTTGTAATATTTAAAATTCTTTTTAATTTTTCATTTTAGTTTTTAAAATTTCACTGAAGTATAAAGTCACATGTCAATAAATTTACTAAATCCGTAGTGCAATCTAGCTGCACCCAAAGTTTTTTCCTCTCTAAAATATGAAGTCTACAATCGTAAAATAATAAAAATTAACTAAGAACATGAATTGTTATATATTAGAGTTTAAAGACTAAACATGAAAGTACAAACATTAAATCATTACCCTCCACAATTTAAGGCTTAAATGGTTGTTTTTATGAAAATTTAGGTACAAACTTGTGTATTTTAGGGTATTATTTTTTATTATAAATGAAGGGTTAAGTTTAGGAGTTATTGTGTATTTTACTAACCACGTGCACTGCACATCTCAAATTAATTAAACTAAAGAAATCTTTAGTACAACAAAATAAAGACATTGGAAAGATCAGTTTTCATTATTCTTTATTTAGAAAAAAAGTTAGTGGAATGAACAATGGGACACAAAACAAATATTCAATTAAGACCAATTAGCATATTTTTTAAAAAAATTGAGGACAAAATAAACAAATGTTGAAAATTCTATGGTGTATTAAGAATCTGTTGGTGAATTAAACCAAACTTATATAATAAATGGATCTAAAAATAGAATTCATGTTTTGTTTCTTCTATTATTAATTTAAGATAAAAGAAAGGAAATTATACCCCAACTTTAATAGAGCCACTTCTTTTGAATTCCCAGTCAAGAACATAATCATAATTCCCCACTGTTGCCACCATCCTCACCACCAAACTCTTCTCTGCTTCCCCACGTCTAATCTGCCAAAAAACATGAACAAAATATTGGAATCACCATTGTATCTAAAACTCATTATATTTTCAAACATAAACCAATTGAATTCTCGTTACCACTTTTCCAGGGATATTAATCTCAGTATGTCTCCATAACACATCTCCCGAATGGCGTTCGAAGATACAAATAGCTCTCCATACTTTCTGAGCTCTCCCATTGGCGTCGGCCATGTATCCGTCAATATACTCGGCGCTTTCCGGGCAGTCAACCATTGGCTGGAGACTGTCCGCCGTCCGCCCGAATCCAAACTCTCCTATATCCATAAACGTTCTAAAGTACCATTCATTCGTCGGATCCATATACGGCACGAACGTCTCTGAAATATGTCCTCTGTAAAGCACTCGTCTGAATTTCTTCTTCACCTCGTCGAAAACGGAGGCTGTTGAGATGATAACTCCCGCTCTAGCATTGAATCCCACGTGGAAAACCCAATTTTCCCATTTCACTTGATGACCTTTAATGGTGAATTTTCTTTTCGCCGCTTTGCAATTGGAAGATTTGGGCTCTGTTTTCTGTGATTGGTAATCAGTGCCTTCCGATTTTGGTAATGGGGCGGTGAAGCGATCTGAGTAGTTGATGATTTTCATTGAATCGACGTCGATTAGTGTGATGATACCTTCGATTGGCCTTGAGAAGACATTGCTTGTTCCTTCTCTGTAAAAGCACGCAACTTTTAAAAGCCTTTTGGTCGTTTTTTCGCCGTACCAGCCAACGGTAAACGGGATGCAAGAAACATGGGACAGATTCAAGCCTCTTTTATGAATGGAAGCTTTGAATTTGGGGAAATTGAGAGGTAATTTGCTGGCTTGGAAAAGCTCAACAAAAGTTAGAGGGGGATAGCCATGGCCATTATAGATATTGTCAGACTTAACGGAGTGCGTGTCAAGGTCTACAACTATCTCGTGGGTCGAATCAGCTGCTCTAACCACAACCTTGGCGTGGCGGGGTGGGCGGTGGAGGGGGTTGTTTTGTTCGCCGGAAGAAAGCCAGGAAAGGACATCCTTCTTCTCTGGTTCTTCCAAATCAACGAAGTGGAATGTGAGATTTGGAAGCTTTCCCAGGTGGGATTTCTTGATAGCGAGCCGAATTTCTTCGAGCTCCGTCGGGTTTAGAGGATCAAGCGGATGGAAAAAGGGCTGCGCCGCTGTACAGAAATGAAGGTGAAGGAGTACAAGAAGAAACAGAAGAGGATTCATGGAGAGAGGAGGGAAAATTCAAATGGTTTTTGGTTCTCTTTTTTTATGAAACTTGCATGCTTCTTTATTGGACAATAGAAATGAAAATTCTACATAGAAAAGCAAAGAAAAAGAAGTCCTCATTTAAAAGTCAACCATAATGAATAGAGTTACTCCTATATTAAGAGTATTGAAATGCAAAATGAAAAGAAAATGGAAAATAAGATTATAAGGATGATTTGGATGAAAATGGTAGGAATGGATTAGGTTAAGTATTACAAATCAGGTTTATAATGCTTGATCAAAACATGGACTTTACATTATATTACATTACGAACTCATTCGATTGGAACGACAGAAAGTTGGATGAGGAAGTCTAATTGCTCTGTGTTGTTTTCAAATGATGGAAAATTGGAACTTCTTCTCAAAGGCATGATGTATGATGTTTGAAGAGGCCTTTTCTTAAATTGAGAGCAAGTGTAATTTGATTACCTCAAAGGAAAAAGAAAGACATTTCATCTTCAAAAAATTCCTTTTTAAAAAATTCTCAACTCACACCTGTCCACTAAATCTTAGACAAAGTCAACTAAACATTGGATGGACACATCAGAAACTTCAAAGGGGCAAGTTGCATTTAATATTAAGACGACCGATAAGCTTTAATGGAGAGAAGTGAAGCAAAAATCATTAGATCATGACATAACTCATTTAGCTTGTTATTCAAATAAAGGTACTGATATGTTTCTATATTCTTTTAAGGATTATAAAACATAAGTAGTATGAGTGTTGTGTTAATGAAGTTTATTCTTAAAGTACAATCCAAGGAGATGGAGGGTTTAATTATGGTTTAAAGTCTAAGAGCAATTGGTCAAGTTGACTATGCGGGGTGGGGTGACTTTAAGAACAGGATTGCTCTCAAAGAAATTGGTTGGTCTAAGCTCAAAGCCACGTTTTAAAGTTGGCATTAACGGGTAATCTTCTTGGCAAGGCACATGATGAAACCCCATTGTGTACCACATCACTATGTCCTTGTTCTCTATCTTCCTGTTCCTGGAATATTCATCATCCCATCCACATTAATTCTTGGTTACAACACATCTTTACTTTTCAGTTTGATTCTATTATTTAATATAAACTTTTGTTTAATTATACCTTGAAGTCTGTGTTTCCCACTAACTACATCACATGTTATGTTACAGTATACCAACCAAAGTTCCAAAAGTTGATCCAAACCTACTTTTTTGTTTTTAACTTGTATGTTAAATAAACCATAAATCTCCCATCCAAAGATTGGCTACAAGAAGAATCACTTTAAGAATTAATTTAATTAGATTGAGTTAGTAAGTTAGATATAGTTTACCTGAGAGTCCAAGTAGCTAAGGTATCATCTCCATGGCTTTGATCAGTGAAGAGTCCAGAAGCCCATTTTTCGGAGCTATTATATGGTGTAACCCACACATCGTAATTGGTGAAAGCTCCCCTTATTTGAGGGTAATCGTCAGGACTTAAAAGGGGACCCGCCGTGGACCTTGGGATCAGACGGTAGCCGACGGGATTTCCCACTTTGGTTTTTTTATTGGAATTAACGATGGACACCTCGACCTCTTGGTGCCCGAGTTTGATCCTCGCATCGGCCTCTGTTTTGGCTGTCTCGGCGATGACTGTCCAATAATTTAGTCTAGGGGAACTGGGGTCCCGCGATCGAACTGTGCGGAGGTTGGATTTGACAGCGGAATTGGCAACGCCGTCCATGTCAAGATCGAGGTGGAAAGTGACGAAGTGATCATGGTGGACACCGATCGTATTCTCGGCTAACAATGGGCCATAAACTTCCTCCTTTATTTGGTCATTTTGAGTATACTTTGATGCTTTAACTGCTAGCAAACCAGTTAACCCAATCTGTTTCGAAGAGCAAAACAAGAAATTTCGTTCAACATTGTATGACGAAAAATTATTTTCTCAATTAACAAGGCATATTGTGTCCTCCATCAATCAAGACCACAACCAATCTAAAAGAAAAAAAAATGAAGTAAATTGTCCTACATCAACAGCAATGGAGCCACTCTGCTTAAATTCCCAATCTACAATGTAGTCATAGTTTGCCACAGTAGCCACCATCCTCACCACTAAGCTCGTTTCCGCCCTCGTCTCTGTAATCTGCAAAAATGTCACCCCACTGTATATGTTAATACCACAATCAGTGATCTCACTTCATCTGCTATATTAACGTTTCAAGAAAAATATCAAATCGAAAATTTTAACAATCTATTAGATATAAGAAAATACTTTTAACTATCTAAAGTTGTCAAACAAGAGCTTATTTAGAGAGCATATTCTCTCAATTAACAAAAAAGAAGAAGTGTAACTTACAGGTGTATTAGGAACGTTCTTGTTGCCCTCCGTGTGACGCCACATGATATCACCGGCATGGCGTTCAAATATACAGAAAGTGTTGGACATCTTCACCGGTCTACCATCTCCCGCAGCCGTGTAGGTGTCCATAAACACTGCATTTTCCGGACAGTCTTGAAGCGGTTGTAATGACACGGCACATTGTCCCAAGGCATACTCGCCAGCGTCGAAAAACGTCCGGTAGTACCATTCTTCGCTTAAATCCATGTATGGCACGAACAGCTCTGATATGAATCCTCTGTACATTACTTGTCGGCGTTTTTGCTTTTCTATATCGTAGATTGATGCTAGTGAAATAATTGGCCCTGCTCTCTCATCTAAGCTCAAATGAAAATTCCAATTCGCCCAACTGCTCCGTTTCCAAAATAACACGTTTAAACATTTTTAATAATTCACTTAATGCTAACATGCCAATGCACTAATAAACCACCAGATGAGATTGTTGTAAGAAGTAATAATAGTTTTGCTTCTTTTTCTCTTTACAAATGTTTACCGATCTATACCCGTTATTACCCCCACTTCCATTTCCGCTCTCTTCTCCAATCTTTGACCAATCACTTCTCTTTTTTCTCTATTTTTCCTATATCCTCTCTTACTCGCTTTCTGTTAATTGTTTGATATTTATAAGTTTATGCCATTAGTTTTTTAAACAATTCTTATTTGTTTTTGTCCGGATACTAGCAATAAAGTAATTATCTTTTAAGATGATTAAGGATAGTTTTTAAACTTCTCAAAGTTAACAGTACAAAAGTATTTTTTTAACTAGTTTTTAAAATACCAAGAATAAAACTTATGAAAGTTTTAAGGTTATTTTGTATAATTGTTTAACCTAAGAGTATTTTATAGTTTGTTGCATATTGGTTTATTATATATAAGATTTATAGCTTAATAATAACTTCAAAATGAATGAAACTAAAAGGTTTACTAATAGAATGGCCATCGATTTTAAAGCTGGGGCCATCCGGTTGCAGCATCTTAATTCCATTCAAAGGTGGCAAAAATGGTGGTTTGAGCTTTGATGCTCTGTACTCAGTCCCACTCGCCTTAGGCATTGGGACCCTATATCTATCATGAAACCCAACAATCTTCATCTCATCAAGATCAACGATCACTATCACTCCTTCCACAGGCCTCATGTAATAATTCAAACTCCCATCCAAATAAAAACATTGAACTTTCACAATCCTCTTTTCCATTTTTATTTTCTCCCCAAACCATCCAACGCTAAAACATATACAAACCACCTTTTCTATTTTCAGTCCTCTTTTTTTCACCGCTGCCTCAAATGGCGGGTGGGACAGTGGCAAAGCCGCGGCTGCTCCTCGAATGTGAATGGTGCGTACCCTGGGCCGGAGTAGACCTGGTCCCAGAGGATGGTTTTTTTTACTAGATCTATGAGGATTTCATGTGTGGCTTTGTTGAACCGGACAATGGCGGTGGCGCGACGTGGTGGCGGAGGGGTTTTGGGGTTTGAAAGCCATGCGAGGACTGATTGCTTGGGTGGGTCGGCGAGGGCGACGTATTGGAAGGTTACGTTAGTGGAGGGGTTGGAATTTGTTATGAGTGATCGGGTGAGTTCGAACTCGTCAGGGGAGAGTGAGTCATGAGGGTGGTGACCGACGGCAGCGGTGGTGGTGGAGAGAAGAGGAAGGAGGAGTGAGAGGGAGAAGAGAAGTTTTGCCATATTGTTTTGGATTTCTTTTTACAAAGCAAATGTAAATTTTAACACTAAATAATACCATAAAACTTTGGTAGGTTTAGGACGTATTAAATCGTTATGCATTTCACAATAATTATACACTCAAAAATTCAAATTTTATTTTTTAATAAATAAATAAGAGTTTTGTGCAAACCAATATTTGGAAGAGAAATTATTTGAATTTTTTTTAACTATTTATAAAATATAACAAAATAAATAAATAAAGGAGTTATGAAAATATTGGAAATGTTAATATCATAACTTTACGAAAATGTTGTGAAAAAATCGATGAAGATTTAATACTATGATGCAAATGATAATTGAAAACATGGATGAGACATAACAATATCTATGGAATATGTCTTTAATAGAAGTTTAGGCTACAATTGACATTTATATGTATCGACAACTATGATGTACATAGATAGATGCAACATGAAACCTTATAGGTATCATTTTGGCTACAACTGATATTGTCATTGTTAACAAACATAAAGTAATTTGTGGTTCGAACATAATGCTCCCAACTCTCGTTAGTATATTCTTTTACCCGTCGAACATTTGTTTCTTCTTTAAATCACCAATTAATCCAGTAACTCAAACTAGTAGGTGAAATATGAAGAAGAGACAAACAAGTGAAAATAGATACTTAATTTGGGAGGAAACGAGGATGCAAAGGCTTGAATCCAAGACATTATATTATAAGGGAATATGCTTTGATACCATCTTAAATCACCAATTACCCAAAATAAATGTAATATAAATATATAAATGACTTTTCTTTGCTTTTATCTTGTTTATTTTCTCATATAAATTGTTATTATTTTATTTTCATTTTTATTTTTTAATTTTTTTTCACACCTACTTCAAAATTTTAAACTTACATCAATTTAAAATTGAAGCAGGGTAAAATGTGGCATTTTTGTGTAAAAAGTAAAATTAGTTGAGAGAACTTGCATTCAAAATATTGAGTGTTGAGAGATCTTTAAATTTAATGAAATTAAAATATATTTAATTCCCCTTATTAAGGGGTAATGATGAGAAAAACAAAGGAGGTATAAATGTATAATAAACACAATAATAATGAAATTTTGTAATGGACGCTTGATAATTAGGTCTATATCAATACATTTTCTAAATTGCAAATGTAGTAAAAAAAAAATGTATGATGGACTTCTTCTTCTTTTTTTTTTTCATTTAATGCAATTTGTAAAATGATTAACTACAACCATTTTTGTGCTTCCCACCTCTCAAGCACACAAAACCAATTTTAAAAAATATTTTTTTAATTAAAATGTCGTCATGTGACATTTTATTGAACTACACTTGGAATACATAGTTATATACACTGATAATTTAATAATATCAGTATGAAATGATTTTTAAGTAAAGAAAAAAAAAGTATTTTTCTAAAAGGTAAATCGTTTTAGGAAAACTACTAAAAATATTTACTAAACTAAGCTAGCCAAATTTAATAGACAATCAATTATATGCACTCATAATCTACCAATATCTATATGTGAGATGATATTTTGCTATATTTGTAAATATTTTGGTTCATTTTGCTATATTTGAAAACAACGATTTCTAAATTTCTTAAAATAATTAATCTATTTATACCGTGCTAATTTTCCTAATAATTTATTAAATTTAAAAAATAATAAAAATGAAAAAAATAAAACTATGGTATGGGTTTTTTTTTTTTATTGGACCCAAAAAAGTAGAAAACATTCTCATATTGTTACAATTTGGAATCACTTGAAGAAAAAAAGAGAAGGAAAAGACAAGTAAGATTAAAGAAAAGGGTTTAGAAATTTGGTTTTAAGTTTCATTTCATAGTTTAGATATAATTCTAATTTGAACTCTAATATTCCAAGTTATATCTTTTTCACTCAATTGTTATTTTTATTTATTATTTTGTTTATTGGTTCCTTTTCATTAAGGAAAACATGAAATTTTACACATTTAAATTTTTATTTCTTTAATTCTTTAAGAATGAGTTAATGTCTTCTTTGGGATTCAAATAAATTAATTTCCTAGATATTAAGTAACAAAAGCTTGCCTAATTAACATTTATAATAAAGCAATTTGACTCAATTCATATATAGTTTGGTTTGTTATTAATGATTTTAATTTCATCTAGATTAGTAAACTAAAATTGAATCTAAAATATGGAAAGGGATAAGTAAAAAATTTGATTCCCATAAATGTGATTTAGAAAAAGAGCCTAGAAATAGTTCTTTTGCTTCTGAAATTGGATATAGGGCCGCAAAACTTTATTTACAACCAAGTTAGAGATTGATTTTAATTACATAAGTTCACATTAACCAATAGAATTATACGTTTAGTGCCCAAGAACCCTAAGATCAAATGGTTGTTGAATTCAGTTGATCACCGAAGCATTGAAATTAGACTCTGATCTTATATCTAAATTGCTGTTGAGGTTTTGTGAAATAAAGCTTTAGATATTATTCTTTACCTGATTTAAGGAAAGGGATATATTGATGGTTGAAGGGGATAAGACTTTTCTTTTTATAAACTGATGAACATTTTTCAAGTATATACTTTTATTATATGCTACAAGCTAAGTGATTTTTAAACTATTTTTATTTGATGTATTCATGAATTTTGACCTAAATGAAATGATTTTGTTTCTTGTGCTCGAAAATACATGTCTCACGTGTTGAAGACTATAGATTATGCATATTTTCAATTAGCTCTTTTGTTATTCTTTGTAGGCAAAACATCCTTCGTACTTTTGCTTTTATAAGTTTTGTTCTACCGATGGCTCATAATGTTTAAGGTTGTGCTTGTTTTGCCTACCATCCTACTTATTGTTTTTCTTGTTTGTTTCCTTCAAGAGGTTCCAACCATCATTTGAAGAAGGAGTTCTGTTGAGGATAACATTTCAAGTTAATCACATTTTTTTATATTATTTAAGCTTCGCTATCGTGTAGATGCATCTATATTGGTTGTTGTTGGCTTCTTTTGTCACGTAGCTTTGAAGTGTTTATTTACATTGTTCGGTTTGCATTTAGAAGAAAGCAACAGATGTAGGATCTTGAATTGAAATGAACTTCCTTATTTCTTGTGGGTAAAGACAAACATCTCACATGGATGCGTTGGAATGCGTTGGAATCAATTCTCTTTGTTGGTTCAAGCTAAGATTCTTAAAGAATTTAGTATTTGAATGGTTATTATATGACTTTGCTATGTATTCTTTATTGAGTAACTGATGACTGAGAATAATTCCAGAATGGAAGCTTCTTTGCTTGTTATTTCTCCTCCACCAAAACCACTTCCTTCTCTTTTGTTTTCTTTTCTCCTTAGGTTGATGGCAATTAATGATGAAAGGGATCGATGCGAGAGTGATACTGCTTGTAATTTGCTAAGAAATTAAGGCCAAGTTGAAGTAAGTTTTGAAATTTCTTCCTTGTTTTTGGCTTATAAACAAGATACTGCTTAATCATTCCTCTATATTATTATCAATTTCATAGATTTTTCCAAAAATCTGATAACAACATTCGTTCTCATCTCATAAGTTGTTTGATTTTCTCTTTAAATATTTGTTGAGTTACAAGACCTCATATTGATCACAGTAGAAGTGATAGTAGGAGTATTTTTATGACATATTTAAATGGGATTTTTAAATGATTTAATTTGCTTTTGTCCTGTTAAATTTGAAATTATTTTGAAAATGTTTTTATTAAACCAAAATGAATTATTTTAATAATACGAAAACTAGTTTTGAAAACCCTAAAATTGATTAAATGTGTGATTATAATAAAAATGATTTTAACCCATTCAAGTTCACTTATTTCGAACATATGCAATACCCTACAGGGCTTTAATAAAACTCATTCTAAAGCAATTCTTTACTTTAATTTAGAAAACAATTCTTTTATCTTTTTTTCACTTTTGTAAGTTTGTTGATTGATGGAAATATGTTTAAAACCAACTTTATAAAAGGGTTATATATTTCAAATTTAGTTTTTTTAAGAATAATGAAAATACAAACTATTTACATTTTAATGGCAAAAGAAAAATTCACTCCTTACCATTTTTTACACATTAAAATTTTACTTTCTCAACCATTAATTATAGTATATATATTCAGCTGTTAAAATTTTAAATGGATTAGTTCGAACTTTGATGTAACCTAATATAAATGATTATATCTAAAAAAAAAAACTGTTTATTTTAATAATATGCCTATCGTAATCAAGATGGCAACAAATTTAGTATTAATTTAACTTTTTATATTTAAAAATTAAAACTTGTTGAAGACCAAAATTTACTTCCTCCTTTTATATATATATATATATAAAGGTAAAATTAACTATACTTTTATTTTAATTAGAGCTACAATTTTTGTGCTTTTAAGAAGAGTACTGTTTTATTTGATCGTATGGTGCTCAACCAAAAGGATATCCATGAGAGAAGAACAATGAATATATATGTGTATGGAGCTTGGCCCATTCAAGATAGAATAATGCTCAAGTTTGTTGAACTTCTACTTTGTGTTTGGATTCGATAATAAAATAATTAATTTTCCCAACTCATAATAATCAGTAAAATTGTAAGACTATATCTTTATATAACAAAAAAAGTTTGTGATATTGAAAATATGTCGAAAATACTATGATTCTTTTTTTCTTTTGTCTTAAGCTCTCTAAATTATTGTTATTAACTTGTTTGTCAGGAAAGTTTTTCTAGATCGTGCAGAATCATTGTTTGATTTCTCACAAATATTAAAAATTCATAATATCAATTACGAAAAAAAAAAAAGAAAAATTAGTTCGATTTTTTTAAAGAAAATTCAAATGTTAATTCCTAAATACATATTTAACCCTATAATTATATAAAGAGAAAAAAAAAAGAAATATATAATTGGAAAGTAACATTATTATTTAGAGAGGAGAAGAGATAAATTACGTGAAATGTATAAAAGTTGATGGCTTAGATAGGAGTATGAAAGTATAGGAGATGGGATGGGAGAGAATAGCTTATATTTCCTCCATTCAATTTCACAATAATGATTGGACTATACGCATTTAAAGAAAACAACAAAAAAAAATTATTGGAGTAAGGGATTTTTCACAAAGATTTTTTTTTAGGATATTTCACAAAGAAATTCCTTAAAGTCCAAATTCCTATAACCCAACTTTAATTTATTCCTTTCTTAATTAAAAATATATAAATTAATTATATGTATTTATAAAATTTTGGATTGTTTTAAATGAAAAAAGTACCGTTGAAAATATTTATAAATGTAGCAAAATATCAGTGTCCATCTACAATAGATGATCATAATTAGTGTCTGTCAGTATTGATAAACAATAACATTTTGCTTTTTAGTTCATTTGGCTAGATTTGAAAATAATCTTATGAGACATTTTTAAAATAAAAAAAATTAATTAAAATATTTACAAGTTATAGCATAATTTTGAATTATATCAATGATAGTTACTTATAGACTTCTATCACTATCTATCAATGAAAGTATATGAATAAT
This sequence comes from Cucumis hystrix, assembly GCA_025688845.1. NCBI lineage: Eukaryota > Viridiplantae > Streptophyta > Magnoliopsida > Cucurbitales > Cucurbitaceae > Cucumis > Cucumis hystrix. Next base: position 2,045,103 of record CM046887.1, read on the forward strand.
TATCAATGTCTATTATTGATAAAATCTAAAATTTTTGCTATATGTTGTAAATATTTTGTCAATTTTTTTATTTTTTACAATTCTTCATTTATTTTTAATCAAAATACATTAAAATTTGGAAAATTACTTCATCCTTCCAAATTATTTTTTTTTAAAGAAAGTTTATTTTATTTTAATTGTTTTGTAAGAGATTCATTTTAAACCAAAATACATTAAAATTTAGAAAACTATTTTAAATGTTAAAACATATATTACTCTATTTTATAAATATTTTAATTTATTTTTCTATATTTGAATTAAATAACAAAAATAACTAAATTTGCATAAAAAAAAAATCGAGCCAGTAGAGTATTTTTCAAAACCTAAAACACAATATAAGACCGTAAATTATAACCTTATCTTTTTTAGATAGTTTCTATACTACACTCTATTTTTGCTAGTATTTTTCAAAACAACCCTACAACGACATTTTAATATATCTTTGCAAGTGGTGTCGGGAAGTAGGGATAGGGGACCATAATCTATCTCCATCACCTTGACACAAAAGAAATCATTTCGTAGGACATCGCTATGTAAATATAATTGTGTTTAGTATTAAATGTAAAAGACAAATTAATACTTTGAATTTTATTTTTTTTATTTATTTATTTTCGGTATAAGTAATATAATATTAGATTGAGAAGAACTAGATAAACTATGGTCAAAGTACAAACAAAACACAAGATAACGATGAATGAATTTAGATTAAACTTTTTAAGAGATAAACAAATTATTAAAAAAAAAAATCATAGTGAGGAATTACCCCAATTTTATGAGAGAATATTTACCAAAAAGTAAAAAGGAAAACTACACATTTAACCTTCCTAAAAGTCAAAACTCTTGTAAGATTATATTGAAGAAAGTCACAATTGGATATTAGTTTTTTTTTTAATTTTTGAATTTCATACCTATCTCTCCTTCCCTATACTTTTTTACCTTTGAAGAAAGTTAAAAGTATTATAAATATATATAGTTGTTCATTATTGTGCACGGTGTCTACTATGTGTCACTTTCCTCTATCTTCAATTTTCTTCTTAAATGTCTCGAAGATATTCACTCCTATGATTAAATAGAAGTATTCGTTGGATTTACAATACACATGTTGGCTAAAATACCAAAAATTTGGAGAAAGTGGATTTTGTTGAATTTTCTAATATCTTATTTTCTTTATTTCTTTCTTTATTATATTTATCTGATATCCATGTTTTGGTTTTGCCTTTTTATTGTTTTCACAATAAAAAGGAAATAAGGTATATTTATAAGTTTAATTTTTAAAAATAAAAAACAAAAAATGATTATTTGTAATAATTTATGGTGTGTTTGGATTACATTTTCAAGTATTTTAATTAAGAAAATAAGTTATTTTGAAAAAAAACTAGAGTGTTTGGAAGTCATTCAAAATAGATTTTTAAGTGTATTTTATACCATTTTTAGAAAAATGAGTTTCTTGAAAAACATTTGTTTCTTAATTCAATCCAAACGAACGCTTAGTCTCTATATTTTCAATTTTATAACAATTTAGTCTATAAACTTTATTATGTAATAATTTAGTTTTTATACCTACAAATTTGTAAAAATTTAATCTTGAAAGTAAAATATATATATATTATTTTAAGACGTGAATTTTGTAAAAATATTTTAGTCTCTAATTAGTTTATGCAAAACATCTTATTAAATTTTAGGACAAATATCAATTTAAACCTTAAACTTTGAGGTTTAAATGAGAACACAACCTCATGATTTAAATTGATACTATTATTAATTTGAGACTTAAATTGATACGACAACAAATTTAAGATTTAAATATTTGTCCTAAATTTTAACACTAATTTCTCCTCTAGGATAAAATTGTAAGAATAGATTTTATAAAAGTAAAAGTAAAAAATAAATGGTTATATTTATGAAAATTTTAAAAACAAAAAGGATTATTTTAAGAAATCTAAATAATTAGATTATGGCGTGGGATTAGTCCTGGAGTTTAAGCATTAAATTATGTTCAAAATCCGTGTCCTACATCATGATTAGTATTATATGAACATTAAGGTAATAGTTAAATGTAATGTAATGCTAAAATGAATACAACCAAAATGAAAAAAAAAGAAAAAGGTGAAAAAGAAATGGCACCAAATCATAGCATCTTCAATTGAAGTCATAAACGTTCAACCAAAGCGAATCCCCCCATTTTTATCAATTCTATAATTATCCTTCAACAATGGAAAACCGCCGATCTCTTTCTCATCCTCTCATCTCCTCAACCTCAACCTCCCCCGCCCCCGCCCCCATCACCACTCCCACTTCTCCTTACCTCTCCAATCACGCCATCGCCCTCCGCCTCCTTCTCGTCGCCGTCGTCGGCCTCACTTCACTATGGGCCAATCACGAAGCCTCAAAAGGCTTCGACATAACAATTCTCAACAACGCCAAAGGCTCCTCCGCCGGTCAACGTTTCGATCTCTTCTACGTTTCAAATGACGAAGCCACGCGCCTACTCCTCAACGCCAGTAACTTCATTCAGAATCTGATCTACCCTTCACAACACCTCCCAAAGAAGTTAATCAAAAGCGTGCATCTCACGCTCTCCCTCCGTGATCTCCCTTCTAATGTCGCCGTTGAGCAGCTCGACGGTGGTGTTGACTTCGCCGTCCATTTGAGCCCTTCTATTTTCAATGACACAAACATGAATCACGCCATGTCAACGGCGGTTCTCAGAGGTATGTCACGCGTGTGGTTATGGAATGGAGAGGGCCACGCGCCGCCCTCCCTCCTCGACGGAATGGTCGAGCATATCGTCGCGGCAGCCGGATTTGTGGAGAAGAAATATCCCGGTGGGGCCGTTAGCACGCTGGCGGCATGTGAGGCCATGTGGTGGAAGGATAAGGACCCTATGGAGATCGCAATGTTCCTCGATTATCATGAAAGACAGGAGGAGGGTTTCATCCAACGGTTGAATCAAGCTTTGAGGTCCAGATGGCACGATCGGAACGTTGATGATGTGTTGGCTATGCCAGATCAGCGCCCATGTGGTTCGTTCAACTCATCCGCAATCCTATAGGGCAAGGGGTCGTCCACATGGGTCAAATATTCCAATCCACCGAAGGGTAGTGCCGTTCTTGAATTGCCACGTCGGATGGGGTTGTCTTTGCAAAGAATCTCTTCTACTTTATTGTTTCTTTTTTGTTTTTCAGCCATTTCGTCCTACAATTTTTTGAATTTGTTTAATATATTTTTGTAAGCTTCGAATTGCACAACTTTGTGTTATAAATGTTGATGCTCTGTTAAATACTTCTTCTTTCCTTCATTCTGTATTTACAAAAATTTATGAAAATATTTTTTCAGTTCAAGCGATTGGAACAAAAACTAAATAGACTTGTTTTTAGACTTTTATTGTCAAAATTCTACAACACATTAAGTTGAGTGAGTATGAAGAATTGATTCACTGTAATGTTAGAAAATTTTCTTCAGCTTGTTGTGATGTTCAAAGGGAGAGATGGGAATGATTTGCTTTCCTCCTTTACTTCTCTATCTCTATTAGATTTCTTTTTAGTTTTTAGTGTACCAGTTTAATACAGTAAGTATAATTTCTCTTTTTTTTGTTGAAAGAATTGATTTTCTTGGAGGATCGATTTTTGGATTGATTATCTATTTGAAAGATGAATTTTTCGACTTGTTGATGAACTTGGATCTACCTTTTGGGGTCTATGGCTTCAAAAGCTTCAAAACCTTTTAAAAGTCTTTCAAGCTTTAGTTTTGTCTTTGGATCTTTTAGAGAGTAAAAGATGATATTTGAAGCTTTGGTCTTTAGAGCTTTGGTATGGCTTTTGATTTTCAAAACTTTGAGGGAATTGTGTTCCTTAAATTTTTAGAGGTTTAATTTTTGTATCTTCAAAGTTGAGAGCATAGGAACTTTAAGCCTTGGGTTATTCCAACTCCTCAAAATGAAAGAGTAAGACCTCTATTTACATAAATTTTTTTTTACGTACTTTTATGGACTTGGGTTCAGTTGTTTTGTTGGACTTGACTTGGAGACTCAATATCTTATTTAGTTCAAATTTTCATAATGGTCTTGAATTAAGATGGATATAACTTTTAGGAAGGATTTTGGCCAATGATGTGACAAAATTAGATTAGCCATAACTTTTCGTTCATCAAGGATTGTTCATAAAAAAATGTTTAACTCGATTCCTAATTGGAAAATATATTTGTTGCTTCTTCTTTTAGATCAATTAAATTAAATATTTTTTTAATTGAATAGTTAAATTAAGATCACACAGGGGAAAAAAACTGAAGCTCCCACTATAGACGTTCGTGGATTGGATTGGGTTGAAAGACTTTTTAGACCCAACCCTAAGATTGTAAACTTCTTCAAAATACCTAAATAACACGAATTAAAAAATGAATAGAATTGATGTTCATAGGTTGGGCTGAGTTGGTTCGAGTTAGTAAGATAAATAACTTTTTTATGTTCCAAAAAGAAATAAAATGCTAGTACCTAAAATATTTATTTAATTATTTATGTGTATTGAATTAAAATTAAAACAACTCGATATCAATTAAATTTTTATTCGGTTAAAAGAACTATTTTGAGAGTTGTTGGAGAACCACTCATCACAAAAATAAAACTAAATGAATATACATCGTATGTATAATGTTAATTTTCATAAATATAATAAAACACCAAAATATTTACGGCTTGTGTAATAAAATAAAAAAGCTCATGAAATCGGTAAATTTTATTCATAAATTTCATATTTGTCCTTGATATTGTGAGATTTGTCACTTCTCCTTTTTCTTTTCTTTACGATTTATTCATCTTCAGCTCCTCTTTCATATTTTATTCATCTTCTTTTTCTTTCTTTCTTACTGCTCCTCTTCCAGAATATCAAGATTGTTTAAATATCACTTTGATATGATTTAAAACAATCTCTTACCCAATGAACATGATCAACACAATCGTTTAGATTTGAAATCATTTTCTCATCGTTTCAAAATAACTACATTATCGTGTATATGTGATCTAAACGATCATTTACCTAGTCAACACGATTGTTTAAACTTGAAGCATTTTTTCTATCGTTAAAAAGAACTACACGACCGTGTATCATTTCTTACACGATCGCCTATCATGATTGTTTAGAAGAAGAATTACATAAGCGTGTGTGGCCGATTAATCGCGTGTTGATTGAGTCATTTTTTGTATTTTTCATTGTGGGCTTGTGAGTTTTTTTCGTTTTTAAAATTTTTCTATGCAGTATATATATTTTACTGATTTGTTATATATATATATATATATTTTAAAAAACCCTTATATATAATCTATTATTTTACTTGTTCTTTTTAAAATATTTTCTTCGTTTCTTGAACTTGCTAGAAGTCTTTTTCAGAAGAAACAAATTACAAATGAAAAAGAAATATAAATAACACTATTATTTTTAGTTCTACTTTTTATTGAGACCTAACAAATATCAAACTATATGTATGTATGTAGTCATATTTTCTATCACACACACACACAGCACATATATATCCTTTGATCTATTACCAATGAAAATTTGATACAAAATTAATAATGAAATAAGAACAATGTGTCGGATTCTTCTTGGACAGAATTCAAAAGTAGTTGTAGTTGGAATCTTGGAGGCTTTGAAAACGATCAATCCAAATTAGAAATGGTCCATCCCTCTACTAGACCTTTATTCTAATCTGCTGGAAGTTATCAATCTCATCAATGGGATGATTTTCTCTGTTTCGAATTCAAGTTATCTTTTTGTTGCAAATTTTGTTAATATTTTGAGTTACATTCTTCGAGAGACTAACAAAGTTATAATGCTCATGTTTCCATAGCTTTAGCATATTCTTAAGATCACATTTTGGTGAAGATAGGGTAAGTGTTTGTTAACATTTTGGCACAGTTGCTATTCACTAGTCCAAATATGTTTAGTTTTGGATATGGATGGCGTCAAACTTTTTCAGTTCATGTTTTACATTTTTTTTACCATTCGTCATTTATTAATTATCGTATCGAAATGTTTTTCAAAATCAACTAATATTTAAAAAATATCACTGAAAGCAAATGTCTATTATAAAGAAAATGAGTATGGTATGTTATGTTCATAGTGGTAAGAATTCTTTTTTATTAGTTTTCATTTGGAAACTTGTATTCTCATGCTTTTCAATAAAATTATACAACAAATGTGTGGTAAAACAAACTAATTACAAAATGATGTTAAAGTTAAACCTTTTGTTAAAATTTGCTCATAATTTTGACAATAATGCATTTTTTTTTATTCGTTTAGTATTCACACTAAGCTAAAATAACTTTATAGGACAATCATTTAGATCCTAAACATTTTGATGTCAAAAAATTCTTAAATAGATAGTTAGCTGGCAAATAAAAAAGAACCTATACTCAAATTAATAGAAGGAAACCAAAATTATTGAAAAAGAAAAGTAAAAAACATGAAACATTCAAACAAATGAATTCCAATTAACCATTTGTATTTATTATTGATAGAAATATGAAATTTTGCTATAGCTTATAATTATTTGGTTAAGTTTTCTATTTTTTACAATTCCTCTCTATCTTTATCTAAAAAAAATATAAAAAAATATCGCAAACATCTCTTTCCTTAATAACTACACATTTTTCAAATAATAACACTTATTCCTGTTTTCCTTTTCCTCATCTCCATTTCTAAATTTTAGTTTATATGATAGAAAGAATTTTAGAAGGATAATCATTCATTTGATTCATTTTATATTTCTTGTGTATTAACCCACAAAAATCTACTTAGAAACATCTCTTATAAACAAAAAATAGCCTAATATGTTAGGAGTAATTGATGTCATTTGATTTTTTTAAAAAAATTAAACGTTACATTTTTTGGTTCATGAACAAACTATACATAATGTTAAAACAATTAATATCTTTCACACTAAATTTTGTTATTATATATTGATTAAATTATAAATTTAGTATCAATAAATTTGAGGTCGGCATATTTTTTTTAGTCTTTTAGAATTATGAATTATGAGCAAATTAAGACTACTATATACATGCACAATTGCTCCTTTTAATTACTTAAATTGTTATTCAAAGATATATACACACATAACCACTCAATTTAATTCAAACTAACACAATTTAATTACATCTACCACTTACATTTTTAGTCTTTAGATTCCAAGATTTGTGACTACTTGTTTCATATACTTTCAATTTTGTATATATATTTAGTAATTAACTTTTGATAAAATCAAAATTTGAAAGTTCTATATAAAAATACCCTAAATTTGTTACGTGACGCTACAAACAACTTAGGTATGAATTCTCTCTAATAATATTTGTTCTTTCTTAATTCGTGGATATAGCTAACACGTTGGTAGAGATTTAAATGTGTATATATGTGTGTGCCGACTTGGATTAATTTTGATTTAAATAGTTGTATGAATAATAGGGGAAGATGGGAAAGTGAGTGTAATCCAAAACAGGAAATGAAATGATATAATGAGAAGTACTTAGTGGGAAGAAATGAGAAAGAATAGAATAGGGGAGGAAGCTAAGCAAGTTGCAAAAAAGAGAGAAAATAATTAAGGAAAGACATTGACAGAAGCTAACATTTTGTAATTGAAAGAATATATTATTATTATTAGGACATCAAAATTTATTTGTTAAATTACAAAATGGAATTGACACGTGTGCTTGGGGGTGTTATAATCTAATGCAATGCACTCATTTGTGCCACACAAAAGCTCACTTTTTCTTAGGTAGTTTATTGTTGGAATTAATTTTGATTTAATGATTCGTATTTAATAATGTCACTTCAATCAATTAAATATTACTTTGATTGATTTAGTGTACACTCTTACTTATTATCTCTCAAGACTTTTAAACATGGGATGTTGAGGTATATCTTAGGCCCAACCAGCTAATTCAACTTTTTATGGATATTTTTTCCATATTTTTTCATTTCTTACGTGTCCGTACAACCATTTAATTCAAATAGGTAATGGATACAATCTATGATGGTCATCTATCTAGGAATTAATTTCCGTTTTCTTAACACTCAAATGTTGTTGGGTCATGCGTATTGTTTTCTAAGATTAGTCGAGGTGAGCGTAAGCTGGTCCGAATACTCACAGATATAAAAAAAAATTATAATTTTAACCTTTTTTTCAGTTTGGTTTTTATGGTTTTTGAATTTTCAATTTAAACCTTGAATTTTTACTAATATTTGCATTATTTATGAAGTGAAAATAATATGAAGTGAAAATTTTTGGGTAATTACTATAGGTAGCAACTATTAAGTATATGACAACATTTTTAAAAAAATTACAAACATACCAACTTTAATCTATAGATTCTTATGGTTTACGAGTAATAGACCAATATTTGCTACATGGTCTATTGATAAACTCCTATCATTGATAAACTTTGACATGTTTTAATTTCCTATATTTGTAAATTTTTTAAAATATTCTTATATACTTGATTAATTATTTTGAATGTAATTTCTATATTTGCAACTATCTCAAAACTTTATTAATTATAATTATTTTAGATTAATTAACAGTCAAAAATAGAAAATTCAATCAAATATTTACAACATAAAGCAAAATTTCAGATTCTATCAATAATAGATATTGATACATTGATATGTTTCTATAAGTGACATTGGTAAACAGTGATAGAAGTTTATAAGTTTCTATCATTGATAAAATCCAAAATTTGCTAGTTTGTAAATTGGGTAATTATAAAAAATAGCAAATTTGACAAAATATTTACAACATATAGCAAAATTTTCAGATTCTATCAATAATAAATATTGATAGCTACTGATATGCTTCCATCAGTGACATTGATAGACAATGATAGAAGTCTATTAGTGTCTATCATTGATAAAATCCAAAATTATGTTATAGCTTGTAAATATTTTAATTTATTTTGCTATTTTAAAAAATACTGAGTTTATTTTACTATTTTTAAAAATTTCTTTTAATTAATAAACATGAAATTTTTTTAAAAAAATGAATATTTAGTAAAAATTAAAGTTTGAAAATCTAAATCTTAAAACCTTGAAATCATATAGAAAGAAAAGTAAAATCAAATCAGAGATAAGATTATAATAAAATTTAAAGACTAAAAGAGAAAGGAAATCCTAATCTTACAACTCAGAACTTAGAAACTAAAAGTTTGAAATCTAAAAATTAAATTAAAACAAAACAAAAACATTTTACAAATAAAATGGCAACTTTTCTAATCTTCTTCAACCATTAAATTAAAACAAAACTCAAAATCTAACAACACTAAAAGTGTAATAATTTGAAACCATGAATAGAATGAGGCTAATTTATATGGATGAAATCAATACAAGAACTATTTTATTTTGAAAATTAATTCATGGTGTGTACGTACACCAAACAACCAACATTTTCATTTAATTTAGTTTAATTAAATTTTTTGTTCAACATATTTTTTAGTTCTCAGTCAATCAACATCTCAAATATTCCACTAAATCTCAATTCAAAATGGTACAACTCATATTTAGTATATACATTTATTTAAAATAAGATAGATGTAATCTCTTGATAATCTAGCCACCATATTATTATTTCAAATTTTGCCAATTAGGTGTACGTATGGGTACTATACTAGCATTATCATTATCATTATCATTATCATGACTTTTAATTTCCACATTTAATATACCCTTTGAGCATAAATTGTTAGATTTGGAACTTGATTATGGAGAAGAAGAAATGCACAAAAACTAGATACCAAATGTGACATTTAATTATCACAAAATCCATGTAAAACAAGTTCATCATGAACATAAACAACGTAGCACAAAAAACAATTAGTAGAAGCTGCTGCTCATGATATCAATTTGGATTTATACTAAACAAGAAAAAGAAAAAAAAAAAAAGAGAGAAAAATCTATGTTGTTGTTTTTGAGGATTTTTGGTGATGATGTTGTAGTACAACACCTTCATTCCCAGCCAACATCAAATACTTATCCTTTCTAGTAAGGTTAGTACATTGAAATCCCAAAACATCACCCAATTGTCTTTGAACATAATTAGCAACTTCGTAACTTGATTTTCCTCCACCACCACATGTTTTTTCCTTTGGAATCTTAGGAAGAACAACCATATGATAACTAGCTCTTGGATTCATCAGAAAGAATATTGGATCCAACCATTTTAATCCACTTGCTGTTGTCCCATAAAACATACTAACCCATGAATCCACAGCAACAGGTACTATTTCATCTGTCAATTCAGCAAAAAGTGGACTAAATCTCAACAAATACGGCTCTCGACATGTCGTCCCTTCAGGACAAACAACCAAATCCCCTTGTTCAAGTAATTTTTGCATTTTTTTACCATCTCTCTCTCTCTCTCTACTCAATCTCACTGTTTTAATTGGAGCTATGACTTCTGAGAATTTGCTTAAACTATATGTAACAGCAACTAATGGTTTACCAATTAATGCACTTAAAAAAACGGGGTCTAAGAGTGTTCTGTGGCTACAAACAAATAGAACTCCTTTTTTTGTTGTTGTCTTCGTCGTTTTCGTTGTTGTGTATCCTTTTAGAGTCACGTTTAACCCACTCCAATGGCCTAAACAAAGACCCAATTTGTAAGGAAGGAAAATGCCTATTGAAATTCTGTAAATTGCTAGCAAAATACCAAAAGGAATCCATAGGAATGTGCAAAGACTTGCAAATGGAGTTGGTAAAAATGCTAATCTTCCATCATGAAATATTAATGGCTTTGGATATCTTTCTCTCCCTACTACTTCTCCTTTTTTCTTCTCCTCCTCCTTGTTCACAACATATCCTTCCTGTCAAAATATACTACAGATATTAGACATACAGTACTTGATGGTGGTTGTTCATGTCATTTTATACGTAGCACCTGCCTTCTCTGGCCCACTTTTTTATTTTTTGTTTTTTGTTTTTTAGTGCATACTCCATCAAGAAGAAAAGAAAACACTGTTGTGAATGAATGTGAATCTAAAGAAATGAAAATTAATGGGTTGGCTGACTTTTCTTCATGACTCCATCTACTACATCTTCATGTACGGATTTTCCATAAAACTTGTATTTTGAATTAAAAACTATATTGAATGTACTATCAGAAGGCAGGTAAGATCTTTTTTTTTTTTTGGTAAATTCTCTCATCTATTTAGTGAAAAATCAGACAACAGAAAACACACTGACATGAATTCAAGAACTTGGTCTGACAAACTAAGCCACTTTTCTTTTTCATGTACGGATTTTATGTTATTTTCTAAAATAACAAATAAAAGAAAGGTTGTATTTTGTAGTATTTATTAATACACTGGATAGACTTTCAAACTTAGGTAGCAGAATTAAATAGTGGAGCCAAACTGATAAATATACACACATATTATATATTCCAACCAATTTAATTAACTGTATATATATACGTGTCTCTCAATAATAATATTCATGCAATAACCGAAATAAAAATTAAGAAGAAATTATAATGAAATTACCTTGCAAAGAGAGATGAAAAGATGATCATGAATATTTGGAGATCCAATACCAATATCGGGCTTCTGTTCTCCAAAACACTCAAGTAAAGCTTTATGTTTGACAAGCAAACCATTTTGAGACAGAAGACCAGTGTAGTAACGTCCATAAGTTTGCAATTCAGTCCCTACAACATCCTTAACATTCAAATAATTTCTCAAAAACCCTTCCACCATAACTCTAGGAGCACTAGTGAACACAACCTTAGAGCCAGTAGCTTGAAAGACTTCAAAAACATGGAGGTTGAGATTCTCAAGAAAAAACTTAGGGAGAACAGCCTTACTAACATTGGTCATGTCCTTAATTGGTAGCCCACAAAAAGAAATGAAAATCATAGCTTTGAATTTGGATTCCCAGTCCAAAAGACAAAGAAATGGCCACGAAATAAGCAAGATTAAAGCTCTAAAAATGGTGCCACCTTCAAAGGAAACAAGCATGAAATAAGGGAAGAAAGAGTAGGTTTTTGAGGAGTTTAAAAGTACATTTAAATCACAAACAAGAGTTTGGGATGCTCTGTTTTTAAGGCTACATTTGGAGACGTGAGGGTAAAAAAAAGAAGAAGAAGAAGAAGAAGAATTATTACTGGGTGTTTTGAGAGATGGGTTTGTAGTAATAAAAAGGGAAGTAAAGGTAAAACCATATTGTTTTACTTTTTTAGCTGCTTTGTAACATGAATTGGCTAAGAGTTGGTACAAAACACATTCTATGAGCTTCAAAAGAAGCCTTGGAAAGACAGCCATTTGATCTTTTTCTAAAGATAGATAAGGAGTGGATTTTGGGTAATTTAGGTGTTGGAATATGAAGATGATGAAGAGTTTTGAGAGAGTATTTATAGGAAGGAATTGAAGGTGATTGTGTGTATTTGGGAAATTGGAAAGTTGACCAATGTAATTTTGGTTAGGCGGCCACTGTGGTTGGCATTAATTGAATTTGTGATTCATTTTATATTTCATATTTTTGGTCCATTGCCGTTAGCATGCAAATATTACAATTACTAGTAATCTGTTCGGTTGGATTGTAGGTGACCTTCCACCGAGTAAAGAAGAAAAAATGAAATTACCTTCTCAACACTCTTTAATTACCTTTAACATTTCTTAAATTTCTATTCTAATCCTTAACCCCTTTTATGAATTGATGTATTAATTTCAATGACTAATTTTAATGTGAATTAGAAAAAAATTAGATTGCGTGCCTTAAACTGTTTAAGTATAAATGAAAAATAAAAACGTATTTAATTTTCTTTTGTACGAAAAAAATTTAATTTCTCCATTTATTTATGTTCAGTTTACGCTGTCCTTACGAAAAGGACACAGACCTTTGATTTCTCACCATTCTTTTCCTTTTGAAGAAAATAAAATCTGTGGGTACAGAAAGCAACCATTTTTCTTTTTTAAACAAATTACGTTACTTATCATTAATTTACATACTATCTAAACAAAATTATAAACTTAAAAGTAAAAAGAGTTGAAACTCAGGCAACGTAGAAATACTTTCTTTTCTTTTTTTCTCTCTCTTTTTTTTGTAGGAGGAAATGTCTCTTTTTTAGAGTTAGATAACCAATATTGTCTGTTATTTGAAAATATTTCGCACCGATTAATAAATGTCAAAGACCTTTTTCCTAAAAAATGAATAAATGAATGAAGAATTAAAGAGTCAAAATGTGTATATATCAGAACACAGCAAGATTCTCCATTGACTCTTAATCTTTTCTTATGTTATGTTAATAATAAAAATTGACTTTGAGTTGGCGGCACTCTGATCATCTCCGCCTCTTCAATCTTCCCAATCACAACACCGCAGTGATTTAAATTTATTTTTGTTTGTTTCCTTTTAATTAATACACTCTGAAGGTTTACAGTTTAGATCATTTCAGGGGTCCAATAACTTCACCTCTTCATTTAGAAGGGTCAAGACTTTTATTCAAATGGGGGTGCAACATCCAAGAAAATGGTTGGGGGTAAGAAATGAAGTGGTCATTTCCCAATGCAATTTATAATAGTAAAGGGCTAAGTGCATGACCATCCTCATCAAATTTGTTTTCATCTTTGAAGATTTTTTCTTTCCATGTTTTGTTGTGTGGTAGTTAAGTTCATGCATTTAAAGGTGGGTTCATAAGAAATTGAGGGACATAAGAACTGTTTGTATAATCCTTTTGTATGAATGCTGATATATAGTGTGTTTTCTCTAGAAAGCATCATGGTAACATTGTTTTGCTTGCATGTACATCTCATGTATTGCAGCACAACACCCTTTACACACACACACACACACACAATTTAGTTTAAATTACAAAATTGAACGTACAAAAGAAATCAAATTTGTTAGAACTATAGAGATCTAGTAAATACATGCAAAATTTATGGAGTAAATATGAATTAAACCTATAATTTATGATCTAAAGGAAGAGTATACAACTGAACGTAAAATGATTAAATCATCCTTTTAATTCATCTTTATTGGGTTGGTTAATTTAATTATCTTACAGCATAAATATGAGCCATAAGAGTACCTAATTACCTAAAGGTTTAAAGTTTCATCTCTTACCGGCCTATTAGAGGTGTTGAGGGCTACATCTTGGGGTGAGGTAGTTGAGTGGGCCTATTAGGCTATAATCAAACAACATTTGATATGGGTGTGTTCAAGCAGTGGGGAGTAAGGGTTATTTTAATTAACCTTCACTCTGCTAGCTATATGGTAAAAGTACTTAAAACCCTAGTGATTAAAATAATATAAACTCTTCCTTCTAATGTTTCCAACTATTTTATCTTATCGTAACTAACTTTGACGACCACCTCTGGTAAATTTTAATTTCATGATTTACAATAAAACGGTATAAAAACAATAAATGTATAAAGATTTAAGTAGAACATATTTTGATCCATGATGTTGATTTAGCAAAAGATTGAGTTTCTCTCTATTTGCTTTTCTTTAAAACTTAATTACATTTTTTTAATAGGAAGAAAAGTATCATCATGATTTGGTCTAATAGTAAAAATGAATCGTAGAGTCATCTACGAAAGCCAGAGAATTAATCTATGAAAGCTACATAATTAATTTAATTTTTCACGAGTTTTCCTTTATTCATAAGCTAACTACAAAAAAATTGATGAAAATTATTGTACATATACTGTCTTAAAACTCATCCATCTTCCGCACCAAATTAAAAATCATCTATACTTGGTGTGTCGTAATTCTAAAACCTAATTAAAGATTAGATCTAGACTAGTAAGCAACATACCCTTTTTAAGGGACTACCTTCAACCAACATCCAATATTTACCGGGATCAATTATCCCACCGAACCTATAGAATACTCATCAACAATAATAAAATCAAAGTAAGGACACAACGAATTTAATCGAGTAAAAAACAAAGTCAAAATCTCCACGGAACAACAAAGTTCTTCCTAGTCACAACTAGACAAATATGCTGAAAATAATAATCCCGACAACAAACGACAATAACCATAAAGAAAAATAGAGATCTCACAAGCCAGCTGACGATAATAGCTCCAAACAAAATCTTCACTGTTAAGAAGAAAACAGTAATACTGTTAAAATTTTAGTTTGATCGGATCAGGGATCAATACTCAGAAGAACGGAACGACACGAAATATAGTTTTTTTAAGAAAGATTTAGACAAAATGCATTAATTGAATAAGAAATTTCACAAATGTCCTAATTTGAAAATTATTTTCTTAAATAGGAAAGATAATATTTTATGTAAATTAGATATTAGGATTATTAATTAGATATTTTATTCATAATATTATTTGAAATATTTCCTTATTGAAAATGATTTGAATTTAATATTAATTCCATAACTTCCTTGATTGAATGTGATTAATGAATATGGTAATAAATTTTAAGTATCTTTTCAATTAACTATAAATCAAAATATATTATAATATGGGTAATTTTATTCTAATTTGTAATAACCGTATGATATCCTCTTTTCAAGACTATCTTTTTACTTATTATTCTCCATCGCCGGCAGCCATTATTTTCCATCACTTGAAGCTTTTAAAAATTCAATCATAAATTTCTAATTTCTTATTAGATTGTTTTCACAATTTTCGACAACCAAATTTGTATTCAATTTTGTAATAACCGTAAGCTGCATCTTCTTTACAAGTCGCCGGCATTTACAATTCTCCATCACCTGAAGCTAAGATAATTTCCACAGTAAGTCATTTGTTCTTTTACCCGTTTAAAATTAAATAGTTAAACACAAAAACTACATGATTAGATCATTGAGAGTATATCATCTGCGTATATATCGTATACTTTAACGATATATCCCTCATTTTAATGGTTGTCTGATGTGATTTAGTAAATATATACCACATATTATTTATAATTATACTAATTTTATAATATTATCGCAATATATAATAGTTTGTATATGTGATTTATTATATATATACCACATCTTGTTTACATTTATATTAGTTTTATAAATTACCCGTAAGATATAATACTTTTTAGTTGATGTTTTATAATATATATATATATATATATCATATATTATTTACAATTATACTAATTTTATAATATTATCGTAATATATAATACTTTGTATATGTGATTTATTATATATATACCACATCTTATTTACATTTATATTAGTTTTATATATTACCCGTGAGATATAATAATTTTAGTTGATGTTTTATAAAATATATACTATAGGAAAAACCCTCATGCGATGGTCCTAAAAAATGTCTTCTTTACTCCGAAACCTCAATAAACCCTAGGATATAACACATGCAAAATTTCATTTTTTGTTTCGTTGCCTATTCAGTCTAATATCTTGAATATATGTAATATACCAAATGTCTACTATGTATTGAATATATACAACCTAACCTCGTATTTTTCTGCCGTCGGAAAACAGAGGAACTGGTCTGTGTCGAATAACTTTTTCACTGTCGAAAACGAAATCGTCGAATAACTTCTTCACTGTCGAAATGGATTTGATTTTTTTGAATATGGAAAGTGAGAAAACTGTTCCATCACTTTCCTATTTTAATGACCGACGATCTTCTCATTATAATTAATATTTCTGTATATTTTAAAACAATAAAAAAATACCATATGGGCATATTGGTAATTTGAGCCTATTTTTGTGTAATATTGTGGCCCATTTGGTACATTTGTGTAAAATATTAGCAATTTGTGTTTTTTTTGTAATATCATACCACGGTAAATTAGGCTATATGAGTTAAAAGAACCTTTTTTTTTTATTTTCAGTTATTGTTGCCGTCACAGTTAATTAATCAATTGCATAAAGAAAAATTAAGCTAAAAAGAATAGTGGGCTGGGCTTCAAAGTGAAAGAAAGCCCATCAGTATTATATCTCTCTTATCTTCCTATGTGATCAGAACAAACTGACAGAATTCATCTAAAAGCTTAGGCAGCTTTGGTGCTTGTTTTTTATGGCTCTAAACTAGATGATCATGACGTGAAGATACTTTCTGAAAACATTTTCTCAAATGAAAGAGACGCAAAACAAGTTTTTATAAAGCTCTCCAAAAATTTTGATAGTCTCCCCTGAAAAACGCAGACTAACTACACTACTTGTAAAAGAATGAAAAATACATTTCTAAGTTCTACCACCCAAAATAAACATAAGTATGTCTCATCACACAATTGCATCGGTATTAGCCAGATTCCAATTTTAAAAACAACATTATTGAAACTCAGTTACAATAGGAATTACAAACTAATCAGCAATTAATCAAAATAGACATATCCTAGCAGCAATGCATTCACTAAACCTGACCATCCTTGTGATGGACTACTCCAATTCACACACACACACACGTAAGATGCTGTGATGTCTACAAATATGTGGTTTGACGCTCAACGGGCAGTTCGGAACGTGGCCTTTACCTTGGAAAGCATGAACTAAAAGCCTAGTGAGTGGTAAGTTTATAAAATTAGAAAGTGTAAAAACCAGTGAATAAAATATATCCAAAGTCCACAGTCCAAATGACCATATATTTAGAAGAAACACAGTGTGATGTTTATTCTCCTGAGAGACAGAACTTCCTAAATAAAATGTAAAAGAGTTCCAATAATATTCTTATTAGTTATTCTTATAAGACATGTAAAGTTTTGCAAACGAATATAAATATTCATCACTTTACATTGGAATTCACATTCAAGAATTGAACCCTTAATGGGATTTAGAGATAAGAATAGAGAAAACGTAGAAATTAAGGGCAAAACTATCAGGTCGTAAAGGAAACTCACAAAGCCACAATGAACACTGCTAGGTTTGATCATATTGTAAAGTCTGGTCCACTCCACCAAAACAGACCTTTGCATTCCCAACGCCTGCATGCCTTTAGAAGTTGAATTAACAAATGAAAATGAAACAATATCACATTTACAATGTTAGAGGCCAGCAGAACACAAATTCAATAATCATTCACTAAAAGTTCCAAAATAAGATGCTAATTATCATTTAAACTAATTAAGCATAATGGGAAAAGGAATCAGATACTAATTATCTCCAGTAAAACGTCATGAAAAAACAAGCTAAGACATTAAAATACAGAAACAGCATATCACCATATGCTTCATTTCTATTCTAAACCTCCATAATTACTTTTTAAAAAAAAACGATGGTAAACATTTTCATTAGATGGATACCCCTAGCACCCTCATCATTTCCACTTTCATTAATATAAGAAGAATTAATACATGATCAGCAAGGGTCCGATACAAAAGAGCTAAAGCTAAAGGGCTAGAGTTAAGCTCATAACAAAAGAGGCTAAAAAGCACTTAAATCGATAGTTATAGAAGAGGAGCTATAATTTCCAAACATAGAGGAATTGCTAGCCACAGACCCGAAAGTGAACAATGTCTTCCCAAAAATTAATGATCGATTTTCCTTTGTCCTTGAAAATGTGATTTTATTTCTCTCGAGCGATATGGACCACAACACAGATGCAATGGTAATTGAAAATGATGATACTCCTTTTGTTGCATTGGTTCATTGAGCAAAAGGTCAGAGCATAAGGATTTAACATTTTGTTTTGTATTTTCCATCCAAGAAGACTTTCAAGCTTGTTCTAAAGAATCATAGTTGTAGGGCACAATATGAAAATAAGATCAATCTCCTATAAGTATCTTTTACACAAAGAACACCAATATGGGCTCAGCTTGAGTGTTGGAATTTTTCTCTGTAGAATGTCAGCAGTATTAATACAACAGTGTTTCGACACTATATGAAGAAACGACCTTTGATAATATTTCTCTAAGGAGCTTTCAAAACTATATTTCCCACATGTAGGCAGCTCTCCAATGATAAAGACTGGTTATATTTGGCAGTGATAATTTTTAATTTCCATAGGAGATCGACTTCGGCATGGAATCTCCATAACCAGTTGCATAAGGAGTAATTTGTATCTTCCATTCTATGAATACCTAAACCACACTTTTTCAATAGGAAAAGTGACTTTGGACTCTAAGGAGGTGGATAAGCTTATCTTCATTTTTGTTCTTCCATAAGAAATTTCTCCAGTATTTTTCAATCTTTTTACCTATGCCAACCGAAGCTTTAAAAATCGATAGTTGATATGTGACAAACTGGTAAGAGTGGATCTTATGAAAGTCAGTTTTTCCACATTCGAAATATATGAGAATTTCCAGCTGTTCAATTTCTTATGAACTTTTTCAGTGATATTCTCCCAAAAAGATGCTGAAGAAGGTTTTACACCTAACGGGACTCCAAGTTAAGGAATAGGAAAATACTGTTTTTTAAGCCCCAAAGATTAGTCACAACATCAGTTCTGCAGTTTTCAACATTTATATGGGAGATATATGTAGACTTTGACAAATTGAAGTTCAGACTAGATGCC
Source organism: Cucumis hystrix (assembly GCA_025688845.1). Lineage (NCBI taxonomy): Eukaryota > Viridiplantae > Streptophyta > Magnoliopsida > Cucurbitales > Cucurbitaceae > Cucumis > Cucumis hystrix. Next base: position 2,064,569 of record CM046887.1, read on the forward strand.
GCTTGAAATAATATGATTCTTTTTCTAAGATTTGTTATATATTTTTCATTATTCTCAACAAATAATAGAATGTCAAATGGGTCCCATACCGACTTGTGAAAGCAGTGATCTAACTGTCACCTTTCAGATTCCTGGTAGAGTTCTTCATAGATCAGGTTTGGCAAATCCTAAAGCTAACATTTACTGTGAACGCACTCCAATGACTTGCTACAACTTTCATCACAACTCCAGCGAGTGGAACATCAGAGGCACTCCATGCAGGTACATAAAATAAGAATATTATACATTTTTTCATCCAGATTAATCTTCATCCAAAAGTTACTTGTGCTCTGCGGAATAGATTATCAATTTTATGTATTGACTTGAAGTCGGAAGGTTTCCTAAGCATTCAAACTTTGTCTTCACAAGCAAACTTTTTTCTGGCTTAATTCCTAGGACCTCAAACTCTCTTCATTTTTCTTGTTGATGTGTGATAGTTTCTTTTTTATAGTAATACTCACTGGGTTCTGGGTTCAAGCATTGACAAGTACATTGGCAATTGTAAGGTATAGGAAAGTACACTGGCATTTACTTCCTTGTTCTTTGTGTTATCAGGATCAATGAGATCAATAAAGTAGGAGCCCAAATTAAAAGTAATCTAGAAAGTACTTGTTTTTTCTTCTTAGCCAGGCAAGAAAACCGGTTCCATCACTATTAGTGGAAGAATGCTACAACAAATTTGCTAAGGTCACCACTGCTAATTCTATGTCGTCGTGTTATCTTTTGCCTATTGTAGTATGAGAGTGTTTCTTTTCTCACCAACACAGATCCACGAAGGACTATATGTAAGTGATCCGATGTTGTCAGGGAGACTAACCTTTAGATTATTTTTAGATTCATTATCATAATCAAATGTGGCCTGCCTTAAGAGCCTGTTTGATAAACTTAAAAACAAATATTTTAAGTATTAAGAAAGTCAATCCAAGTAGGCTCTTAGTTATCTGTACATCAGTCTTAACTTTCAATCAAATATATATATTGCATGTGCCTTAGATGCACATGATATGCTTCTGATTTTCTTCCATTACATGCTTATTCTAAAAGGAACTGATCTTTTTGGTGGCTATTGGTAGATAAGTCCTTTTACTTCACTCATTTATTGACTGAGAGTAAAAGACTTACCCCCATCAACATGAATTAGGCCCTTGCTCATGGTTGGGTGAAATTTTCTCTTTGACGAAAAAAGTCTAATTAAGAACCCCTTTTACTCATTTTACCATTAGATATCACATCAAGTTAGATGTTGTAATGGTCTTAGAGAATAATATTGGTGTGGTATTAGTAGCAGGGGGGGCAACAAGTGTAATTAGTTAGCGAATTAGTCTATTTTGTCATAAATAAAGAGAGGGACTGGAGGATAGGCAATTGTTGAATGATTCAGGGCATGGGTTAGCATATGCAAAAGGGGAGATTCCAAGTGTGCCGTTATACTTGGGTTGTCTCATAGTTTCATAATTTATATCTCAATATATTTCAAATTTTATTCTAGTTAGGATGTATCGTCCTAACAGATTCTTTATAGCTTTTGACTGAAATCAAATGCATTTTCTGTAACAGGACTCTGCATAGGAGACTTCGTGAAGGCTAGTGAGAAGTTGAAGCTTGAACCCATCACACCTATGCCAATGGTACATTTTGTTAGCCAACGAGAGAATAAATTGTTGTATAATCTTTCTATCTAGTACCTCTAACCTTGTCTTCTTTTCTAATTCTCTTGTTGTTTCTAAAATACCAATGTTTTTATCTTGGGACTAGAAGTAGCTGGGAATGATTATTTTCATTACGAATATTTTCTAATTGAGTTAACAATTTTTTTTGTGTATTTAATAACTTTTTTTGTCCATTTTAGTATATCAAAATGAAATTTAATATAGGTCTTAAACCTTGACACACTAGAGAATTATTGTTTGTCATATTTTGACAAAGTATTGAATTATAGTTTGTCATATTTTGTCAAAATATTAATAGTTGAAAATATTTTCATTTTTAAATTTTTGGTTGGAGTGTTCAATATATTTTGTTGCAAAAAATTCATTGTATATTTGACAATATTAATAATAAATGTGAAAAAAATTAAAATCATTTTTGTCACGTTTTTGGGTGACTAGAAATATGTTGGCAATCACAAAGTTTTGACGATGTGCAGTGCGTTGGGCAAAAAAGAAACAAATATTATTTATCGACAAATTTAGTGGGGAGAAATTTTATTTTTGCCTACAAAAATCTTTTCGTTGGAAGAAATAGTTTCTACCCACGAACAAACGTGGCTAGAAAGTTTGTTTTTGGTGAGGTGATGATGATCGTGAGTAAAAATACCTTTCTCCGGACGTTTTTTCGTAGCCAAAAAATATATTTTTGTTGACGTGATGATAATCATGGCAAAAATATATTTCTCTCGACTTTTTTTCGTAGCTAGAAATATCTTTTCTACTATGATTTTAATTTATGTGGGCATTTCTGCCGACACAATGTCAAAAACGTGGACACATGAAAAGATGACCGTGTTTCGGCTACGCAACATGCCCACACAAAAAAAAATATCGGTAGAAACTCTTGCCCACGTTTTTATGCATCGGTAAAGACGAAAATTCTTGTAGTGTATATGGGAGATGTGGTAGACTTTGACAAATTGAAATTCAAACCAAATGCAGCTTCAAATAATATGATGATATTTCTAAGATTTGTTATATATTCATCATTATCCTCAACAAATAATAGAATATCATCGGCAAACAGAAGATGAGTGAGGTTGCATTCATAATTGAAACAGACTCCTTTAATTTAATTTTTCCTTTGTTGTTGAACATGTAGAATCAACCTGCTGAAGTAATCCATAGTTAGGACAAATATGAAAGGAGAAAGTGGATCACCTTGTCAAATGCCTCTAGTAGGTTTGATTTACCCTTGGATTTTCCATTGATGAGAATAGAATAGTGCACATTGCTGATACATGAATGAATCTACTTCCTCCACTGTTCAGAGAAGTTTTTTTTCATCAACACATAATCAATAAAGCTCCAATTGATTTTGTCAAAAGCCTTTTCGATATCCAACTTGATCACAAATCCCCTTGTTTTCTTAATTTTCCAATAATCGATGGCTTCATTGCCAATGAAATGGCATCCGTAATTTGCCTTTCTTTAACAAAGGTCATCTAGTGGTTTGATATAGTTTGAGGGTGGGTGACCTTTAGTTTTTCTGCCATGGTTTTAGCATAAGTTTGTATAAGGTTATAGTGAGCCTTATAGGTCTGTAGTAGCTTTGGAGCATTTTTCTTTCTTAGCAATTAGGGCTACGTATAAGTCTCATTTACAATATTATTTATAATTTCCTTTTGAAAGAAATAAGCAAAAACATCCATAATATATGTTTCAGAATGTTTCAATTTTTTTTGCAGGAATTCAATAGTAAACCCATCTGGACCCAAGGCTTTGTTGTTTGCAAAGGACGAGTTGAGTGAATTTCTTCCTCTTGAAAGGAGAGACAAAGTTGATCCTTGAGACTCTCTGGAATGGGAGTCCAGTTGAGATTATCAATCACCCATTTAACAGGTCTGTTCATAGAATAAATCTTCTTGAAATGATCTAAGAAAGCTTTTTCAATGGAGTCATTGGTATTGCAAATCTCCTCATTTTCATTTTGAATACTGGAAATGGCATTTCTCCTTTGCATTGCATAATAGACTTTGTGTAAGAAAGCCGTATTTTCATCCCCTTCTAAGAACCACATTCTTTTGCATCTTTGGGCCCAAATCTGTGTTTTCTTGTGTATATAGTTACTCAACTCCATTTTGAGCACCGTTCTACGAGCTCTATCAATATCAATCAATATGTTGTTTCTTTCAAGTTTATCAGTTTCGTCATTTTCTTTGATCCACTCCCTTTTTTCTTCTTCAGAATTCTTGTTTTTATCCTTTGCCCAAATACGTATTTCTTTGCTTATATGTTTTAGTCTTCCCATAAAAGAGTATCCAGGAAAGCCGTTTTGATTGGAGTTCTTCCACCAAACTTCAAATTTTCTATTAAATTCAGCATCTTTTAAAAGATAATTTGTGAATAAAAAAGGAGAAGGGCTCCAACACAAATTTGAAGTTCTAAAATGACAGGAAAATGATCTGAGGTAGTTTTGGACATAATTTTGGAGTAGTGAGCCGAGTAATGAGCCTCCCAGTTTTGAGTGTATAAAAATCTATCCAACCTGGATAAAGTGGGAGGATTTCGTAGGTTAGACCAAGTATATTTTGCATTGATAAGGGGAGAGTCAATAAAGGAGTTGAACTTTCTCATACTGAATTTGGCCAAGTTTGGAGCAGATGTTTCTTCGACCCTTCTAACAATATTAAAGTCCCCTCCCAAAAGCCAAGTGGGGAGACAAGATTGTTTGAGTTGATCAAGTCTAGTCCAGAAGACATTTCTATCCTTTCTTTTTGTAGGCCCATAAATGGGAGACACTCTCACCAATAAAATCTATTGGTCATAATGTTTGTTGAAGGAGAGAAAGTTCATTCGTTAATGTTGAAATTCGACTTTCTGTCCTTTATAGTCTGTCTCCTCTTTTTCCATATCACTAATGAGCATTGAGCCTACCCCATTTCTTCAAAATGAAATCGGGTTAAAACTTTCATAATTACAATCTTAATTATTTACTAAAATCTAATTTGTCTCTAGTAATCCAACTTTTGATCCTCTTTATCCTCATTAAATTCCTTAACTAGACGAGTATGAGAAACATTGTTGAACCAAACCTAAAACCAATCATACACCTAAGTTAAGAAAAATACAAAACATTTTTAAGAAAGAGACAACTCTTAATTAGTTAGTTGTAGTAATTTCTATAATTAATTATCATAAAGCCAGAAATATCTTCTAATTTATTTAATTTTTTAGAATTCTCATTGTATTTCCATCACCCATATGTGTATGTATGTATGTATATATATATAGTTGGAGAAAATATTTAGGAAGAGATCATTAAAAAATTAATTTAATATAAGATTTTTTTTCTTTTCCAAAATCTAATTTTATGACAAGTACTACTCTATTCCTTCTTCCCTCTCTTTTTCATTCTATAATTGAATTTTTTGCTCACATGCTAAAGTACTTATTGGCTATAATCATTTAATGCTTTATAAACTATTTTATTAATAGGATAGCATAATTTTATTATCTTTAGTTTTAACGTTAAACAAACTCATTTTTTTTCAAAAAAAATCACTTTAAAAATCATTCATTATTCTCAAACTTCATCTTCAATCGTTTTATTTTTTAATAATCCAATACAAACATAACTCAATCGATAGAATACGTACTTTTTACTCTATAAATTATATCTAATTATTTTAGACATTACTCTATAAATTATATGTAATTATTTTAGACATTATTAATTTCGTTATTTTTAACTCCATATCAAACATCTAATATTTATATTAAATTAAAAAACATTTATAATTTATTATGTCTTAAACATTTTTAATCATGTGTATTGTTTAAATAAAAGTAAGGATTTTTTTTTTAAGATAGAATAAAAAGAAAGTTCAAACACATTTTCTAATTAGCATTACAACTATGTTTATTCACTCAACAAAATGATTTTTTTTAACATAAAAAAAAGTTCAAAAACATTTTTAAAATTAGAATTAAAATTATGTCTACTCACTCAATAAATTATATAATTGAACATACAAAATTTTAAATTATTATAAGAAAAAAAATACATATTCATGGTTGTGGTTAAAAAAAATAAAATAGTAATTAGAAGTTAATGGTTCAATAACACTCATTCAAAATATTCATGTGTATAAAATAATAAGTCAAATCTTAATTGAAATCAAATATTTTAATCAAAATTTAAATTTACATCAAAATGGTCGTAAACAAATTAAAGATTCAAAATAAGCAAAAAAAATCTAATGTATGTCAATGGATAAACATTGATAATACAAGGTAGACTTTTTTCGAACTAAAAGAAGAGAAGAGAGACTTGGAATTTGAATTGGAATTGGAATTGGAATTGGATTCTTCTTGGTCTAATTTTGAAAGAGGTAAACAGAATAGAAATAGAAATGGATATCATTTCCACACTTTTCTTACCTTCCTTCCTTCCTTCATTCACTTCTATATGTGCAATAAATTCTATTTGAATTCAACATTATATTTGAGTTGAGACCAAGTTATGAAGACTCACAATTTGGTGAAAAATTAAAAATCCAGTGGTTTACATTTTAATTTTTCAAAATTATTTCTATACTTTTAAAAGTTAAAACGCTTCCCTACCTCAAAATCAAAAACCTAAATATTAACCTAACAATATAACTTAAAATTCAAATTCAAATTCAAACATTGTCAATACCAATATTCCAAACTTGAAAAACAACTTTACAGACAAAAATATATATATTTTGGTGCACTTACTTAAATGTCCAATCGTAAGTTACTAGGTGAAAATTTTACTTTTTTCTTTTCAATAAAAATGACCATACTTTGAAAAAAAAAAATTATATATATTATCTTTTAAGAAAAATAGTTAGGTGCATATCCAACAACACACCTATAATTTTAATCAAATTATCTCATCATAATTTTTCATGCAATGCTATAAATTTGGAATACAATTACACATGAAATGAAGAAAGAAGAGTATGAATGGATTAAAAATGTGTCATTAAATTTTTAAAAAAAAAAAATTCTAGAATTTTAACACACAAAAAAACGCTACTTTCATATGGAAATATTAATTGAGACAATATATTGGTGTCATTTACGCAAATTTAAGGACACTTTTTTCGAAGTGTCATTAAATAACATGTCTTGACAGAATCTTTTAAGGAAGCAAAATTTGTGGCGTTACAAGTTTCAATGATTGTAAATTTTTTCATTTATAATATATACTATGATTTATATTAAACATGAGCATCCAAACTTATCAATGGTGTATTTGTGAACATATTAATAAAATCATTCAAGGTATATTAAAAAATAACCATGAATTTGCTTTTTTTTTTTACAATTCTCCAAAACAATAAGTTATTGTTAAACCAAAAACCAGAATCCAATTGTATTTGAGTATGTATTGAAGTATATTTATCGATATATGAAATGTATAATTGGTTAGAACATTTGCAAAAATTTAATACAATGTTCAAATGCACGATTAAATTAAAACAACATGAATTCGCTAGTAAAACTAGTTTACGAATAAAAATAAAATCATATTAAATTAAATGTATTGTTTATCTCCAACATTAAGTATGTTTTTGTAATAATTAAAAAAAAAAATCAATCCTAATTCTTTGAAAATAAATAAGTGTTTAAAAAAGTGAATCTCTAATAATCTCTAAAACTAAAGGTTAAGCAAACACAATATGAAATGCAATTAATTATGGTAGGAGCTGGTAGGCTAACACTTTAATTTTTTCTCGTAGGACGGCTTATGAACTTACAACTAAGTCCACACATATGAGATGACTGAATTTCTTGGTAATGCTTCTAACAATTAACACGAGGGAAAGTAAAAAGGATTTTAGAAGTCAAGCATAGACTTGTGATGAAGTGAATCCCTCAATTATTATATATATATGCATGCATGTTTAATTTTATATATATGCTCACTCAAGAAAAATAACTTTCCAATTTGTCTTTCCTGATTAGTGAGATTAATCAAGATGATGTAGAGATATGGAAAAGAATCATCGAGAAATTACATCACTTTTCAATTCTTCTGATCCACAAAGCAGCCAAGTTGTAGTAGAAATGTCATCCATGGAAGAAGATATTATAAGAATGCTTCATGAGGCATCAAAGATTGGATGTGTACAAACCTTGAAAACTCTCATTCAAGACAATCCAGATGTCATTCATAAGGCTTTGATTTATACATCTTCCATTACAATTGAGACTCCATTATTGCACGTCTCAGTTTCTCATGGCCACCTTGAATTCACTCAGCTGCTTTTGGATCACAACCCTCAACTTGCTGCTGAAGTTGATGCCTTTCAAAAAACTCCACTTCACATAGTTTGTTCAAATAATGGGGATTTGGAGATTTGTAGAGCTTTATTGGAGAAGAACTCAAGTGCTTGCTTGGTTCAAGATCTTAATGGCTTCATTCCTCTTCACTACGCAGTGATTAGTGAGAATATTGAGATGATGGAATTGTTGATAAAAGCAAGGCCACGATCTGTTTTGATAAAGCTTAACAACAATAATGGTAAAACTGTTTTACATTTATGTGTAGAAAGTAACCATTTGGAGGGAATGAAGTTGTTAATTGTTCAAACATTATTATTTGATAAAGACTTTCTCAACACAATGGATGACGAAGGAAATACTATTTTGGATTTATCTTTAACATTAAGACGAATTGAGGTAATTAGAAATTAATTCATTTAATCTTTAACCAACTATTAGAAATAAATTCATATTTGTTGATACATGAATTGTATGTGTATACGTCTCTCTTGTTTATTATATAAACAACGCGAAAAGAGTGAACAATTTTCTTCTGTTCTTGAATCAAAATAATATATGAGATCATTATCATATTGAATTAATACCCTACATAATTATTTTTCTTGTGCAGATGGTAGGGTATTTACTCACAATTCCAGAAGCAAAAACTAGAACAGATGGCACAAAAGAAAAATCAATAGAATCACAAGAGATCATAAAGACGAGAAACCGGAAAACGCAAAGACGAGAATTGGTATCATTGTGCACTAAAAAACAACCAATAGGACCGTGGAAGGTATGGAGGAAGAAACTAAAGTACAGAGGGGATTGGGTTCAAGAAGTGCAAGTCACAATGATGTTAGTGGCTACTGTCATTGCAACCGTAGCTTTTCAAGCGGGAGTGAACCCGCCTGGCGGCGTTTGGCAAGAAGACACCCCATCTAGTTCTTCAAATAACAGATCCATTATCCATCGAGCTGGAACTGCAATTATGCGCTCAAGGTGCACTTACATGTATGAAGCTTACTTATGGTTGAACTCAATATCCTTCTTGGCATCTATTAGCGTGATTATGTTGATTGTTGGTCGGCTTCCATTAAAAAATAGGATTTGTAGTTGGGTGTTGACCATGACCATGTGTGTTGGAGTGATTTCATTGGGACTGAGTTACTATTTAGGAGTTGAAATGGTTAACGACAACAACCGATCTACTACTTTACAAGCATTCTACAACTTTTATCTTATAGTTCTCTCTTGCGTTGGCGTGATCAAAGTGGTTGGCTTATGGCACTTCATTTCCTTTTGGATATGGGTTGTCAAGATTTTATGGCGCACCTTCACCTCTAAGCTTAAATGGCACAACTTGAATCATGTTGAAATGCCTTAAATCATAAATCTGGTATGTAGTGTCTCAAATGATTAGGTACAATGGGTTTGTAGGTAAGTTTTGGTAACACCCTCCAAAGTAGGAGGTATTTGCTATATTTTTGTCATTTATGATTTTGATCAGAGTTTAGAGAAGTGATCTATATTAGATTTCTAATCCTAGAGACAAATAATTTATTTTGTAATTTGAATTATACTCTCTAATTAATAGACTCAAGGATCGTCATTAGAAGAAAAAACAAAATATCATCCTTTTCTTTAATGAGGATTCTGTGGATATGGTTTGTTCGTTCACTCTTATATTCTTTCATCTCTTTTTTTCTCATGAAAGTAATTGTTTCTATCCCCTAAGAAAATCAAAGAAGTAATTCAACACAAACAAAGTATAATCACAATTCCAACGTAAATGATTCAGGTCCTCCAAAACTGACCAACCAGCGAAGGTGTCTTTTTGTCAAACAAATAACTTCACCTTTATTGGACTGTTCACCTTTCAAATAACATAAAAAGAACACTCCCTAAAGTGATAAGAGCTCAACAAACAGTGAAGAAAGGAGCCACAAGAGAAGCCAGGCTCTAGAAACAAACATCTCTTCAACCTAGTCTATTCTTGAATTTCCCGATTAAAGAAAGGAGAGTCATAACCTCTTGTGTTTCCCTGTCAGACAATGAAAAATAGAACTATGCATAACAGACCACTTAGAGCTCAACATAATGAAGAAAAGCCCCTAGATAGAATGGACAGTGTTAATCCTCCCATGCAAGACCCATAAAAGAAAGGTAAAATTCGAGCTGCAACATCATACTTTCAACTGACAAGCATGGTTCACATAATATTTTCCAGAACCGAAGTCAGTTCCTTACAGAACAAGTAGGTATCCTTCAGCATGATCAAAGTGACGCTGGCAGGCTAGTATCTTTACTGCCAAGAAGGTTCGCAAGACTAATTGAGCAGCCATTTCTGAAGCTTGAGTAACTGGCTAATAGTTTTGGCACCCTACATTTTCTCATAGCCTCAAAAGAGGCAAAAAGTTATGCCGCTCAGAAACACTTGACAATCCCACTTTCACTTATGATAATATAAGGCAGTCAATTGAAATTACAAACTATCACAAAAAATATGCAGTGTGAAAATCATACGAAACATTAACACGCATCAATCCACATACACTATAAATTGACTTTCAAAACCAGTTCAAGCAGAGTAAGAAAAGAAAGAGAAGCATACCGTCAGGCAAAGAGAACCGGAGCGACCAAAGCCCAAAAGGAAAGAAAATGTCTTCCGATTGGAGCTGCCTCAATGATTCGGTGTCATTCTGCTGCAAAGGATAAGCAATCTGGTGCCTAGAGACTGAAGGAAAAAGCTACGAAGTGACTTCAACAGCATAGCCATGGGACAGAGCTTGGCTACTTCAAATCCTGTTATTCTGATGCGCTGAGCTTGATCGCAATCGATTCATCAAAGAATTTCCCGTACGAATAAGAAGTTTGGACGCCATTAGTAAAAGAACGAGCTCACTAACCCTTATAAATCAAAGGTGGGCGTGGCAGTGAGGTTGGTGACAGTGTGCAGAAAAATGTAAGGTTGGTGTGGCTGCCGCTGGAGAGCGAAGGAGAAGAAAGAAAATTCCCGGTGGGTTAGCGGCGGTGTGCACAGTGGCGGCGAAGGTAGGGTGGGGAGTGAACAAAAGTGCGGGGAACCGTAGGGTACATTTCCTTTTTCTTTTCATTTTTCATCTTCTAAAAGGAAAAAAGAAATTTTCTTTTTTTCTTTAAAACTCATTCACTTTGATTTCAATTTCATGAATATAAAAAGAATTATAAAAATTATTTAGATTAATATTTACGTTGTTTTTACTCTCGAGTTAAGTTATAGATATTATTATTAGTAACCTTTTTACTTGGACTAAATAGATAGTATATTTTGAGTGCTTAAGAGTATGTATAAAAGGTGTTAGAAATATTCATGAATATTTGATATCGATATCAAACCCTTGAATTTATGGGTATATCCATAGATATATCGACAGATGTTTCAATCCTTGTTCACGTTTTAGTTATGTCTAACATGACTTTTTTTTAAAAGATAAACAATCCATAAACCAAAATTCCAAACAAGATATGTCTCACTTTTTTAAAGTGAGATTTTTTTTACCATTTGTTAGCGTCAATTTTAGGTGAAATATGCAAAATAAAACATGTGTGTGCGTAGTAGGAATCACTTTCCAACTCTTTGCTCTATCACTCTCTCACTTCATCTACTTCACCCACATGTTGCTTTCCTTTTCATCATTCTCTCATGCTCTCGTTCTCTACTTGTTTCACTCTAAGAATAAGCTCACCCAAAATGAGTCACATGTGCAGATTTTAATATTTTAAAAGTGTGGTATTTTTTATCTTGTGCCTCTAAAATGAATCACATAAGTTGTTTTCTCCATAAGCAACATAAACTAGAGGTCTAGAAAGTCTAGAAAACTTTAGGCACAGATCGTTCTCTGTTTGTTTCACTTTAAGAATAAGATCTTATTTCTGTTTTAAAATATTTCAATTATTTTTTTATACAAGTGATGAGAGATAAATACATTCTTAAAAAAAAATAAAGATAAATATGATTGGTGTTTGTGATGAATATTTTGAAAAAGGAAAAGAAGATAATGAAAGAACGTGAGATGATAGGGTTGAGGCGAAGTGCAAGAAAAATGCCTTTTTATGTTCCCTCTCGGCGAGGAATGCAATTCATTATTATTCCAAATTTCCAATTCCAATTTTCCATTAGAGAAGGAGATGGGTCCCACCATTCAAATTTTTAAAATAAAATCCCTAATTTCCCTACGTCTTGTTTGGTAACTTGTATAAGCCACTCTTGACTTTGAATTCAATATCCACATTACTACTTCCTATATATACATACATTTTCACACCTTTCTTTTCCCCCAAATATTACTCTTTTATTGTTTGTTTTTTTCTTATTATATTATAAATGGATTTTATTTCATTTTAATTGTAATTATGAAAATTTAAAAATATATGATAATTAATCTTATGAAATAAAATCAGGGATTTTTTTAATATTTTTTAAAGAATCATTTTTTATTATTATTACAAACATAACTCATAAAAAAATAGGAAAATTGCTAAAAATTTAAAATTTAAAATCTAGTTTTGTGTTTTGGTGATTTTTTTCTCTAAGTGTAAAAAGTTTTTTTTTATATTTAAAAAAACAACAAAAAATCACAAAAATAAATATTAATAATTTAATTATTATCACTAAAAAATTATTTAAAAAATGGTTTGAGGACAAATTCTTAATTTATATATATAATTGTCCCCAAAATCTATTTCTCCACTAACACTCTCTTTTGTTTCCTCTCTCTCTCTCTCTCTCTCTTTCTGCTTTGAGTGAAAGCAGCTTTGTGGTGGAAGTTGAAGTTGTGGGAATCAATGGCAAAGCCGCCGAAAAAGCACATCTTTCTCTTTTACTGCGAGGAATGCGAAGAGCTTGCTCAAAAAGTTGCAGCTCAATCCGATTCCATCACTTTACAAACCATCAAATGGAGGTCTATTTCTTTTCCTCTCCCCTTAAATGCAAATTTCTTTGTTTCCCCTTAGATAACTGTTTCTATTTCTAAGTTTTCTGGCTTTTCTTTTGGTTTTCAGCTCTTAACTGTAGTTTTTTATTAGCTTGTTAATGTAATGATCATCTTATGCTTGAAAATCTACAAACTTTAAGTAGACTGAGATAAAAAGTTTAAGAACCCATTTGGTTCGATTAGTTTTTGTTATGAACAAAACTTTTCCAGAACAAATAGCTGGTGGTGATCCTTTGGGTTCTTAGTTTTTAAAGTTGAACTTGTTGCCCTTTTCTGTGGAATTGTTTTGTCCCTGTTCTACTTCTAAAATGTAAGTTTCTCTGCTGGTTTGTTTGACAGACATTACTGTATAATTGTTACAAAAGAAAAAGGTATTTAAACATTTTATATGTTATAGATCTATATGAGACATATTTAGTAAAGAAAATGGGAAAAAAGTGATGAAGCTATGAACAACTCTAAAACTCAAAAAGAATCCAAGAGTTGCAAGGGAGTGAAATTTCTTTACCTACCCATGTACCTGTCTGAACCAAGAAGATAACTAAGGTTCGCGAGACTGTAAATTGGTTATCTTTTTGTCTACCTATCGGCTATCTGCTATAATCTGTCTGTAGACCTCGTATCTATGTTTATCTATGTTTTTCTAATCTTGAGGAGCAAATAGCACTGGCAATCGACTGCATTTTAGTCCTTCATCATCTAATTACCTATATGCAAGAGAGTGGTAGATGAGGCTTCCTCACTAGAAAAGAAAAGTAGAGTGAAGAAGTATGGTTTCACGACGTGGGAGTCAAAATGAATATTGAAACAAGAATACGTATTTGTATCCTTGTTCCTTGGGAAATGGCATTTTATCAACCATAAATACACTGTTTAAATTAACATATTAATGTATTAGCCATGTCCTGATTCTGTTGAAGCTGGGATTTTCCAATTCTCTGCTGCCATATCTGTGCCCTTTAATTGTATCCTTTCTTCTTGGGTTCTCTTTGCATGCCTTTGCTTCTGCTAAGAATTTGCTTTGTAGTTCATTTTGATTTTTGTTAGTATGTCAAGTGTCAACTATACTGCTGCTTGTAAACTGCTTGAGGTAGTCTTTCATTTGGTAAGTACTATAATAAATTCACACTATATACAGGACATTTGATGATGGTTTTCCAAATATATACATAAACAATGCTCAAGAACTGCGTGGGAATCATGTAGCATTCCTTGCATCTTTCAGCCACCAAGGAGCTATATTTGAACAGATATCAGTCATATACAATCTCCCAAGGCTTTTCGCTGCTTCATTCACGTTGGTATTGCCCTTCTTTCCTACTGGCTCCTTTGAGCGAATGGAAGAAGAAGGGGATGTAGCAACAGCATTTACGATGGCAAGAATCCTATCAAATATTCCTATTTCAAGAGGTGGCCCAACAAGCGTAGTAATCTATGATATACATGCCTTGCAGGTTTGTTGTTATTGATTGAATTTATGTTCTAAAACTAAGCCTTCCATTGCTGATGATTAAGTCACTGGATAGTGTAGGAAGCAGCACTGGACATGGCCTCTTGCTAGTTAGTGTCATGTCAGTTGTTAATTTCGCGTTTACGTAGCTCGCTACAGCTGTTCTTATATGGATCATCTTCGCATGAATTAACTTTTACCAGTTGCTTTGTAACCTGGGAGAATCCTTTGACATCTTCACTCTCTTAAAATTTATCTTCCCCTCGTTGCCAATGTGGTTATATTGGAACGATATCATCTTTTATATCGATCTCCCTTTCACTACAGGAAAGATTTTACTTTGGGGATAATGTTTTGCCTTTGTTTGAAACGGGAATTCCGCTCCTGAAGCAACGTCTACACCAACTTCCTGATGCTGACGATGTGAGTATGCTGTACAATGCCCAAAAGACTTTCTTTCAAACCGTTTTTCCCCCTTTTACATTGTCCATGATTTAACCATGTATTGTGCAGGTAGTAATAGCATTTCCTGATGATGGAGCTTGGAAGCGATTCCACAAGCTACTTGATCGTTATCCTGTGGTTTGTTGGAGTTTATCATATCTTCAAAGTACAGTCTCGTTTATGAGTACATTTTTCTCAGCGTTCTAAAATATGATGCTGACTAATGGCAGGTCATCTGTACAAAAGTTCGTGAAGAAGACAAAAGGATAGTGCGAATCAAGGAAGGAAATCCTGCTGGTCGGCATGTGGTTATTGTTGATGATTTGGTACAATCTGGAGGAACCTTGATTGAGTGTCAGGTATTCCTCTCCTCTGGCACCTAACCCTGCTAGATACACTTGCGAACCAGTGTCTCAGATATCATTTGAACTCAATGCTCCATCACTTCTTTGGTTTGGTACCAGAACTGCTGCATACTAATTGTTCCTCACCCATACAAAATAAAGAACAAAAACAAAACAAAAGCATATTATTATTGTGTTTTTAATCGGCTGTGAGCTGCAAAAAATTCCTTTCACTTGAACATCAAACTTTTTACGTCACAATATAATTTCTGCACACAATTCTAAATTTCTAAGAAGCGTGCCCATTTTCCAGATTGATTCTTTTTCAGAAGTTTGTGATCAAGATGTATGCTGACAACCTCCAATCATATTCTTGGCTCTTGCTTGTCTGCTGTATTCTAATTTTCTGCTCATTTTACTATCAGAAAGTTTTAGCAGCCCACGGAGCGGCCAAGGTTAGTGCATATGTTACTCATGGTGTTTTCCCAAAGCAATCATGGAAGCGGTTCCTTCACAAAAATGGTGAGTGGTTCAAGTTTTAGGAGTGAGCTTAAAATTACTTGTATCTAACTTAAATTAATGTTTAATTTCTTACTTTGCACATCCATACAAACAAAATTGATTAAAAAAATTTAAAAACATGTTTCAAACTAATTTTGAGCATAACAAAAACAATTTAACAATCACTACCAAAAATGTCAATAATCATTCGAAATATGGTAATCTCTATCTTGATATTCTTTCTGAAGGTTTGGAGATGGCATTTTCCTACTTCTGGATCACTGATTCCTGCCCTCATACAGTCAAAGCCATAGCGGATAAAGCTCCTTTTGAAGTTTTGAGTCTTGCAGGTTCCATTGCTGATGCATTGGTGATTTGAACCGATAGGTTATTGATGAGACTTAAATTATGCAAATGTGATACATATTGTTAACAATAATGCATAGGGGGGACAGTTCAGATTCTGATATATGAGTGAACGATGGATGACATCCTTTCTTATGAAATTGATGGTTTATCAATACTGTTTTTGTCATCTTTTTTTTTCAAATACTTCTCTTATGTCATACTTTCCATCTTGCACTTTTTTTTATAAATACATAAATTTAATAAAAAAAAAACAAACACAAACAAACAAAGGGAGCATTGCATAACAAGCTCGGTGAATAAATAATGTTTTAAGAATTGCAGCTTTAAGATAGAGGTTACAATCCACACAAAGAGAGAGCAAGAGAAGCTTCTTTCAAATGTGCAAGTTTAAGTACAATATTCTGATTATTCAAGGATCCAAAAGAAAAGACAAGAATATGAATTTACAATGTTTAATTTGATGCAAACACCAATTCTGTTGTCTACATGATATCAACAACTTAACATAGGGAAGAAACATCCTAGTGGCCTCCCCATCTGTACACTTCTTCAACAGAGAACCTAAACCCTATGTGACCCACGGAAATTTACCAATATCAACAGGAACAACTCATATTTGCAATTGGACTTGAGAGCCCCTATGAACAAAGACAAAATGAAAACTCCTCTAATATAGACTCCACAGAAGAGATGGTCACAAACAAGCTGGAAGCAACGCTCGATGCCGCAGAGAGACTTAGGCCAGTAGCCACGTGATTCTCCTTATTTACCATTGGTTAAATTACAATATGTTCCTCTACCTACAACCAAAAAAAAAAAAAAAAAATTGCTCTCTGCCTCCTTGTCTTCAATACCCTTCATGAAAAATAATGATCAAGTAAAGTACCATCAATGACAATTACTCCATCAGTTCTCACTTAGGTTTACCATATTAATACCTATCCAACAGTTAGTTTTCCCAGCCTTTTTTAATCTCAAGGCTTAGAAAATGAACCAGAATAAGTTAATTTTCTGGCTTTTCATCTGGGTGGCCCTTTGGGCTGTCCAATGAATCCCCTGAGTATGATCCATCTGGCTGACGAATGCATATGTTCAGGTTGCTGGAGAGGAGAATATCCTGGATTTGTGATAGACAACAAATTGAATCGGTCAGCGGAAATGATAGGGATCTTCTCTGGATACAAACTACCAGTTAACATGCTTCAGTTAAGTGTATCTCCACTTTCAATCATAAGTGCAACAAGAACAAGACGAGTAAAGAAAAGTATAAAAATACAGCACACATTGAACAAGAATAACTAGGATTGATCAAAACATGTCACCTGGTCACCAATCTCTTGGCCTTCAGATCGAAAGAGAATCGGCCGACATCGCTTGTCCTCATTCATTAGGCTCGAGTTCTGAAAGTGTGTTACTAGAGCAGTCTTGCCCTGAATTCGAGCATAAGCTAGTGAAGCAACCTTTTCACTATTGAACTTTTCCCACTTCTTACCATTGAATGCCTGGTAAACATTATATTTCCATTATAAGCAAGAACTTTAGAGACAAGAATTCTTATGGTTCTTACAATTTAAGAATCAAATTTTGATATATATATATATATAGTAGTACAGCCAAATTCAGATGATCAGAAATGAAAACATACCAGATAAATGCATCGTTCACCCAAAAAAAGAAATACAGCGATGAACCAAGACATACCTCATAGAAGGGAATGATTTGTGTGGGTGACACCATATTGATGAAGGCATAACCGACATTGCACTTATTCTGAAACAAGAAATTAAACCATAATTGGAAGTCAGTATCATAGGGTCTTCGCTGACGTAATATATTCTAGAAAACAAATGCTACCTTGAAATCAATAGGCAAGTATAGAAAATCATAAGCACCACGGTGATTTTCATCAATAGCAGCCAAAAGCATCTTTGATGTGTACCTATAGCAAAAATAAATATACGTTTATGAAAAGAAACACAGGGTATAATCAAGGTGAAAATTTAAACTCTACTCTTAAATAATAAACCAAATAGGTTCTTACTTGTTGGGGATGTTTTTTATCATTAGTGTGGTCCTAGTATCTTCCCCACTGACAATTTTTTCCAAATCAAGCTGATACTGCTTCTTGCTCTCAATTTGGTTTCCAACATTCTCAACTCGCCTACTACGACCACGTTCCAGTAATCCATCAGCGCTCACAACACCAGACCCA
The DNA here is from genome assembly GCA_025688845.1 of Cucumis hystrix. NCBI lineage: Eukaryota > Viridiplantae > Streptophyta > Magnoliopsida > Cucurbitales > Cucurbitaceae > Cucumis > Cucumis hystrix. The sequence goes on from CM046887.1 coordinate 2,082,853, forward strand.
GGAAAAGAGCCATTGCCATAGTAAATAGAGCCTTGCCTGGGCAAAGACATCATTCTAAAATTGGGAGAGCCATTTTCAACCATATTTGTTGGAAGACCAAGACCACCAGTCATAGCTGCTCGTGTACTCAAGTTCATAAAATTACCATTGTGTCGACTTAAACTTGTGCTCCCTAGTGTACCTGGACTCATGAAGGATGTTTCTGGTGACTCTGGGAAATAACCAAAAGGCCTATCAAGAGGAACACCAGATGGAGCAGATCCTACGTGATGGTGATGAGAACCAAGCAAAGAACCATGGTGTCTAACATATGGAAAACCTTGTCCTTGCCCATTAGAAGTAAATGGCTGTCCTGCAGATGGTGTCGGCCAAGCTGAAGAATTTGGACGTTCAGCATAGGGGGTTGGGTTTCCCCATAGGAACTGAGGTCCAGATAATGTCCCAATACTGGATGAATTGGTATTCAAGTCAGCAACAGAAGATGTAGATCCACCATTTGAGCTAAATTTGTTGTCAGGAAAGGATTGATGATGGTGGTAGGCTGTTCCTTGCATCAATGCAGAATTGGTGAGCACTTGGTTGACATGATTAGCCCTTCCTTGGTCCTTTCCAATTGGTGCTATTCTTGGAGAGTTTGACAGATTAGGAGGAAGAATAGAAGCCAAGCCAGACAAATGACTGCTGTTTATGGGGCTCAGGCTTCCCAAACCAGGGGACTTACTAAATGAATTATGTTCCACCGGACTACCAATATGTGACCAGTTACCTACCATTGAAGTGGTTCTAATGTTAATGAGTATTCAAAATAAATGATGCATAGAAGAACTTCTGTCCAACGGTTGAGATGATGTAGGTAATCATAGATCCATAAATATAATCAGGAATCCAGGATTCAAGAAAAGCTGTATAAGATGCTCACCTGGAGGTGAATTGGTTGCTGGCGAACCAACCTGATGACGAAAAGTCCGAGCGTCATCTTGTTCCAGCTCTTGACTTAATTGCTGCATTAAACTATATGAATGATAAAAGCATGTCAGTTTGTAAGAAAAACATGATATTGCATAAAACACATACAAATGCCAAAAGATATAATGTCTACTAAAAGTCTAAAAGATAATCAATGGAAATGATGAAAGTAAATCATTACATAATTATTATCTAGGGTAAGCATACATAAAAAAAAATCTAGCTCAGATAAGTGTGAACAAAAGTGACAGGCATAAGGAACTTACTTCCTACGTGCCCCTCCAGGACGGCTAGGTTCAAGCTTTATTCGCTTGCCTGCTATATCACTCCTATTTAATGCCCTTAGAGCAGCCTCTGCTGCTCTAACGTCATAAAACTCTATGAACTTATGATGACGCTTGTGTGGTGTTTCCCTAATCTGCAGTTTGAGGAAGGGAAGTTGTCCTTTTAGAAACTTAATTGCAGATGTCCGTATTAGGATTCCATACAAATCACATGTGACATGCATCCTTGCACAAACATGCAGAAATCAAAGGACTGATTGTGCAGGCAATTCTATGTAAGCATGTAATTGTCAGGTGTGCTATAACGGAAAGTTGAAAAATACCTCCTTTACTTCTCCATAAGCCCCAAATATTCGACGAAGGTCATCATTTGAAACTGAGGCATCCAGATTGAATACAACAAGAGTTCCCTGGTTAATATCCTTTTCTGAAGGATTATCCTGGAAAATGGCCAAGCAACAGAGATAACGATGTTGGAAACAATGTACACAGAAGTTAGAACCAAGAGAGGAAAACTGTATAATAAGAATGGCCATCTCAGCTCAAACCTTTGGTATTGAAAAATGAATGTCAAGTTTCCGTCGCCTCAAAGGTTTGTTTTGCAATGCACGCATTGCTGTGCGAGCCGCTCGAATGTCATAGTAAGATATCATCACAAAACCCCTATGCTTGCAAGCAGTGTATAAAGTTCTTATATCTCCATATTGCTGTAGAGATAGGAGCAGTTAATGAACTAGAATTTGAAGTGAATAAACAGAACTGTTTCATCTACATAAAAATTTACTGAAAGGGGTTTCAAGGTACCAATAACAACAGTAAACTAGTTCTCCATCAGGAAGTATCAGTTTTAATGCCACTTATCTGAGCTATCAAGGATTCAATAACTATTGAGAAATCTAAAGATATATGAACTAAAATGTATTGAGGCTCCAGTCAGTAACATGCACATCACCAATCTCAAAGCCTGCCAGTGCATGCTTAAAGCGACACACACAACATGCACCAAGTCCAGGGGCATAGACCACCAGCACAATCACAGAAAGCAACAACAGAATGAATATGAGCAGAGAATGCTAATATCCAACCTCATCACATACAGTGAACTTCAAGGAAAAGATGTAAGCAGGCTCTTCAGGAACCTCTTACGCATGAGAATTGGAATCAAGACTAAGTACTCATCACAAACAAAAAGATCTAGAAGGCTGATTTGATATCTAAAATGATCATTTAAGATTTCAAAAGAAACCTTAGTCGGCGGAAAGTTTCATGGTACCATAAAATTAATGGAGACTTGCACATAATTTTCCAGAAAATCAAATAAAAGAACAGACGAAAGAAGAAGATGAGCACAAAGACAAATCTAAGGAAGTCAGCTCATGTTACCTTGCAAAGATAAGGAAGTAACTCGCCAAAGAAAATTTCCTCAGAAAATTTATGGAAGCAACTCGTTAAATAATATTACCTCAAAGAGGGCCCTTAACTCAGCATCCTCGACATTACTATTGATATTCCTTACAAACAATGTCCTTGATGGATGTTCCCCATATGGATGCTCTCCGGCCACCGTTCCCACACCATTTGGCAGAGCATAATGACTAACCATGCTTCCAGTAACACTGTCAGACAGATTCAATTTTGACATACCCATACTCAGGTTTTCTTGAGGTTCAAAATCTAGTTCCATTCCCCCTCCACTGCCAAATAGGTCATACTCTTCCAAATCCTCTAGTTGACTGGGCAATCCACTTAAGTCAAAATCATCCATTAAACCGCTGAAAAGCTCATCATCATCGGGAAGCAGATTGCCTATTGCATCTACTTCTACCTCTTCAAGAGGGTCCTTGATGTCAGTTTTGGGGTCAAGTTCATTGGATAAGTCAGCACCATCAGATTGGCAAAGCTCAGAATCAAAATCCACTGCACATTAGCATGGCAAGACTTATTTAACACATAAAAACTAAACAGATCGTTGATAAGTATGTTACAACAAACACTTCTACGTACATTTCTCATGTGGTAGGACTGGCAATGAACTGGAAAACAAGCTAACATCAGATGAGGCGTGAAAAGAGTCAGATGCGCAAGGAATTCCCCATGCACTACTTCCCACTTTTCGGGGAACGTTGACTAATAAATTTTTGGCTTGGCCTGCAAAAGCAATGATTGTTAAGTATTCAAAAAGTCTGTTGTATAATTAAACCAGCGTGTAATGATGTTAATGCAGGAAATTAGTAGGCACTTGAATGCTCTTAACCAAATTATCTAGGTTGAATAAACAAAATTACCCGACATAGAATCTTCAGATTGTGGCTCCATTATGCACTTTCTGCCAAAGAAGAAAAGGTAAAACGTGCATAAGTTTATAAATCAAATACTTCGAAACTTGTAAGTGTTTGAGAGCCAAGTACACCAATATCTATTTGCAGAGATAGATACAGTATGCATATTGCAAAACCCTTGAAGAGCTAACAGTCAGATTTCAATAATCATTCATCCAAGTGCGCAACAATTTCTCTAATGGCAGGGCACTGAGACAGAATCCAATTTTGGAAGAGCATAATTACTAAATCACATTAAATACTGTCAACATATTACATATTAAAAATTAACAACCTATACCAATTTTCATGGTCAACATGTATGCAAACTCGCAACATAATAGATGCACAACATCAAAGATATTGTTTTTTTTTCTTTTTATAGTAACCCTTGAAACAAATCTAGACCAACCCCTTGTCTGGGAAATGAAAATGAAGCGTCTTGCTCTGACCTAATAAACCAGAGAAGAAATCAAGCGGTTGACATGGACCTACTCAATAATAGAAAAATCACTCTATTATATCTCTCTTTATTCAATAGATTTACATCGTAAAACTAGTATGGTGAAAAGCGTAACTAGAGAAAAGGCTCGTAATGATGCAAGTTAAAATTCTCCGCAAACTACCAATAACATATCCACATCAGTAACAAAGCATTATGCATGTTCTCTCAGAGGCATAAAGAAATCCACAATATCACATAGTCTTGGTAACAATCAATGGGTCCGTACAAAGTTGCCCCAAAATGTTCCATGGGAAGATTAAGACACGATTAGATAAAAATTGGGGACGTATTTTAATTGGAGACATAGTTGGAAGTAAAATCAAACAGAAAAGCTTGTGAGCTCGTAAATTTCACTGTTTTCCAGTCAAACAAGTAGCAAACTGAAAAAACATCATACGCAACCATCAAAAGGAGCAAATTTGAGCACACCCAAAAACACCCAAATAACTCCAATAACGTTTTTCATCAATATCATGCAGTACAAAAAGGCTAATTGTAACCAATTTCCCAAATAGCAGCAGCTAGAGTAGCCGATCAAATGCAAAGGGAAAACAAAATTGAAATGATACACAGTAAACACCCAGATTCATAAAAAGAAAACCCAAATAAAATATGGCATAGCTTTTGAAACAAACAGAAAAAGTAAAGCGAGAAGTACCTTGAAACAAAGTACGCTAAAGAGAGAACATCGAAGGATGATGATTAGTAATTGGTTTGCGAGAGATAGAGAGAGAGAGAGAGAGAGAGAGAGAGAGAGAGAGAGAGAGAGAGAGATGAATATTTGGAGAATCGAGACAAGGTTCGGTGTCGATCAAGAAATTAGATTAAAGAAAACAAAAAATTAGAGAAAAAGAAAAAAAGAAATAAAGAAAAGGAGAAGAGTTTCCGTAGAAGCAGAGAAAAATCTTTCTTCTACTCTTCTACTTCCTGTAGTCTCGCCGGAAACCCAGATAGAAGAGAAGGACAGCGAGAGAAGGAAGCTGGGCAAATTTTAGAAAGAGAAACCCAAATGGGGGCCAAATAATAAACTTATACAAATTAAAAAAATAAATAAATTGAAGGAAAATGATTGGAAGAATGGATGACAGAGCACAGTGCCAACAAAATTAAAATTATAATTAAAAATACCTTTTTTCTCAATTTTAATCTTCAGTTCTTAAATTTAATCATCCCTCTCCATATATTTCAAATGCATTGCTAATAAATAATAAAAAAAATCGTACCATATTCTCCCCATTTCATGGCCTAAAATGACATAATAACTCAAAAAAAATTGACTGTGGTTCAAAGTTACGTGGTTTCGTTTCTTTTCTTTTCATATTTTTTTGTTATTATGAAAGAGTAAAATCAGCTGAATTTGAATGGGATTTGGAGTCCGTTGACACGAAGGAATTTCAAATTCACTGCTTGCATTGTTCTATGATTCTAAATTTTGGAATTTTTTAATTGGGAAAAGAAAAGAAAAGAAAAGAAATTAATTAATATTTATTTGATGGATAAATTCCCGCAGTTTTCTCTGACCTTGATTATGGATTGAATTTCGGGGGTGCCATGCCATGGCTTTGGAACCATTATGGGATGCGTGGCGGGATACGATTGGGTGTAGAGGACGAGTGGACTTCTCTTTTAGTTATGCACGAGCTCACGTGGTGCTGGATATAGGTGATTTGTATTTGCCATGATGTTTTTTAAAGAGTGACGTCATCTTGCGTCGGTGGAAACGTGGGGATTCAGTAAATCACCTGCTTCTGTTTCTACGATTTTACATTTCCAATCAACCATTTATGTGCTTCCACGTGGCTTTCATCAACTCTTTTCGATTCTTTTGTTTCATCCAATCTTCGTCAAAAGCTTTTGTGGTGGGCCCTCCCCTTTGCTCCATAAAACATTACAAATATCTCATCGTGCATGCTGCATGGGCCCCATTATACTACAAAAATCTCTATGAATCAATCACCCCCATCCTTTCTTTTTCTTTTTTTTTTCGCCTTAATACTTGATCATGGTCCGTAAAAAAACCCTAAATCGACTATAGTCAGTTTAGTAAATTGTCAAAAGGACTTCAACATTATTAAATAAAGGTCGGTCGATTATTTTCAGGTCCATCAGGTCGATTTAACAATTATAAATAATTTTTTAAAATTTTTTATTTGAAACTATTTGAATATGACCTCGACCAATTCCTCTTGTTTTTTGACCGACCGACATCGGTTTGGTTGCTTGGCTCAGTATTTAAGTCTATCATGTTGCTCGCTCCTATTTAATAGATTGAAAATGTAAAATATATATTTATATATCCATAATTTAACGAATTTTCTTTATAATTCCATCAACTTCATATACTTATAAAGTTGAATTTTAGTTCTCATGAATTTGTAATTTTTATAAATAGAGTCTTGTAAGAGTTACAAACCATTGTAATCAAGTAATCAAGGTTAAAATTTAATCGTTAATTATAATTTTTGTGTTCTAATTTTTGCAATACATTTCAATTTTTCATTTTAGTAAAATACATTCAAATGTTTGACAAAAGTTGAGATCTAAAACAGTACTAGTCTGACCTGTAACGAAAACTACTACTTAAACATTGTCACACTTAATTGACTTCTCTAAATATCGTAATTTTAAGAGTACTAACATTTATTCCTCGTTCGATAGAGATGACTGGAGTAGAATAAGAAAATAAGTTTAAAAGTAAAATAAAAGTGAGGCAATCAATTACCTTTTTTTATCCTATTAAAAATTCATCAACCTCTTCCCTAAGAAAAGAAAAAGAAAAAAGAAATCATCGATCTCTTTACAATATGTTTTTGTTGTAATTATTTGTGTATGGTCGTATATAGATAAACATGAACAAGAGCACGTGTAATGGCTTTAATCAGCTTAACGGGCTGGGCCCACTGGGTGAAATCATAAATTTTGACCAACCATATGAGTTGGGCCTTTTTGTGGGCTGGAAAGTAAAAAAAAAAAGAGGGTAAAGGTGTCCAGTAACAAAAGGCAAGGCCCACATGGTTCTTTAAAGTTGGCCCACATTCTCCGAGATTCCGGAGTGTCAGTGGCACTCCTTAGTTCATAGATGGCCACGTCGGCGAGTTACGTCGACAACAAACTCTGTCTATGGTTTGAAAAACGACTGATGTGGGTCCCGTTAAGAAAAGTTTAGGGCCCCACGCAAGAAAAATATCCAAATTGAGACAAAACCTTAGAATGAAAATATTTCATAGATACATTGATTCAATTAGATATATATATATAGTTCTTGGGATGGGCGTTGGGAGACTTGAAGTGATCTTTTGGACTTCCAAATTTAGTTAAATATTAGATTTCTTCTTTTTCTCAATCATTTATTTGAAAATTAGAGAATGTTGGGCAATAATTTATATGATTGTTTGTAAGGTGAAAATATGGTTGGGATTTACTTTGTTGTGTTCTTGCATGAGCATTGAAACAAAAGTTAACCCATCAACAGTTTGGGAAAATGGTTCAAAATGACTTTATTTGGTTTTCACATTTCGAAAATAGTGTACTTTTGAAAATGCCATTTGATGCTTTTTCTCGATCCTTTTTGCTTTGAGATTGGGCCTAAGATTGAGTTAATATTTTTTATGGTAAAATAATTCGTTCACATGTAGGTAATCGTTAATCGATTTTTTTTTTTACTAATATGCCCTTAGTATTGAAAATATTATTATATAATTATTATGTCATATTTTTTTATAAACCCAATGATTTTGGTTTGCTAAAGAAGTTTTTAAAACAAGTTTCCATGTGTTTGGTAGCCCTCTTATCTATTTTGCAAAAAAAATCAAGGAAAACCAGGTAATAAATTGATGTTGTCTTTTGAAAATATATTTTAGTTTTTATTTGCATGTTGTCCACGGTTGAGCCCAATAGTTTAATTACATGATCTTCATTGTTTACGTAGTCTCAATGAATGCATTATTCTCAACCGAGTTTGTTTATATTTGTACAAGATTTAGTTTAGGGTTTTAAATCTTTGGTTGGATATGAATATCTTGGTATGAAGATGACCTTTTATCTTTGAGATTTTGAATGATTATACTAATCTTTTGTACATGTGTGTACTCATTTTTTCACAATATCTCTTATTTGTTTGTTTCGATAGTTAATAGAAGGAGAACGAGAAAGAATATTTTGGAGGTCAATTGAAAGGGTTGACTGTGGACCTAGGAATAAAGTATGAAAGGTTTTTACAAGAACTGTATAGAATAAGTGGGATAAATTCAGTTGAGTTTGATTTAGTTATAGGATCTTTGTACAACGTTAGGTTGACTGTATCAACCTTTGTGATCAGAAATTAAAAAAATCTTTATTTTTCCTAACCGGTGACAACGTGTCTTAAGTTGCTCTTTTGATATTGAAGTTATCAGTAGTAGTTCATAAATCTAGGAGAATAGTGTCTTCATTTCATATTCAATTGGCCTAAAATGTTTCTTCATTCACATCTAAAATTGAGTTTAATGCCAAGTAAGACGTGGGAGTTTATTAAATAATAGTGTTTGTTCGTTAGAATTGGAAGACGATACACATGGGTTGTTCAATAGAGAATATGTGGATATATCTAAGATTGTTGTTAAACATGAGTATGTATATATCTGGACATGTCAGCAGATTCTTAAGTCAACATTAATGTGAAAGATATGGAGGTATCTGAGGCGGTTGTTAATGTTAACCATGCAAATCATGTTGACTTGATGAATGAATAAAACTAGATGTGACCGCAAAGGTAGATTTGATGTTGAATGTAGAGTCATGAGTTGACAGATGACTGTTGGATGATAGTAATTTGAAGACTGATGGTGAGCAATGAATGGATTAGTATCAAGTGGTGAGTCAACCCTAAAAAGAGGGAGCATATTAGAAATTGATGACGAACACCATTGTCGTCTCATCTGAGTCTATCATAAAAGATATCCAAGTTAGTAATTTGTTTTAAGCAGAAAAGATTTTGTTAAGAAACTGCTACCTTTGCCATTAGGGAAGAACTTCCAATTTTATCGATCTAATAAGAAGTTAAATGTTTTAAGATACATGTAGAATAGACTTGCATGTGAAAAGTCATAACCGTTAATATAAAAAATTCTGATATGTTCAAAATTACTAAATATGTTAGCGTGCACACATTCTACAAAATTTTACAATAATAGAATCATATGCAAACTAAGAGTTGGATTAGAGTTGAAGTGATTTAGTTTTAATACTAGGATGTTAGTGGTGCTTATGAGCGGAAGAAAGCCATTCAAGAATTTTGTAAGGAGTACACGAAGATATTAGTTACGAGACGATGTGAAGATCTCAGGAAGATGCGTTGTTCTTGATGAGAGGGTCTCTTGGAGAATCATTTCATGTGTTAGCACGGTATAGGAAAACGTTGAAGATTTCAAATCCTAATATTCAATATGAGTCATAAACCGATCTTAATGGACATTTTAAGTACGTGTATATGGCACCTGGGGCTACAATTAGAGTTTTTCTAAAATGTATTAGGTTAGTCATTGTTGTTGGCGTTACACACATAAAAGGAAAGTATAAGGGTATTATGCTCGTAATGATGCTTATTGATGCTAATAAACAAATATACTCGTTTGCTTTCAGGTTGGGGAAAAGGGAGAATGATGATTTGTGGATATAGTTAATGAGGAGGTTGCAAGCTACTGTTGGTGTGATTAATGGGCTAGTCTTTGTATTTGATCGACACAAAAGCATTATAAAGTCCATTGCTATAGTCTTTTCGGATGATTGTAGCTTTTGACGTGTAAGTCTATTAAGTCGTCTTCTTAGCTCGTAAAGTGTATTGAGGTATTTATTATTTTGATGGTTACAAATACTACAACAGTTCAATTTATGGATATAATTCTAAGCTTTTATTATGCCAACGGTTATAAATCTAAAATTAATTTTAGAACTAAAAATGTTTTTCTTCGAAAGTTGAAGAACAAAATATTTTGAAAAAAAGTTCCTTTTCTCCATGATTTCATGTTTTTGTTTTTCTCTAAGCAAGCTTTCTTTGATTTCATTCCTTATTTCGATCGGTGCACGATTGAGTTGAGATGTTGTTTTAACATTGAAAAGCAATTTACATATGCGATTTAGCATCAAAGTCATATGGAATTTTGTTTTCAAGACAGTGGATTTTTACTTGAGACAACAAAAATCGATATTTAGGACCAACATTTTAAAGATAAATAGCATATTTTGTTCTTGAAAATCATCAACGTGAAAAACACAAATCTTTTTGGGATGAAAAGAAGAACAAAGAAAGGAGAACAAAAGTGCTTTAATTGGGCTTCCAAAATTATCATACCTCTAAAAGGCCTGCCAAAATCATCCATAGAGTCCAATTTCACCAAATTAGAACTTCACGTTTTAAAGACTAATTATAATGTGTCGCAATGTTATGATAGGGTTAGGATAGTAGTATGCATAACCCATATTATGATTTTACTATAGTTATAATTTTTTAAAAATGTGATTATATAGGTTAATACTTTTAATCATTCATATATTTGCAATATGGTACCTTTTTAATTATTATTATTTTTAAAATTGTAAATTTGTAATATTTAGTTTAGAGAGAGGGTGAGAGTGAAGCTTGAATATGAGAAATTGCTTTTTCAACTTAAGTTTTTATCTTTTGATAACTAATGTGTTTTTTAAAAGGTTAATTTTCGTAAATAGAACAAATTGGCAAAATATTTATGGTTAGTGTCACAAATTGAAAAAAGTCCATGTAATTTACCATTTTTTAAAAAAAGAATTAAAGTTTGCTCTTCTTTATCATCGTCTTCCTTTTCTTTCTCTTATGCGATCTTTTTTCTTTCTTTATGTGATATTTTTTTTTCATAGTTTTTTTTCTTCTGCAATTTTTCTTTAAATATCTACATTTTTCATTCATTTCCATATTCTTTCTTCGGCAACATTTTGCATATTCTTTCTTCTTACCGTTTTTTTCTCTTCCAAATATAAATATAAAAGATCGTGAAAAAAAAATCTTTAGATATTGAATTGCTAAATGTAAACGATCATATACAAAATAGACTCATCTAAACGATCGTGTACCAAATATAAACGTACAAAAAAAAATCGTTGGATATAATTTAAATAAGAATAACCAAATATAAACAATCGTTTATCAAATATATTATGAGTACTACTCTGTGCAAATTAATTCCAAAATCATTTTCCAAACATTGGATTAGATTAGGAAGTTAACCCTCTTTTTCATTTTATTTTTGTTAGATTTGAAACTTACTCTTTTTTTTTTTTCATTTTTAAAATTAGCAAAATATTGAAACTATTTTAAAAAATTGCTATATTTTATAAATAATTTCATTTTTTGTTTTGTTATTTTTAAAATCTCTCTTTTTCTTTTTTTTTTTGTCGGTGAAATTTTTTTAAATGTTAAGAGAATTTTGTTTGTTAAGATTATTATAATAACTATTATGAGTTTGCGACTAATTATAAGCTCAATTAAAAAGAAAACACTTAACGAGTTCTTGTAAAGATCATTACGAGATTTCCTGTAAAGTCTCAATCTTCACGGATCGTTCTCCAAAAGTTTGTTTGCTTTTTCTACATTCTTCTTCTCAATCTCCATGGATGATGCCTCCACTCTCGATCGACCATCAGGCAACATCTTCTCAACGATTTCCACTCCCATTGAAGCCTTTGCTTCCAATCTCAACCTCGACAACAATAATAATGGAATAGAATCTCAAATCTCTGCTACCTTTTGACAGTTGACGTTATTGGTCCACGACGGCCGTCCCTAATTGCAGCGATTCCACCCAAGAGCTGCTACCTCTGTAGCATCGATCGGCAGTGGATCAGATGGCAATTGAGCCTAAATTGAATGTGATTATGAGGCCACATTACAGAGGCGTGCGCCGAGGCCGAGGCCGTGTGGAAGTTCCGCAGCAGCAGAGAGATTCGAGACCCCAATAAGTGTGTGAGCTCTCGGGTTTAAAAAGGATTAGTTTAATTTTTACTGTGACACCCTTCACTTATAATCTCAATAGTCAAGAGAAAGTAATTATTTTTTAAAAAAAGAGGTTAGTTTTTTTAAGGATCAAAACTTCTTAGGTTAAAAATAACGGCATAAACATGTAAATTAGGTTTCTCTATAGTACGGTGAAGAATGTAATTAAATAAATATCTCAAAAGAATTTTTTTTAGAAATATCATGGATTTTATCTAATTTTAAGTTTCTTAATGTACGATAAACTATAAAATATTAGAATAGTTAGAATTTAAAGAGATCCCTTTGTTTGGATTCGAAGGATTTCATGCAGTCGTGTCATCTTCATTTGTGAATTAAACCAGATAAGCAAAGTGGGGAAGAAAGAGAGTTAGTGAGAAACTTCGAGTGATGTTTTAAGAGTAAAAATGTATTCTCTTTTTTAATAAAAGTTTCTTTTTTTCAAGTGTGTCTATTTCTTTTATGTCAATTTCTTTAACAAAATCATCATTATTGTTGTTTTTTATTAATTATTTTAAAAAAAAATAATAAACACGGCCTCGTGCCCTTAAACCATTCTACCTTAAACCATTGAAATTGCGGTGTGCTTTTAAGTTGAATTCATTCTAATGATATCTAAAAAAGGCAATCAAATTTAATAACACACAAATTTCTTGTTAATTTGGTTCATAGAGAAAAATGTAGCACAAGAAAGGTTGGTAGAATAAGTGATCAATATTGAAATTGTGTGGTGCGAGAAAAGTATAATTCAATACATTTAATTAAGGAGAGCTTATTAAACAAATAAGATTATTTATTAAATTAAATTGTCACACACACAATAACATTGCAAAATTATTGAAGTTAGATGAAATGTCTAAAGTTTGATGGGTGTAGGGTAAGGTTTCATTACCAAAATAAATACCAATAACCCAACCTCCTTCATCACACATAGGTAATCAAAATGCAACATTAGATTAGACAGTTAAACGACAATTGAGAGATAATCTTATATGCTAAATTATGTAGTTTCAAGTTAATTAAGGTCCAAGTTAATTGAACTTAAATTTTTTTGACAAATTAGGTAATAGATGAAGAAGATCTAAGTCAATGAAGTGAATGAAAATTAAAGAGTCAAATGTTATAATATTAAATTAACATTAATGTGCTAGGCTAACTAAAATCAATACGGTTCAACTAGGTACAATAATATTAACTTCTAAATCATATATTTGATTTATTTATCTATAATATATATAAGAGTATAAATGTCAATTTGAAATTTTTGCTATATTAGGTAAATAGTTTCTTTTTCTTTTTCTATTCATAACAATTTTTCATAATTATTCTATTTTATCAATACAATTTACTATTTTACAAAATAATAATAAATTTTGTATATATATATGTGTGTATATATATAAAGTTTTTAGATAATTTATCTAATACATGTTTGAATTTGTTGTATCACTTTTGAGCTTTTTAGGATGTTTTTTTTTTCTTTTGAAAATGTTTACTTTTCAAATATAGAATAGATTCAAGAACGTTAATATATAAAATTCAAAATTTAAAGACTTATTAAATTTATATTATATATAATCTATAAAAGAGATATAAGGGAAGAATTTTGATAGTTCTATATATGAAAAAAACACAATCAAATTACTGTAACGATTTGTCTAAATAGACAATATCGTCATTGTTTTCATCAGGATGGTAATAAAACAAGTTATAAATTTATTGAACTTAACACACGTGTGTTATGCATTAGTAATTATCAAACACAAATGGATAGACACATTATTTATTTAATTATTATTGAAAAAGATGGAAGCAAATTATTGAGAGGGAAAAGGTTTTTTGTAAAATGTTAAAAAGTGTCCCACACCATTGATTGCCAAGTTGCTCACATGCTATGTCGAATTAGCCTTCTAAATCAATACCCCCACGGCTCCACTAACTCAATTTTGCATAATTTAGGTTCAATTATGGCCAAGCTAACACCATTATAATTTGATTACCAATCAATTTTCACAAATAATTTTCTTTTTAAAACTTTCAACTCCTTAATTCAACGTAGGCTTAATTGTGTTTGATAACATCATTTTATTTTAGTTTTATGTGGGTTAGAAGTTTATGAATAAAACAGGAATAATATTTGATGAATCATTATAATTTATTCATTTATATTTATTATCTGCTTATACTCTATACTTTATAATTATATATAATATAATGAAATCTTTGTTTAAAAACAAACAAACTAAAAATTGTAAAGTTAGTAATTGATGCAAAAGATTTGAAACACAATACTAACTACACCCAAAATAGTGCTTGGTTGACATAAAATACATTTATTCGATGCGAAAATTAACTTTCATGTATAATATATTTATTGTAATGTGAAGATATGAAGAACAAATTTTATTGTTTTAACGTCTCACAACGAACATTAAACTTAATAAATCACATTTTATATATGGATCACATCCATACACAAATGAATACATCATTTGATGTGTAACGACTTATACCCAAAAACAATCAACAGACACTTAAACTCATGAAGTCATGTCCCAAAGATTCAATAAAACCTAATGAGTAACCATTTGCACCCAATGTGAATTGTGTCCCATCTTACATAAGGTTACACTTTTACTAACACCAATTGAAAAGTCGTGCTCTAGAGATGAAAGGATAAAATAATTATAAACAAAGAAAGAATGACAAAATTATCTACTTTCTCTTCTTTTAATGTAACATAGATATAGATTTGGAAGTTTAATTAAAACAATTCTATATTCCACAAAATATTTTTCAAATTAAGTCTAACGGGTAGGAATTAAACTACAACTTTAATAGTTTAAGCGAGTATAGTTCAATGAAAATAGTTCTATATATATTATACTTCTTAATGTCGAAAGTTTCAATCAATCTCAACCTCATTGCATCCACTATGTTTTGATGAAATTGTCTTAAATATAAACAAGACATATACAATATACCTAATATACCTACTAATCTACTAATCTGTCAAAGCTATATACATTCAAATTAATACAAATTAAATTCTCGAAATCAAGTATTTAGATAGATGGTTAAGCAATAAGGAAAGTTGAATTATTTGAATTATTGTTTCAATATCTTTATCTATGGTAATAAAAAAGGAAAAGAATTAAAGAAAAGTAGATATGTATAATTTAAATAAGATAAAAGTCTTTGAAGTAATAAATGTTTTGAGTATCACAATTGTGTATTGTGATCCAGAAGTTAGGGGAGCGTGTTTGGTGAAGTAAGATTGATTGATTGATGATTTATCTATTAATACCACAAAAGAGAGTAGAAGTCATACTGCTCTGCTATTACATTACCACCGTCCAATCTATCTTTATCCATACCTTATTTTGGGCTCTACCAATCTACAATAATTAATTCATTATTCTTTTCTACTTACATTGCCTTTAAACTATGCATTTTTCTTTAAAATATAACAAACTGCGAAAATTGAAAAAAAAAAAAGCGCGTATCCATAATGAAAAATATAAGAAAAAATGTATTTTGGTGGTTTAAATTTAGGTTTTTTCAAGATTATTTGTACACAATTGTTTAGACCTAAATTTAAACGATTTTTTTTAAAAAATTATTTGCTATAAGATTTGGCTGCTTAGATTTCACTACTACACGTTTAGATTTGGAGCGTACCAATATCTTTCTTTCAACTAGTTTTATATTTGGTATACACGATCTTGAACCAGATTAGAAAAAATACAAGATTTATGATTGATTGAAAACAAATATCATGATTCAAAAAAATATAAAAAAAATTGCAAAACAAGAGAAGAAAAATGATGGAAATAAAGGACAAACCTAAAATATTTTTAAAAAATTATCTATTTCATGGGCTTTTTGGTTTTGTTAGACGCGTCTAAATATTTTGGAGTTTTGTTATATTTATAAATATTAAATTTAAACTATATATTTTGGTATATTTTTATGGATCTTTTCAAATATAACAAAATTAAACAAAATATTTACAAATGTAACAAATTTTTACTTTTTATTGATAATAGAATCACGATAGACATTTGTGTTGTGATAGATCTAAATAGTAGTGTACTGCAGTATATGATTGTGATATTTTGCTATGATAGTTATGTCATTTAAAATGACTTTTATTATTTTTAACTTTATATTTTAATCACATACTTTAAAAATGTTCGTTTTGGTTTTCGACCTTTTTATTGAATGGTTATTTTGATTCTCTTAGAATATATGGACTAAAATGAATATCTTATAACCGTTGAATAGTCAAAATAAATTAAAGTTGGAAGCACTAAGGGTTGAAATAAATATTTTGATGGTAAAGAAAACCATAATTAATAAAGCAAAGTTTAAATTATGGATACTAAGGATATTTGGAGAGATGAAATGTATAAGAATCATAAAGATGTTGAAATACGTGTCAAATTGAGAACTAAACAAAAATGTGATTATAAAGTGTGATAACAATGGAAAATAGAGTTTAATCCAAAACGGATACAATTGAATAAATTTTAATAACAACTTGGACTTAAAACGTTTGATTGAAACATTAATTTGTTTGTTACAAAATTCAAACCAACTCAAAATAACATTATACGTTTTTCTTTCTCTTTGTTTAAAAACTACTTTACTGCTTATAATGTTATTTTGAGGTATTAAGGTTTGAAATTTGTTCCATTTTCTTCTTTATGCAAAAAAGAAAAGAAAAGAAATGTTACTAAATATTTATCTAATAAAATAAAAAATGGGTAAATATATAAAAACAATTTATAGAGGAAAGGTCTATAAAAGAAAATCATGAAAAAGAAAAAGTAAAGACTCAGATTGATTAGAGAAAATATTTTCAAAATATCACTTCCATTTAAACTCTCTTTCGATATAGAAAATGTTTAAAATAAGCTTTAGAAAACAAATGACCATCTAGTACTTTTGATTTTTTTTTTCAAAATTAACTATTTTCGATTGTTACTAAGTATAAATATTTGTTAAATAAATCTCATTATAAAAATTAATTAAAAATTATATAATTAATAGGAGAGAGATCAAACTTAAATAAAAGTGTCTATTGATGAAAAACGGTAATTGATATGATATTTCTGTTGAGTATTTAAAAAAAAAAGAAGAAGTGGGAATAATACATCACACAATGATATTTAAACCTAAAAGAAGAAAGAGAGGCCCATGGAAAGAAAAAAGGATTGAAAAAGCAAAAGGAAGCAAGAGGGTCTCCTAGATTTCTACTTTTTCACTTCAAATTATCTTAATACTTTATATATCCACTCTCAAAGCCTTCGCCGCTCCTTCCTTCTTCTCCTCAAACTTTCCTCTTTCTTCTTCCCCTTCCCCTTTTCCTTTAGATCTCCGATTCTCTTCTTCCCTTCTTTTTAATCTCCTTCTTCATCCTCTACCAATTGGGTTTACGGCCATTCATCCAGTAGGAATGCAAAACGTCTCTATCCTCGATCTGATTCTGGTTACTTTATGGTAGCTGGTGGTGTCGGTTGTTCTGTTTTGGTGATTGAGTTTTTGGTTCAGGTTTTGGGATTTCAGGTAGTGAAGTGTATGAGGGATTTGATTTGGGTAATTTTATTATGTTCCGTGGAGGATTCGGGAAGGAGCATAAGGAGGGATTGTGGGTTTGTGATCCGGAGCAGGGGTAGATGGGGCAAATGTGGTTGAGTCTTCTTTTAGTCAATTAACAATTCAACTTTTCTATTTTCTCTTCTGAACTGGATTTCAGATTTCGTCTTCACTCTTCTCCAAACTGAGTTTTAGAGTTTTAAGAAATGCAGACCGATCACCGTAAGAAGGTGAAGCTGGATCTCTCATTCTTATTATCTTATTAAGAACCTTCTCTAATACCTTAGATTTTTGTTTTTTTTTTTACCTCCTAATAGTTCTATGAGACCTTTCCTGTCTTGATGCAAATTTATGTCAAATGCCTTCAATATAAGCATATTGGTGGAAGTTTGTGACAATTTTTTTACGTTCAACTTAATCGAAAATTGGACTTTATAAGACTTGATATGTTGGGGTTTTGATTAGTTTGCAGCTGCAGTTGTCATTTCTATGGCTCTAAAATACTCTTGTGCAAAATTCACCTTGATGGTCATATTTCGATTTAAGATGTCATTTCTTCATCATTAATCTTGATTGTACTGAATCCCATACCGTTACCAATTTCCATTGGAAAAAAATTCAATCAAATTTTTAACTCTCCTGGCTGTTGGGGGGTTCTTTTTCCTGTATGTATCTGCAGTAAACATGTATCTTAATGTAGATGGGTTTTCTTGTGACAGAATTCTGCAGAATTGGACTTTTTCTCTGAATATGGTGATGCCAACAGATTCAAAGTCCGCGAAGTTATTGGAAAGGGGAGTTATGGTGTGGTTTGTTCAGCTGTTGACACTCTCACTAATGAAAAAGTGGCAATAAAGAAGATACATGATATTTTTGAACATGTATCTGATGCTGCCCGGATTCTTCGTGAGATAAAGCTCCTCAGGCTTCTGCGCCATCCCGATATTGTTGAAATTAAACACATTATGTTACCACCTTCTCGTAGGGGGTTCAAAGATATTTTTGTTGTGTTTGAGTTGATGGAATCAGATTTGCATCAAGTCATCAAGGCCAATGATGATTTAACAAAAGAGCACTATCAATTTTTCCTCTACCAGCTACTACGTGCACTGAAATATATTCACACAGGTGCTTGGATACTTCATTGCACCAATACTTTACCTGAGTATAAACTTTTGGGGGAGCTGGGTTGCTCTTGTAATCATTGTTGCTTTTTGGCCCACTCTCCTTTTTGGCTGGGCGGAGTGTTTTGTGTTTCTCATATTATGCATTCATGCTACCGACAATTACCCTTTTTCTTTTTCCATATTCTTTCTATAATGTTTTTAGTGGAAGCATATTCTGTGAAGTATGGTACGATTTGGATATAATGTGTGAACTGCCTGATTTTGATCTACGTTACTGCAGCAAATGTCTACCATCGGGATTTAAAACCAAAGAATATATTGGCAAATGCGAATTGCAAACTTAAAATCTGTGATTTTGGATTGGCTAGAGTTGCTTTCAGTGACACCCCGACAACAATATTTTGGACGGTAGGCCAGTCAATATACTATATATTCATGTTCGATACAATAGAATTTCTGGATGTATATGTAGCAAGAGCAAAGCTTATAGCATGTGATGTGATGGTACTTGCAGGACTATGTTGCTACTAGATGGTATAGGGCTCCGGAGCTATGTGGTTCTTTCTTCTCTAAGGTTTGTTTTGATGACATTTCTTGAACATAATCTACATACCATTTTTACAATCTTAACTTTGCTAGCGCCTAGCTTCATATGAAATAAATAGAGCTTTAGTTGTAACCCTGATGTCGAGATATAAGTAATTGGTTCACACTCTCTGATGTAGTGAGACTTTGGGTTTAATTGTTTAGTTCGGTTTCAAATTCCTCTATAAATAATGGCATTAGTTTCTTGAGACTTTTAATCATTTTTATATACAATAATGACGTTCCTCATTTTGTAACTGATATTTTTCATCTGTGTCTAATTTCTACTTTTTCTCTGGATTTAGTATACTCCCGCCATTGACATATGGAGTATTGGCTGCATATTTGCTGAAGTACTGACCGGGAAACCACTTTTTCCTGGTAAAAATATTGTTCATCAGCTTGATTTGATGACAGATCTCCTTGGAACGCCTTCATTAGATACCATTTCTCGGGTAAGTGGCATTTTAATATGTATATATAGTTGTGCAGAAGTTTTGATCTCTTGAATATTTTGAGATAAAATTTTCTTTACCACTTTCAAATTTGTTGCCTTAGGTAAGAAATGAAAAGGCCAGGAGGTACTTAACTAGTATGAGGAAGAAGCAGCCAATACCCTTTACTCAGAAGTTCCCAAATGCTGATCCGCTAGCTCTACAATTGCTACAACGGTTGCTTGCCTTTGATCCAAAGGATCGACCTACTGCTGAAGAGGTCTGCTGCCATGCTTGATTGGCTACACTATTTCCTTGTTACCTTTGTTATGTCTATTTCCTCTTATTTATGTAGTTTTGGGTTATCAACTCAATTATAGTATGCGTGATACATAACATATCCGTAATTAATGAGGAAAGGCTCTTAGCAACTGATGACCAGCTCAATGAGCCGCCTTTGGGGACATAGCATATCCATAATTTGTTCTTCTTCCAAGCACTTCAAAATTTAAGTTAATCACTTGTGACCATCATGTTGAAAGCCATTTTTCTTCAGGCATTGGCAGATCCTTACTTCAAGGGGCTGGCTAAAGTTGAGAGGGAACCTTCTTGCCAGCCAATCTCAAAGGTGGAGTTTGAATTTGAGAGGAGAAAAGTCACAAAGGATGACATTCGCGAGTTGATATTCCTTGAGATACTTGAATACCATCCTCAACTGCTGAAAGACTACTTAAATGGAAACGAGAGATCAAATTTTCTTTATCCAAGGTCATTAAATGTCTTCTCTGTTTCAAATTTTCGAACGATGAATTTGATTGGGTAAGTGGATGTTCCTGACACTTATCTTCTGGTCCATGTTTCTACTTGCGCAGTGCACTAGATCAGTTCAAAAAGCAATTTGCTCATCTTGAAGATAATGGAGGGAAAAGTGGACCAGTTTATCCTCTAGAAAGAAAACATGCATCTCTTCCTAGGTAAACAAACAACACTCCTAGTTGCTTATAGCTTCAAACATGATCTGTCATTGGGTGAATCTCCAATAATGATAATTATATTTTCAATCTGTTGGGGTTCTACCAGGTCTTCAGTGCAGTCAAATACCATTCCTCCTAAAGTAACATCAAATATTGTTTCCTTTAAAGATCGATATGCGCCAACAGCTCCTTTCGGCAGTCAGCTTTACAAAGATTCGGCAGCACAGAGGATTGCTGCTGCTCAAGGTTTTTTCCGAGTACCATCCTTTCTAACAGCCCGATCTGCCTAACTTACATTTCAGTCCACCTATTCTAACTTTGTTTCTTTGTTTAGCCAAGCCTGGAAGAATCTCAGGCCCGGTTGTGCCATATGACAGTGGAAGTATCATTAAAGATGCTTACGACCCACGAATGTTAATTAGAAGTGCCCTCCCTTCTCATGCTATCCATCCAACATATTATTACCAGCAATCTTGCGGCCAAAATGAAGAAAGATCAGCAACAGGGGCTGAGAAGGATACGTCCATGCAATGCAAACAATCCCCTCAATGTGGAATGGCTGCCAAATTAGCAGGAGATACAGCTGCTGCCACTGGTGCTTTCTCAAATTCTTTCTTTATGGCACGTGTAGGCATGCCCAAGATGGGAAACAATGACCGTGCTGCACATTTGCAGGTAAGAGCCCAATATGATGCTGGAGCTGTTGCTGCTGCAACTACCGCTACCCATCGAAACACTGGTGTGGTTGATTATGGCATGACCAGAATGTGTTAGAGAAGCAATTTGATCGAACCATCCAGGAGTCTATAATCCGTGGCGGATTTTTGACAGGTTTTTAGATGAGTTTGTTCGGATGGACTATCAAAGACCTATGTTTGACAACTTGAAGTTGCCTGAAACTTTTTGTCAATATAGTGATGCCCATTCCATCCATACTTCTGATTGCTTCAGTTTTCAACCTTGACCATTATTTGCACTAGAGTTTTGTATTATAGAAGAAGAAATATGAAAAGTTCATTTATTGTATCTCTTTATAAGCTTTTTCAACTGACTGGTTTTGGTTACATTACTGAGCTGTATGTTTCAGATTTTGAAACTCACTATCACCAAATTGGCCATTGAAGAGGAAGCTAAGCTTATTGAATGATGGCTTAAAACAGTAAAAGACGGGCCCACAATCACATCAATTTTAGAGTCGATTTTGAATTCACAATTTAAAAAAAAAAAGGTGTTTTAAAGTCATTTTAAAAGTTATATTTTGAGTGCTAGTGGGATTCTTGTTAAGGATTGTTAATACAGTTTTGATTGGAATTAATGTTTTGTTTTCATTCCTTTTATGAAGAAAAACCATTGAAATTTAACTTTTCATTTAAGTTAATTTTTTGTTGATTACAAATTGTCCGAAAAAGTAATGAAATCGAAAGCAATAATATAATTACCCAAAATAGGAAACAGAATTGGAAATAGGAAGAGAGACTCCTGAGTCAATATCTTAGCTGGATAACGCAATATATAAATGTATAAAATGGAACCAACAGTTTACGAAAATGATTTACCAATAGATAGTAAATTATTTCTAGAAACAATGATTTATCCAACAGTTTAGGCGTAAATCATGACTTAATCTAGATTTGGAATTATTTTTCGAATCCACCTTTGTATATATAAAAACGAAAAAGAAAACAAAAATATCGTTAATTTATCTTCAACAATCAACGAAAATTTTGGGTAATAGGCACTGATAAGCAATAAATGAAACAGGAGCATAAGCACATTGTTGAACTCTCTCACTCCAATCTGTTATTACTATCCGTGTCGATTTTGATTTGCTATCCATTAAAAAGCTACACAGATTTACTAGAAAAGAGTATAGAAGATGATGATCATTAACAGGAAAAAGGATTCGAAATCCTGCTCCCAACTAACAGAGAAAAAGATGGAGCCACTGAGAATCAAACGCTTTCATCCATCTTTTCTCACATGAAAAAGAGGAAAAAAAATGATGATAATAATAATAATAATAAACCAAATAAAAAAAAAAAATCAAAATCAGAAGTAAAACTCATCTTCTTCAACCTCCGCATTCAGATTTCTCCTTCTCCAAACTCTCGAAAAAGCTCGAGAGTGCTCTCATGGCCTTCACTTGATGCTGCAAATTCATTATATACTCCGCCGTCTGTTCAAAGAGCTTGTCGACTCCTAGCGACTCCCCTCCTGGAACGATGCTCTGCAAGGCACGAATCTTGCGTTCGACGGCTTCCTTCTCATCAGGTTCTTCGGAAGTGAAAACAGGATGGTTTCGGTGAATCTTGTCGGCAATGCGGGAGGTTGGGACTCGTCTGCGACTCCGGCGGCGATGGAGAGAGGATTTGTGCAATGCGTTGAGGATTAGGGTTTTTTGGCGAGAAGTGGTGGTTGATTTGAGTGTTTGAAATTGAGGTTTGTCCATGGCGGAGAGTGGTGTGTGTGTGTGTGAGAGAGAGAGAGAGAGAGAGAGAGAGAGAGAGAAAATGGATGCGGGTGAATGGGTACGAATAAGGAGGGGGAGGGGGGAAGGAGGAGGGAGTTAAATTATTGTTTGAGCTCTGAAAATGTCAATGCCAACGAAGCTGTGGCCCACCATTTTTGGGGTTCTCCCAATTCGTCTGGTTTTGGATTTTATGTTTTGGAATTCAAACGCCGCCATGCGCGACTGAGCTTTTCTTCCACCTGATCGGATGCATATTACCTGGAATCCAAATCCCCTTCTATTCCATCACATTTGCTAATTTAACAATCACACCACACCATACAAAAAAACAATCGAAATTTAGATTCTATTTTCAAAATGGGAATGCTTCCAATCTTACTCTATTTACAATTCTTTTTAAATTATTGCTATACAAGCCTTTGATAAAGAATTCGAATTCTTTTTTGTATTTTTTTTATTTATTTGACCTAGAATTTGAAAAAAATTATTTTCTAATTTTTTGTAATTTGGTGCAAATTCTCAAAACAATCTTTTATATATAACTACGTCTAGAATTTGAATTTTACCTTTTTAAAAAGTGATATTGTATTAAATACATATAAAAATATTTAGAATTTTACATTTTATGTAATGTATTATAAATTATATAATATTAGAAACAAATTTATATGAATTTATAATTTCTTTTGCAAATAGTCTTGTTGATAGAGACTATTTATGAAAGCTTTTAAATCCAAAGGACTATATATGAGATTTTGTCGAACAGACTAAGCTATAACTTTTTCCAAATATAGAGACTAAATTTGCATTTAACCAAATTTAAACATAAGTTATATTCATAAATAAATTAATAACAACATATTGTCAACTAAATTTTAGTGGATAATAAGATTAGTTTTATGACTTATAAATATATAATATAAAATACATTTAAACTTTTTCTAAAATTGGAATGTGTCATGGTCACAAAACTCATATTTTAAAACAAATCTGTTTTAATTGAATTTCTTATTTTCAAATTCTCTATCAATCATGTTCTTAATTTTTCTTACACTTTTAAAAATATTCTTAATTTTTTTCATCTATAAAAGTGATAATATAATTACGTTTTTCTTTATTTTATATCATTTACCACCACCAAAACTTTATCCATCAATAAAATTGAAAAATTATTATGGATAACAAAAAAAACTATTTATAAAATATAGCAAACACTTTTAATAGATTTAAAGAATGATATATTTTTTATATTTTGTAAATAATTTTAATATTTTTTTATTTTTTAAAATAACCAAATAAAATAGAGTTCGAGACTATTTGTAATTTTATTAAAAACTACCCACATAGCTTATTTTAAGTTAAAAACTAGTTTCCTTTCTAAACTTTTTACTTACTTCATTTTGGTTAAATATCAAAATCAAGATGAAGAAAGTACATACCAAACTAATCATAAAAAAAGAAAAAGAATAAAAGAACAAAAGATAAATGTAAATTGGACTATAATTTTTAAGAAGATTTTTCAAAAATAGAAAAAAATTGATAAAATATTTACAAGAATAAAATCACAAAAAAGATATTTTATTTTTTATTTTTTATTTTTTTATAAAGGATAAATATTTTGTGAAATGTTATATTTTTTTTTATAATTTTTCAAATTTTCATCGTATGTTTAATATCGTGTTATTTTTTCAGTTCTATCTTAAAACTTTCATTTAATTTTGAAATTAAATTTATAAATGTTCCTATTTTCATAATTCCCATAATTTCAAGTCTTTTAACGAAAAAGACGAAAACCAACAATAATTTTAAGGGCCAAAAGCCAAATAAATCCCAAAGGTCTAAATTTCCAAGCAGCAAATTTTACATTTTCAATGTTTACGTTTAATACAACAAGGAGGGATAGCACATTTGAGGTTAATTATCAATGAATAAGGTTGCTTTTAGTGGTTAAATTGTAAATTTAATTTATAAAATTTGTACCAAAATTTAAAAGGGTAAGAATTAAATTATAATTTAGTGACTAATAATTTATGAAAATAAAAAAAAGTTATAAGAATGTTGTAATAAATATTGAAGATAAGAGAAAGGAACGCGCGAAGTGAGGAGCGTGAAGATAATACGTAATTAGATGTTAGAGAGAGAGAGATAAAAGAGAAATGGGGCCAAGGAAAAGAAGAGAGAGAAAGCACATGTGATCACATGATTTTCTTGAAGCAAACACCACCCATGTGCCTCCCCACTCTCTTCATCCTATGATCTATTATCACTAGCCTTCGCATGATCGCCACGTGGCCTTGATCACTAGCCCCCACCACCACCACCAACCTTGAGCCCCCTCCCAAATTCTCTTTTTTAATTACATCTTAATTCCCCAAATTCATAAACACAACACAATCTCTCTCTCTCTTTTATTTTTTTATACTTATCCCAAAAAGTTTTGTGATTTTTATCTATTATTTATTAATCTATAGTTGGGGGATAGGATTTGAATAATTGAAAAGTGAGGTGAAAATTATGATAAAAGGGATATAGAGTATGGTGAAAAAAACGAGAGTTAAAAGATGGTTAAGATATATATGATGGAGGTGGTGGTGGTGATGCTTCCGAGAAGGAAACCAAGAGAAGGAAAAGGTATTTGGTCATTGGGATTGGGAGAGAGATTTAGTTTGTGTTGGGCATATGGGGCTCCATGTGATCACACCCACCTTATGTCTTTTCTTGCTTCCCACTTTTTTTCTCTCTCTCTTTTTTAACCTTTTCCATTATTTTTTACACACCCCCCCACCCACCTTCCGTACTCATTCTTAGTACCCCTTTTTATTATTCATTTTTTCATCAATATTATTTTTAAAAATTCATTCACACCAAAAATCTCTTCTTTTTTTCTTTTTTAACCTTAAGTCAAACCACCCCTATAATTGGAGATATGGTGTGAGATTATTTGTGATCATGATAAATTTTTCATCAACCCATAATTTTTGTTGTTTCTGTCCCTTTGAAATTTTACCTTTCAATTAATCATTTCGTTTTCAAAATGATCCATGTATCCTTTTTAGTAATGAATGTTCTTTTTTCTTTTGAAAAAATTAAATATAAATAGATCCACCCTATTGAGAAAAAAGAAGAAGGAATGTAAATTATAGAGAAAATAACTGACTTTTGGACTCATATGTAGAGTATTAATTTAAGATCCTTTGGGGCTTTTTTAAAGCTTATAGTTACGTTTTTTTTAATACAGTGAGTAAATTAAGTTGATGGATATTATTCTAATTTTTTTCATTTTAATATTTGTTCAAATGTTTCTTGAGAAAAAAATAAAATCATATTAAGGAGATAAAATTATAAGAAAACAGAAGACTAAAACTTTAGCTGTCAAACTAATCTTCCTAAAGAAATATAATACACACACGCATGATTGACTCGAGTTTAGGATTTATTTTCTCTTTTATCATTGAGCGATAGATTTTTCTTTATTTGATTAAGGGAGTCGAATAATTATATAAAACTTTTTGGCTACCAAACTTTGGATTCAACTTTTACCCTTTCACTTTACTAATTTAGTGCAACATGTTTGCCTCTTTTTGCTGCAGGTCCTCAAAAACTATCAAAACCCTTTTGATTATAAAGGAAAAAGAAAATGTCCCATTCCTATTCTCAACATTCTTTATCTTCACTGCCTAATCCTCACTCACACCACTCCTTTCACACACACACACAACTAATTAAGCTTAACAGCACTTTTAATGCTTAGAAAGAAGAGTTTAGTACGTGAAAAAATGTAGTTAGATGTCTCGACAAAGTGCAAAAACATGGATGACAACTTACGACACAAAGAAACCTGTAGCATACCATCCCCAAGATTTGTTCAATTATTCACAATCTGCATGACTCCAACATTCATCTATGACTAAACAACCTCTTCTCTTCATTGTGTATTTAAAATTGTCTTTGGAAATTAACACACATGTTCTTCAAATGGCTTAGTCATGAAAAGTTTAAAGTAATTATATATTACATTTTGAATTTTGGCCCGAAATCTTGAACAAAACCCACCTATGTTTTTACAGCTTTTATCCATTTCTTAAAAGAATTAAAACCGACGCATCACTAATGATTTTGAAATATACAATATTATTGTCAACTTTTTACAAGCCATCAAATTCCCTCTTAAAATAATCGTAATAATAATAATAATAAAGAATTGGAAACCCTTTTTTCTGGGTGTTGTACGAATGATTGAGCAACACATTATCAAACCCATAGGGATTTTAGCCAAAGCAACGGTGTCGGTTGCCCCGTGAAAATATAAATTAATTTCTCTACAATTTTAAATTTGCATAGGAGGTTGTATCAATTTATACCAATTATATCAACTTATATGTTAAAGACAAATTTTTCTTTGAAAAATATTCTTGAATTTACTCCAATTGTTTCATTTCGTAAAACCGACGTTTAAAAAAGCTTACATGCGTTTGACAATTAATGTAACTGATGGTTTAAAAAGAATAGTAATAAATAACATAAAAAGATTTTAAGATTTCTAAATTATGTTTTTCTGACACGATCAGCAAAATTTAGGATTTAAATAATTATAATAATTATTATATATTTTGAAGTCTTAATAATACAAACCTCAAAATAAGGAGTAAACTTAAATTTAGAATTGAACCTATTTGAGTGTAGATGGAATTTGGATTGTATATAATAATTTTTGTTTTGGATGGATGCGTGATGCGTGTTTGAAGGGGCAAAGTAGTAAGGAGAAAAATTGAATGATGATGGGCAGTGGTACACATGCAATGCATTTATGTTCCCACCCGCACCCAATTAATTAGAAATCCAAATGGATTCGATGATTCGAGTTCAGGAATTGTCGCACTGTTTACCCTCTTCTTGGTCGACATGTCGTCGCTGACTGCCAAACCCAAACTGAAAATCCATATCCCATTTTCACTTTCCACCATTCTCTCTATTCTGAATCTGTCTCTCTTCTTGCCCTTCCATCAGGAAACCAAACCCCAACACCAAATCAAACCAAAAGTAAATATCAAAATAACAACACAAATTACTTTTTTTTTTTTTATTATTATTATTATTTTCTTTTTCTTAATCAATATCTTGTTTGGTAATGGTACGAAAGTGAAATGGGAAAATGGTACGGTTCAAAAAATGGTTCTCCCAAACCCTTTCATGGATTGATTGTACCACCAGCCTCACCTAACAAATTTGTGAATCATTTTAAAATTTACATTTATTATACACTTATTTAATTTTAATTTTAAAATGATTAGAAAATATGTTTCAACCTGACTAATAGGAACTATTCTAATTCAAATTGTTTTTAATAATATGAAAAAGTTTGTAGAAAATGTAAAATACTAAATTGATTTGAAATGACTCTCGAATCGATGGTATTGGGAGGCGTTTGGTCAGAAAACCGTAAAGGAATGCTTAGATGTCTTAAACTGATGCAAATATGAGCGTGTGTGGAACACTACTGATATTGCTATGATTCCAAAGGTGCATTCTCCATGTGTGGTGTTACATTATATTATAGGGTCTATTATCTTTTGTAACGTGATGTATGAAATTGTTTCGAAGGTTATTGTGGATTGTATGAAAGCATATTCTACATAAGTTCATATATGAACCGCAATCGACTTTTGTTTTAGAGTTGGCAATTTCAGATAACACAATCATTGATCATGAGTGGTTGCATTTATTACATCGTCGGTTGTATGGGAGGGATGATTATTAACCGTGTTTAGTGGCGTTTTGGTGAACATATTATGAGGAGGATGAGTTTCACACTATGCGTTGGATCATATTTAATTATGGACTATATCTCCATCGCTTCTTTTGCTCTGCTAGTCAATGATCTTCCACAGAGTCGCATCATTCCCTCTTGTGGTTTATGCCAAGGTGATCCTTTTCCCCTTATTGATTCATTGTTTGTGCTGAGGGGTTTGCCTCGTGCTTTATCTGCTACTCAATTGAAGGGTTGTGTTTGGGTTTGAGAACTAGTATGTGGGGTTTATTAAGAGGATTTTACATGCTTACCAACTTGCCTCGGGACAATGTGTGAATTTTAATAAATCAACTTTGTGTTTCTCTCCTAATTTTCTTTGGATTGTGTTACTTTCTTAGTAGTATTATGGGAGTGCTTGCAAGACACAAGAGATTAAGCGCAAGTGCGGTGTCTAGCCAAATATATTCTAATGCTCAAGTTAGTATCATGTTACATTTTATGTCATAAAATTCATGGTTTGTAAATGCTAATTAAACATATTCTATTTTGCAATAAAGTTGTTTATTGTTGTATTGTTCAATAAAATCATGGTTGAATAAGTGATTTACTCATTATAACCTTGATTTCAATAAATTAATGTTCTATGACTATAAAATATATATTTGAAATTTATGTAGTAACATAAGAGTCGATCAAGTTCAAGTTAATAGCGTAATATAGTAACAAGGTTTGACACCTTATCCTAGGGACACTGTGAATGCGACCCATTTTATATTAATACAAACGAAAGTGATTCCTAAATTAATCATGTAAAAACATGCGAGTGGGGATATCATATGCAAAAAGTTTGTATAAAATCAGACCACTAAATAGTTGCTTTTACTTTATAACATCACTTACTGTTTAAAATATTTCAAAATCGATGATCTATGTAACTTAATTTTAATCATGCGCTAACTATGAACTCCTATTGTATTCATGATTATTCTTAGATTTGAATGGGAGAGAGCATCCATATGACACTGACTCAATAGACATACTATTTAAGGGGTAAGACCAGGTAGAAAGTTAGCTAGGAACATAGGATACGAGATATGAAATTCACTAAGACTTTTACAGCTAGTAGAGAGGTTGTACCCTTAAGTGTTGACTAAGAATCTTGAACAAGGAACTCCAACCTTTCATTGGCTCAAGAGAGACTTGGTTTAGGAACATAAAATCTAATTTCGAGCAATAAAATTATAATTTTGACCTAGTCGAAATTACGAACAAACTGTGAAGAATCGTCTTTCTAATCATGGTTATGTAAAGTGGATATAACATAAATCTACAACGAGGAGAGTGTAGCTACTTAGCTTTAGTAGAGTGTTCTAGTAATTAATGAATGTTGGTTAACTAGATTAAAAAGTTAAACCGATTAAACTTGATCATTGAAACTCATGATTGGTAAGTTCACTAGATTCCCTACTAGCTCATATCAAAATTAACCTTAGATCAAAGCAAGAATTAAAGTAAGAATGATTTTAAAAAATAAAATTTTAAAATCAATCCAACCCTTGAATTTTTAAAAATAAAACAAAAAACAAACTTATTGTTACATGGACATTAATTTTTGCATCAAGGGCCACGTAATCTTACAAATTAATTTGAAAAATTATAAAATATTTTAGTAAGATGGCGCGGACGCCCAAGTTCGACGTTATTTTGAATTGGAAAGGGTAAACGAAGAGGAGAAGGAATTAGAAATTGGCGGCAGAGATAGGTGAGCGATGAAGGATAGTGCATTCGATCAATTTATCAATGGAAAAATGACATTTGAAGCCATTAAACTGGAGTTCAGTCGATTGCTGACGAAAACGCCGTGAATTTGAGAAGAAAGTTGAATATCGAGAAGCGATGGAAGAATCGGCTAATGTGAAGAACTAGGCAAGTCTGAAAGAAAATAAAATGTCAAGTTATCTCCAAAAGAGTAACGAGGATAATATCAAGCAAATGATGGAAAACTTTCAGGAAAGAAGCAAGAATGGAGTGGAACAAACAGTGAAGACGAATAAGTAAAAAGTTGAAAGCGACTTATTAGGCTGGATGAACTTCGAGGAGCTCTGTAGGTACGCTTCTTCATGAGATGTTTTTTACAATATCAAATATGCTTATAGTCTTATAAAATTTTGAGCATCTCTAGTTATTGTTTATCTTTTCCTTTTGATTATTTGATCTGACATCCATGAGATGAGATGACCGGTACACTGTCAAGTATGATTATAGCTTCTGCTTTTAACTAAAACTATGAGCATCGCAAGTTCTTGTTCATCTTTCTGTCCGTTTGAATATGTAGTCTGATATCCTGCAATTACCTGGTCTAAGGTGTTTGAGAAAGGAAGAAAGGAGGATGACATCAAGGATTTTAGAACAATTTTATATGTTCTGAAAGTTCAATGACTTGCTTGAATCTGTTCTTTCACTTTGAACAGAATTGAGTCTCCTAATTAGCCAGTTAATGAATACAAGTGAATTGGAAAATAACTACTTCAAGTCAATTCTTAGGTTCAGTGCGATTGTCTAGTTTCTTCTAGAATTATAAAATCTCAGGCCAACCACGCCAATGAACCAAACAGTCCTCAATTAATACATAATTGAAGCGTGAGCTCCGCCCTCCGGGGAGATTTCGCCAATGAACAGATGTAGGCTTAGTTCTTTAGTTTAGATAGTTTGATTCCTTGTACTGATTGTTATCACTGGTGTTCAAATTTCTATCACTCTTTTGGTTCTCCCTTCCAAAACCAAGAGTAGGGAGATCCCTGTCTTAACTCTTAAGCATTTGCAAGTCCTTAAAGTCACATATGGACTAGAGGGATCAGGTCTTTTATTAGCCTGTAAATTAGCGGGCATTAGAATCATAGTTGGTTGCTTGTGTCCGAAAAAGAGCCAGAAAGAGAATTCATTCGTTGCGCATGGATTGAGGAGGAATTGGTACTCATAAAAAACAAGAGGTAAAGACAATAAATAGATTTTATTTGGAAATCATTATTATGCAAAAATTAACAAAATATAAAAAACAACGAATTACATGAAGGAACACATAATTGATGATACAAGAAATAGGAATAAGAAAACAATTATGTAATGTCTCGAGATGGCTTTCAATCTCTCACAGAAACCTTGGGCATTTGCATTCAGCAGCGACATCTTGAGAGAATCTTTTAAAGTCAGCACAATGATTGTAAATCATGTATTTCGACTGCACCCATCACATCCTATTCGTACTCTTAGCATCTAGTATAGTCCTTGATCATTCTGTCCACTTTGCATGGAATTGGTAAAATGGGAGCCACAAGTGACGGTCTAGATGACACACGTGCATTGATATTGATATTATGATACGATGCAGTGAATGGGGCTTGCGTCCAATCGGTTTTCACTAGTCCTCCTCTTGTTGCCCAATCATCTGCATTTCATAGTCCTGAATAAATTACTCTCATGGGTTGCCTTTTTGGGTATGGAATGCCAATTGTTTCTAATTACGGAGCACCCTATGGGAATGTTATCTACCAAAAACCTGAAAAAGAATAAATTTTTTGTTACTCAACAGGAAACCAAGTTATATAGAACTTATCATTAAGACTTGAACTAACACTTAATTGATGCTTTGTAGACTTCAATTGATGGAGAATGTATGAAACCTCTTTGTAGGATCAAACCAAAGGTGAAATCGTCGTTTCCTATTTCCTTTTCCCTGTGAACACACATTAGTGTGAAGTGTGTACGGATCTCCAAATTCGACGTCAATCTCATCATGTCCTGGGCCTTGATAAGACAACTACATGAGAGAAGATTGAGTTAGATAGGTATTGCAGGGAAAATTAAATATTATAAATTGAGAATGAACTGCAAAGTGTGGGAGTTCATTTTGAAGCTTACCTAAAAGGTTGTAACAGTACCAGCAGAATTTCCAGGCACTAACTTGATTTGCATGTCAAACCCTCCAAATAGTTATTCCTTGGATTGGAAACCAGACCCTGAATCTTTATCAAGTGAGAGGGTGAGGTGTCGGCCTCCCATCGTATATAGTGACTCGTGGACTACCCCAAGTGATGTCGGACCTCTTGGAGAAATTTTCCAGCTGCTGTGGTCATTACTGAAGCCATGAATAAAGAAAGTACAAGCATTGTTGAAGCTTTGTGAGACGAAAAGGTGCTTTGCTAGGGCCAAAAACGTGCTTTGCTATGTCAGTAAAGATGAAGGAAAAATAGTGAATGGTGATGCTGGATTGAAGTTATATAAGAAAATTCAGCCATGACTAATTCTACTAAAAAATTTCCAGAGCCTTTTAAGCTGGCAGAATTTATTAGCCATCATGGAGTACACGAGAGTCATAGAAGGAGCAGAGGAAACCATAATTTTTTTTTTTTTTTAATAAAAAAAAATTCTGAATTGTGAAGCTTCCGGCTATTGCATGATTTTGAAAGTTGAAATTTGGCTCTAGAATCAGGTAGCCTCCAATCTCATGCACTTATGGTCGTCAAAGCCAAGAAAAGACAAACGAGATAAAGAAATCTCTTCCTACACGTGTGACAGCAGAGAGGGTTTGTCAATTAGATTCGTCTTAGCTGGCATCTAAAGCATTTGCTTGGCATAAACAAGTAAATACGAGCACGATACGCGTTTACATTTTAATTTTAAAATACTTCCTCTCTAATAAAACCTTCCCAAGCTGCAGCTCACAGGAATCGAGTGCTGGAATTCTTTTCTTGCAAAGAGACCATCATCCCGAGGGAATGTTAGCGGGTTTGATTTGAATTAGATGGAGAAGTTTGATTCCAAAATTAACGGTCGAAGTTGCAAGCATTTCTAATTCATAATTTGTCCATGGTGTATCATTCACTTTAATAGCTTACGGTGAATTAAATAGATATTAAAATTGCTATTTAGTTATTGTTGATATCAATTTTTTTGACCAAGCTAAACGTAGCTGATCTCCACCGAAGCAACACGGTAAATTTCTAATTTGGGGGAGAGATCAAGCCTACAAGTAAAGAGGAAAAGGCCACTTGGATGGGTGGAAGGAGAAAAGTGTATTAGATATATTAGATATGGATCGGAGAATTTTCTCCTTGGTGCTTACCTTGTCTCTTTGTTATGGCTATTAGTGGTGTTCCTCTTTCTTTTTGGATTCCTTTCCTTTTCCTTATTAGATTAAGGTTGTTGAGAAGTTTGATTTGAAGATGGCTCGGTTCGACTCGGCCTGAGAGTAATTGATCTAGCTTGGCCTTCATGGGTCGGATCCTTTTGCCTTAAGGATCTATCGATCTTGGCAAGACATCTCAGGCCACCTTGGTAGGCTCGGCCTCGACAATGCCCTCTTGGGCTACTTTGGTCTTCTCTTTCTTGTCTTCTTTCTTCTCCATTTCATTTTTGCCCTTGGGCTTAGAATCTACCCACAATATTAGTCATCATAAAACTAGTAAAATATTAAATTTTAATGCGTTCTCTCGAGGCTTTTTAGTTGTCACCATAGCTTGAACCACAGAGCTAACCAGAGTGGGTGGTGTCAAATATTCTTGATTGGTTGATCATGTTAACAATAGACACGAAATGGGTCGCTTTAACACCTTTTGAAAGACTTGTTAACTTGTTGAGTGAAACAACATTGGAGGTTAGATGATGAAATGAGTGAGAGCCATGATTTGGTTATTTTGGCGGGTTGAACCAATGATTGTCCAATGCGAGTTTGAGTCTAATCTAACTTGATTGAGCAAATCAAGTCAAACTAGTTAGAGTTTGAACACGATTGATTCAAACTCCAAAACTTTTTCAACTAAAAAGTTATATTTTATGGGTGTAACAAAAAAATACCCTTTTGCTAAGTGAATGAAGTAAGTTGGACAAAGATAGATGCAACCTTAGATGCATTAAATATAATTTAATTGTTTAAGGTTAGTTGAATTAAATAGGCTAGTTTTTGGTCAGGAAAGAAAAAGGACAATTCTTCCAAGGATTTTAATTTTTTTTATTTGTTCACGTTACTCTATAGTTGAGTTCGCAAAGTTCAATAATTGTATTCGCGAAATTTCAAAGAACCTAGATAATAGTTCTAAATTTTTATATTGTAATTTTGAATTTCTAATCATAATTCTAGAATTATACTAAATACTGATATGACATGTTTATTTCTGAAGAAATATTTGTTTATTTGACATGATGTGATAGACAAATCATGTTACTGTTTTGAAATGTGATTTTTAAACAAGAAAACATGTTGCAGGTGACTTTTGTCCATTGTTCACTCTTAACCATTCATTTGTCACATTTTGAGTTATATCAATGTTTGTCCAATAGACATACTATTCTATAACTAATTTGTTTAAGGGCTAGCTGCACATAATCACAATTCAAAATTTAGTAATTCAATTTGACTTTTTTATACTTTATAAAGAGTTGAAAACCAAATTGACATTAAATTGTAATCTATTCTTTTCAAGTGTCCTAAGTTTCACAATATTTTATGGATTTCATTGAATATCCCATGGGCTTAAATGTATTCTTTCTACCTATTTCATTTTTATTTATTCATTTTTGAGTTGATTACTAAGAAACATTTTATTCTATATTATGTTTTTTAAAAAATAAATCTTACAAAGTTAAAAAATTATTTGTTCTGAATGACAACTACAACAAAAAAATTTATATGCAAAAAGAATAATAATAAGCACATCAATCAAATAATTATAGGAGACAGAGGCATTTGAATGTCTTGAGTTGTAGATAGTATGAGTTAGCTATAGAGCTTGGTGTGTAAGATCTCTCACAGGAACCTTGGACGCTTGCATTCAGCTGGAATGCCTTGAGGAAATCTTTTATGGTCAGTGCAGTAATTGTAAATCATGAACTTGGACTGCACCCATCTCAATCTATTTCTACTCTTGGCATCTAGTCCACTTTGTGCTCCACCTTGTAAAGTACTCGAAAACTTAGAGCCACAAGATGATGACCCAGATGATGCAACACACCCATTGGCGTTAAAGTTTTTGTATGATGCTGTGAAAGGGGCTTGCGTCCAATCAGTCTTCACCAACCCCCCTCTAGTTGCCCAATCATTTGCATTCCACAAACTTGAATAAACTCTCATGGGTTGGCTCTTCGGGTAAGACACTCCAATATTTTTCCAGTTATGGAATACCCTTATAGGAATGTTATCCACTAAAAACCTGAAAAAGTAAAGTGTGGTTTAGTAATTTGGAAGAAGTTAAATAGTATGTATTATTGCATAGATGGAAAAACCATCTTACTTGATACTTTCTGGAGACCAATCGATAAAATAGGTGTGAAATCCCTTGGTGGGATCAAACCAAAAAGGTGAAATTGTTGTTCCCTATTTCCTTTTCCTTGTGAGTAAACGTTGGTATGAAGCGTGTATGGATCTCCAGACGAGTTGCCTAAGAATTCAAAGTCAATCTCATCATGTGATTCTCCTTGAGAAGACAACTGCAAGATAACACATTGTTAGTTAAATCTAAAAGAACTCTACATGAAAAAAAGAGAGTCCATATTGGATTAGAATTTTTATGTTGAAACTTACATAAAAAGTGGTGACTGTGCCAGCAGAGTTTCCCGGGACGAGCTGCATTTGCACATCGAATCTACCAAATAGAAACTCCTGCTTAGATTGGAAACCTGATCCTGAGTCTTTGTCAAGAGAGAGCGCGAGATGCCGACCATTGCCTAGTATCTTGGCACGTGGACCTCCCCATGTAATGTCGACCTCTTGGAGAAAGTTGCCGGCGCTGGCGGTCAATATAGAAGCCATGAGCACACACAGTAGAAGCATTATTGTCAAACCTTTGTGAGGAGAATGCATCTTTTTTGCTTCCGCAAGAGAGACTATAACGAAGTGAGGGTGTTGAAATAGGATAGATGTGAAGATGACAAAGCTTGGCGTTGAAGTTCAGTTTGAGAAACCTTTATATAGGTGGTGAGTGTTTAGAGAAAGCCAAAAAACTATAATTCACTCTAATTGCAGAGCTGGCAAACCGTGTCAACCATGATGGGAGCTGGACAGGGGCCCAAATCATTTGGTGAAGAAGAGCATAGGAAAGCCACAAAAAATCATATTTTAATAGTGAAACATCTAAATTATGCATGGATGTGAAGCTGGATTGAATAATAAGTATTGTCCCACAGATCTCATAGCCGGTGCGGATTGGGGAAAAGAGAGGCGCTACAGCCAAAATTTATTAGGCTGGCATGCATTTTCTCAAATTCTATTTTCACCTCTATGAGCATCAATTAACACGTCGTGGTGTATAACTTCAGCATAGAAACGTCACAGGTGAATTTATCACTCTCGCATATTGAACTGAATTTTATTATGGATTCTATCATTGATAGTTTTCTATCGTTATAGCATATCAATGACTATCAATAATAGAATTTGCTTTAGGTTGTAAATATTTTGTAAAATCTATTTTTTTTTAAAATTCTCCCTATAATAATTTAATTTATAAAAATAATTGGATCCATATCGAATAATACACTTATCTAATAGAGAAAGTAAAAGTGAAAAGGCAGAAGGAAACAAGTGGTGGATACTTTCTAAAGATATGAATTCAATAAATATTTTAAAGTCGTTAAAATTTGTTATAATATCACGTCTCTTTTTTAAACTCAACTTATGGCCAATTTAGCTATTTATTTCAAACTCTAAAATGTACTTTTGGAATTTCAAAAAAACTAGATAAAATTGAGATATCAAAGTTTTTAATAGGTTATTAAACTTGATCAGTGTCTAATAGTTCTATGATTTTAATTTTGTATTGAATAGATCTATGTCATTAGTTAACTTCCTTTAAATTTAAATGATCTATTATATATTATTGACACCTAGATCTTATCTCAGTTGGACCTTAATGGTGTGGCTTTTGCCTTTAACTTGTTTTCCTTTGGTCTAATCTTGATCTTGTCTAAGTTGACTTAAGATAATCTTACAACGGTGAGATGTTGATTTTACTGTACTTCAATGCTTTGGTTAATAAATGAGTGACTAATTTAGTTAATCACAAAAAAAATGTGAAGTCGGATCTCTCTGTTGAAGATTACCTTTCTCTTGAAGGTTACTTACCCTTTTTATAGTGGTTGAATGAGACTGTTTATAAATCAGCTATCATACACACACTCACGGCAGTGTATGATGGTAGGAGTGTCAGAATGTTTTGGGTGCCAATTGACTTTGGCTCATTTATTTTTTATTCATGTATATTTATCGACTTGGCTAATTGATCCAATCTCAAGCAATGCCATTTACCTTTTGAGACATACACTCCTTTATGTTTTTTCTCGATTCTCCACTACAAGAAATAAGAGTTTCCCCGACGTAGCAATACGTCGCTGAAACCCTTACCAACGTCGGGGAAGGTTACTGCGACATCGAGGACGACATCGGGGATACTTTCCCCGACGTAGCTCACGTCAACGACGGAGAAATTTTTTCCAACGCACGTTGCAGCACATCGCAAAAGGCTTCTGCGACGCAGCGTCATAAAAGGTTTCTGCGACGCGGTGTCGCAAAAAGCTTTCGTGACGCTGCATCGCAGAAGGCTTTAAATATATATTTTTTAATTAATTATTTTATTTATATATGAAAAGAAACCCACTAAATTCTTCCATTATTTATGTCTTTGTCATATATGGTTGATGTTGCTGATAAATTAGTCTATTTCCAAGCGATTAATCGTTTTTGGAGAATGAAATTGGATAGAAAAACGGACGGAGATGAGCGATTCAGAGAAGGGAAAGAGAGAAAGTACAAGGAATGAGAGAGGGAGATGAGCGATTCGGAGAAGGTCGGAGAAGGACGGAGATGAGCCGGTGGCAACGGTGACGGCATAGACGGACGGACGGCAGCACAAATCTCTTCCTCTCCCTCTCTCTCGGCCGATTTTCTCTTCCTTTCATTTTGCAATCGGTTCTGTGTTGAAGGGGAATAAATAGAGTGGACTTTCCCCGACGTTTGTGAGCACGTCGGGGAAGGACCCTTTCCCCGGCCCCCAACGTCGCAAAAAGGTTAAATAATGAATTAGTTATGTAAACATTTCCCAACGTGTACCTGCCACAATTCGCGGAAAGGTCACCATTGTCACGTCAAGGACCCTTTCCTCGACGTCGAGTAACCCCAACGTCGCAAAAAGGTTAAATAATGAATTAATTATGTAAACATTTTCCGATGTGTAACTGTCACACATCGCGGAAAGGTCACCATTGTCACTTCAATTCGTACACTTAAATTTGCAACTTTTCGCGACGTTTGCTTCTTGTGCGTCGCAGAAAGTGAAGATATTAAATTTAATTTTAAACTTTCCGCAACGTCTTACTACTGTGCGTCGCGGAAAGTGAACGTATTGTGTGCGTCGTGGAAATTTAATTTTTGACTTTTCCCGACGTCTTGTTTCTCTGCGTCGCCGAAAATGACTTTCAGCGACGCACACAATGGTGCGTCGCGGAAAGTTAACGCATTAAATTTAATTTTAATTTAATTTAAACCTTTTCTCGACGTCGCCGAAAATGACTTTTTGCGACGCACACAATGGTACGTCGGGAAAAGTTAACACATTAAATTTAATTTAAACCTTTCCGCGACGTCTTATTGTTGTACGTCGCGGAAAGTTGACGCATTAAATTTAATTTTAACCTTTGCGTGACGTTTGGTTCTTGTGCGTCGGCGAAAGTTGATCAACGGCGACACACCTTTCGCCGACGTTGTTTTTGGCGTCGCAATTGTTCCGATTTCTTGTAGTGCTCTTGCCATGGAGAACTATAATCATACATAAAATATATATATTTTTAGTAGAAAAATATTGAATTTGTAACACCCCAAGCTTAAGATTCGGTCATGATTCAAAAATCAAATACCACAGCTACCCTTTTGGCATTGGCTTGTTTATTTTTTGATTTATATATGTTTTCTAGCTTAGCTAATTTGCCCAACCCTGAGACACTGACATTCCATTTTGGGATGCACACTCCCTTTATCCTCTTTTGATGATTCTCTTTAGGCTTTAGGCTTTGGCCTACCTATTGGTTTTGAGCATGCCTTGGACTACTCTTTAACAAATAAAATAATTTTTTTTAGTAGGTTCTTGTGTTTTTTAAATGTCGAATTTGCAATGATTCAGTCCCAGGATTTAACATTAGATGTTCTTGACATTCCCTTGCGGCATGGTAATGTCATTCTACTTAACTTTGACGTTCTATCATTGGACCACCAAAAAGGTAGGTACATTATGTTGATATAGGTTGCGACTTTAAATTCTTTTAAGTTTTTATAAACTATACCTTCATATCCTTAGGATCCCTCCTATTCGGTTGAGAACTTGGTTCTTTCATGTCTCCTCATAAATTTGGAGAGTTACATAATTGATTTAGAATTATTTCTAGTTACAAAATTTAAGTTTACGTCTCTTCTTTCTCTTCTTGTCGTACATAAAAGTATAAAGATTGAGTTGGGATTGGATTACTCTTTTCTATAGGTTGATCAAGTTGGAGAACCCATTCTATTTGGTTAAGAAAGAAATAGAATTGAACTGTGATACTTCTACCACTCTCAATTGGAAGGCTTCTCTGTAGACTCTCCGTTAACTTTTAACTCTACTGTACTGATTTTGTTTTCTATCAACAAACCTAAGAATATCCTTTTGAAAGAAAAGATGGCCAAAAAAGATATTCCAAGCCTGATTCAACCCAACCAGCTGTGTCCTGTGTGTACACCACGCCTCCATCTATTTAACACCAATCTAGAAGTTTAGGACTAAAATATTCTCTATGTTTAAACCCATCTCTGATAGTACTTTTCCTAATACGAGGCAGCTCGTCATAATGGTGGGGATGTTGAAATCTTTTGTTGAAGTTTGAATCCAAATTAAGGTTGGAGTTGCATACTTATTTAATCCAAACTATCTCGATTAAATGGAATAAATTTTATTCAATTCCAACTATAGGTAGAGGTATTATTTCCAATTCTCATATATGCTTTAAGAGCATCGATCTTTTGTAAGTATATCAATTTATACTCTTTATTATTAATTGAAACTCTTGAACTAATAATTGAATTAATGTAATCACAAAATTTAGAAATATGATTTTGATTAATAGACCCACAATTAACAAAGCCACTAAATTGTAGTCAAATCTTTTTTGAGTATCCTAGCATTCACAATATATTTTTATTTTCGTTGAATATGCCAAGGGCTATAATGTTTGCCTTATATCTATTTCATTTTCTTTCTATCTTTCTATTTTTAAAACAATAAGTTGATTATTACAAAAACACTAAACTGTATTTAAAGAATGAAGTAGATTATTACAAAATTACAAAAAGAATTTTTTTTTATCTATTTAGAATGATAAGAATGGAGAGAGGTAAAATAAGATAAATAATGACATCAAATTTATATGCAAAAAAGAATAAAAAAATTGCATGAAACCAAGTAATTATAGGAGATACAGGGGCAGTTCAATCTCTTGAGTTGTATACAGTATGAATTTTGGTTTGGAGCTTGGTGTGTAAGCTAGCTTCCCCACTAGAACCTTGGGCGCTTGCATTCAGCTGGAATGCCTTGAGGAAATCTTTTATGGTCAGTGCAGTAATTGTAAACCATGAACTTGGATTGCACCCATCTCAATCTATTTCTACTATTGGCATCTAATCCACTTTGTGCTCCACCTTGGAGAGTACTCGAAAACTTCGAGCCACATGATGATGACCCAGATGATGCAACACACCCATTGGCATTAAAGTTTCTGTATGATGCTGTGAAAGGGGCTTGTGTCCAATCAGTCTTCACCAATCCCCCTCTAGTTGCCCAATCGTCTGCATTCCACAAACTTGAATAAACTCTCATGGGTTGGCTCTTCGGGTAAGACACTCCAATATTTTCCCAGTTACGGAATACCCGTATAGGAATGTTATCCACTAGAAACCTGAACAAGTAAAGTGTGTTTTAGTAATTTGGGAAGAAGTTAAGTAGTATGGAGGAAGATTAGTGCGTGATAGCAAAACCATCTTACCTGATACTTTCTGGAGACCAATCGATAGAATAGGTGTGAAATCCCTTGGTGGGATCAAACCAAAGGTGAAATTGTTGTTCCCTATTTCCTTTCCCTTGTGAGTAAACGTTGGTATGAAGCGTGTAAGGATCTCCAGACGAGTTGCCTAAGAATTCAAAGTCAATCTCATCGTGTGATCCTCCTTGAGAAGACAACTGCAAGATAACATATTGCGAGTTAATTCTAAAAGAACTCTACATGGAAAAAAAGAGTTCATATTGGATTAGAATTTTATAATGGAACTTACATAAAAAGTGGTGACAGTGCCAGCAGAGTTTCCAGGGACAAGCTTCATTTGCACATCGAATCTACCAAATAGAAACTCCTGCTTAGATTGGAAACCTGATCCTGAGTCTTTGTCGAGAGAGAGCGAGAGATGCCTGCCTCCATCAAGTATCTTGGCACGTGGACCACCCCAAGTAATGTCAACATCCTGGAGAAAGTTGCCAGCGGTGGCGGTCATTACAGAAGCCATGAACACAAACAGTAGAAGCATTGTTGTTGAACCTTTGTGAGGAGAATGCTTTTTTTTTTTTGGCTTCCGCAAGAGAGACTATAACAAAGTGATGGTGTTGAAATAGGATAGATGTGAAGAATACAAAGCTTGGTGTTGAAGTTGGGTTCGAATAACCTTTATATAGGTGACGAGTGGTAAGAGAATGCCAAAAAGCTATAATTCACTCTAATTATTGCCGAGCTGGCAAACCGTGTCAACCATGGTGGGAGCTGGACAGGGGCCCAAATCATTGGGGGAGGAAGAGCGTAGGAAAGCCTCATAAAAGTTGTTGGAAGATGAGTGGTAATTTTTTATTCAACTAAACAGGTTTACAAAATATAACAACATAAATATTTTAACTCATAACTTTTAAAAACTCCCAAATAACTCAATAACACAATTTAATATAAAAATCGAAAGTCACATGTCAATTTAATTCTTATAATCCTTAAAATCCTCCTTAATAATGTGAACCTTCTGTATTATTTTCAACAAAAATAATATTTTAATAGTCAAACATCTAAATGATGCATGGAGGTGAAATTGTATGTAATAATAAGTATTGTCCCACCGATATCATAGCCGTTGCAGACTAGGGAAAAAAGAGATAGGCGCAACGGACAAGATCCATTTAAGCTGGCAGGCATTTTTCTCAAATGAGATTGCTTTAGCTTGCAATCATTCCTTCCTCTGCAATATCTATTGCGTTCACTTTGTGTTTTTTTCTCGTAAACCATAAAGTCTGGGTTGAAATTCTATTTCAGCCTTTATGAGCATTTGTAATATTTTGCAGCGTTTCGTTGGTTAGTATAGTTGATAGATATTATAGTATTTAAGTTATTACAGTTTAGGTAAGTTAAAATAAATTTATATTGCAAATTATTGTAATCTTAGTTGTAATAGTTTTTGTTTGGAATACAGACTACTTTAATCCATATAGAAATTAGTTATAAACACTGTAACACACAAAAAGAATAAAAGGAGAATAGGAAATAGAAAACATTGTGACAAGTATTAACATCATAGCAAAAGAAAAGATTTGAAATAGTGAAATAGTATTATTGTAGTTAATTATAGGTTATAATAGTTGTAGACACCAACTAATACTATTGTAGTTTAATCTTCAAGTATGAAATGAGTTATAATAGTCTACTCCACGTATATGAAGTTAAGGACCCAAACAACCTATAACTTCTAGTGTGGCCACTAGTTTGAACTTAATTTTTGTTCATTATGATTTATATATAATCTAGGAAAATACTTAGATACATTATAACACATGGGGTGTAAATGTATTGAGTTGAGTTGGGTTAGGTTATAAATTCTTTTTGAACCAACCTCAATTTTTTGGGTCAAATTAGTAACCCAAATAGGATCTTCAACCCAATCCAATTTAACCATTTCCATAAAATCTCCGTTATAAAAAGGTCTATAGATAGGGAGATCAATGGCGATGTTGAAAGCTTGAAGTTATGCCACGTTTATATAAGAAATTCACCTAAGTTTAACTCTCTACTAAAAAAAAGTGATTTTGATCGGTTGACGAAATTTATAAATTAGCCATTAGTTGAGGTGGGATATGTTTCTGATAGGCTTATTTAAGTGCCACAGAAGGTGTTACCTTGCATATATAAGTTGGTGCTTATGAATGATCATGTGTGAGTTCTACTTGATTGATTAGCTAATTAAGAACTTATTCTTGAAATTTAAATTGTATTTGTAATTATTTTATTTACGAATTTAATCTATGAGTTTAGAAAAGTGAACTATATAAACTCTCTAATTCTAAATGTTTGTCGATATAATTTGGAGTTTGACATTCTTTTTATTAATAAAATTGTTCTTTGACATAGTTAACGTGCTATTGGTGAACTCTAAGATCTATGTGTCCATTGTCTATAAATATTTATAAATAAACTCGATAAAATCTATCATCGAAGAAAGGCGTGAGGTTTAATGTTCTTTTTAATTTTATTGACTTAATTTTATAAAAAAATAAAAAAAATAAATCATAGCAGCTTTAATTTCGGTAAAAGTGACATTAGAGATCCGTTTTCATTTTTTTCAACCGACATTACAGTTGATTCATATTTTTTTCCTAGTGTGTTTATGTTTTTCTACTTATTTTCCATTTAATAACATCAAGGAGAAGAATGTGAGGAAACAGGGAAAAGGAGTTGTTTATTTCTGAATTGTGAAGCTTCTGAGTATTGCATGCTCTTGAAAGTTGATGCTTGGTATGGTGGCAAGTTGACCTGCCGGGTGTGTTTGAGAGTGGGATGGCTTGCCAACCAGATTCGTTTTAGCTGGCATCTATCAGGCAGACATTTGTTT
The DNA here is from genome assembly GCA_025688845.1 of Cucumis hystrix. Lineage (NCBI taxonomy): Eukaryota > Viridiplantae > Streptophyta > Magnoliopsida > Cucurbitales > Cucurbitaceae > Cucumis > Cucumis hystrix. Next base: position 2,127,793 of record CM046887.1, read on the forward strand.
ATCATAAACATTAGGTTATTTTGAATTAACATGTGTTCATCAAATTCAGAAGTAGGCTTTATATGTTCAGCGTCAACTCTAAAATGTGAAAAACTATCTAATACAATTCTGTATTTTTCTTTTAAATTAGAAGCTTATGAACTTTTTTCTATGTCAATTGAATTTTGATTTATAAGGTTTAGAATCAGGTTTGATAGCTCTCTTTAAATAAACCGATCAGGTTGGGAAACCAATTTGAGTTGGTCAATAAAGAAATTGGATTGAGTTGTAATTTTCATACCTCTATGGCTCTCCTCTCAATTAGAAGTTCTTCTTTTGCCTTTCCTGGTTCTGGTTCTAGTTCTATTGTACTTGCTTATTTTGTTTTCGATAAAGTTACGGACGTATTTGGCAGAGAATATGAAAAATAGAAATTTATAAACAAGAGATTAAATAAAAACTCTGTATTTTATATTTTCATACATGTATTTGATATTATATATTTATAAAATAAAAAATTAGTATTACTTGTCCATTCCATTTAGTTGACAATAAATTATTATTAATTTTTCATAAATATAATTTATATTTAAATTTTTTGTCAAATCAACCCATTAATCCATATGATTGAGAACTAACATAAAAATATTGTTTTCAAAATTTATTGTTGAATTAAGTTGATGAGAAAACATAAAACATAATCTAAATTCTGTGATGTCTTTTTTTTTAATATGTATATTTTAAAAAAAATTAGAATTAGGGAGAGTTGTAAATGTCATTTAGGCATGATTTTATAACGTAATATCTCAGCTTTTTAGACTGTTAGTGAATAAACTAGTGGATTTAGGCTAAAAATGTAATTAAACCTATTTAAATAGGGTATTAGCTTAGGAATCCTTTAAATTATTAAACTACAACCCCACCTCTGATAATTAGACGTATTACCTTCCGAATCCGCGCGGCTGCTCGTCGTAATGTTGGGGATGCTGGAATGATCTTTTGTAGCAACGCGACCGAACGACCCTCATCCTAATATTTTATTTGGAACGACGCGTTCCTATCCTATTGACACACCTACTGAATGCCGCTGGGTTGATTTAATTAAATCCTTAACCAGAAGTTTGAATTCAAATTAAGGTTGACGTTGGTATCCTTATTTAATTCAATTTCTCTAAATAAAAATGGATTATCTATATTCAAATCCAACCATTATGTATAGCTCTAATAATATATACTCTATTATCAATTCCCATGCATGCCTGCTTCGATGGCATTGGTAGTTTGTTTTCAGGTCTAATTTTTAATTAAGAACAATTCTGGTAATGGACTTGATTATGTGGAAACTAACTTGGTTGTAATCTTCATTTCTTAAGTACAGTAGTATTTATAACCCTTAACAACCTAACAAAGTAACAAATCACATTAACAGAGATTACATACTTTTGTGTTACGTACTTGTTTGCTGAGCAAAGATTGTTATCATAGTAGTTGATTGGGCTGATCACCATTATATTGCATGCATTATGTTAAATTTTCTATGATAAATAATAATGTTGGGTAGAAAATAAGATTTAATATTAGTTTACTGTTGTTAACACGTGTGACACTTAAAAGCAAAGCTACATGACATATGCTTGCGATCTGAAGAATGTTGGTTGAGTTGGGCATGGCATGACATGATAAATAAACCATATCTGAAAAAGGATTTTATGTATGGTGCTTTAAGAAGAAGAATGACATGCATGCTAGCTTAGCACAAAGACATTTTATTTAGTCCAGCTGTGTCTGATTCTAATTTCAACCATATATGTGCAACATTACAATGTTATATAAGTTGTTGCCTTCTTCTTCTTCTTCTTTTTTTTTTGTCGATAAAGATTTTTATTATTTGGATGAAGATAAATTATTATTTATATTAATAGATAAAAGATTATTCTTCTTACTATGAATCTTTATCTATATCTTTCTAAATAAGATTGGGAAGATCTGTGAGGTTCTTTAAAAGCTTATGAAGCATTGTGCAAGCATTGATTGACGAACTGAACTTATTATTCGAAAGATAATCTTTGTTGAAGAAGCTTTTCAAAGGTATTGTGATTACCTTTTGTGATATGAAAAATTATTAATATGAAGAAAGACTAAAATAGTTGTAATTGTCATCAATAAATTTAGGAGAGCTTGAGTTTATCTTCAAAAGATTCAATCACATATTCAGGAGAGTCTGTCTTTATTTAAGTTTATGTTATAATTTAAAAGAATTGCTTGTAGTGATAAGTTAAGAATCTCCTCAAACGTAAATGATATTTGTCAAAGTGAGTTACCAAAACCTTATGTGTTATTTATTCTTTATGTTTTTTTAGCTATTCTCTCAGTTAATTACATAAGAAATAGCTAAAGATTATTTATTATCATCTCATTTATTTCATAAGTCAATAATAATTTTTGCTATACTTTACCATGTTTTGTTACAATTTAATTAATTGCATTTATATATATATATATATATATATATATATATGTTAGTGACTATATGGCATGTGCTTTTAAGGTTTGCTTTATATCTATTTCGTCTTTCATATAGAAACTTAGAAGAAAAGTGATTATTTAAAATGAACATGTGGTAGAGAGATAAAGATAAGACACTTTTGGATACAAATTTATATGCAAAAAAAGAATTTAAAAAAATTACATGAAACCATATCCGAATGCAGGAATTAAACAAATCAAATAATCAATACGTTTTCATGTTTTTTCTCATAGAAACCTTGAGCGCCTACATTCAGCTGGGATGCCTTGAGGAAATCTTTTACGGTCAGTGCAGTAATTATAAACCATGAACTTGGATTGCACCCATCTCAATCTGTTCCTACTCTTGGCGTCCAATCCTTGATTGTTTTTTGCTCCACCTTGCTGAGTATTGGCATATTTGGAGCTGCAAGATGATGATGATCCAGTTGATGCAACGCATCCATTGGCATTGAAGTTTCTGTAAGATGCTGTGAAAGGAGCCTTTGTCCAATCTGTCTTCACTCGCCCTCCTCTGGTTGCCCAATCATCTGCATTCCATAGGCTTGAATATACTTTCATTGGTTGGCTCTTTGGGTATGAAACACCAATCTTTTCCCAGTTGTGGAACACCCTTATGGGAATGTTATCCACCAGAAACCTGATGAAAAAGGAAATGGAAAAGGTTTAGTTAGTTTTAATTGGAGTTCAAATATAGGACCTTTTTATCAAGCCAAAACATCAATCCAACTCAAAAGTTGACGAGAATGGAGAATTACATGATACTTTGTGGAGACCAGTCAATGGAGTAAGTGTGGAAGGCCTTTGTGGGATCAAACCAGAGATGAAATTGTTGTTCTCTGTCTCCTCTTCCTTGGGAGTACACATTGGTGTGAAGTGTGTATGGATCTCCCGATAAATTGCCTAAGAATTCAAAGTCAATCTCATCATGACTCGTTCCTTCAGAAGACAACTACACACGAGAACAAATTCCAAGTCAGAACAACTTTTCTTCTATGGGAAAATCAAACACTAAGAAGACCAAGTAGTAAGGACAAAAAGATAATCAGAACTTACATAAAAGGTGGTAACAGTGCCAGCAGAGTTTCCAGGGACAAGCATCATTTGGACATCAAACCTTCCAAATAGAAACTGTTTCTTAGATTGGAAACCAGAGCCTGAATCTTTGTCAAGAGAGAGGCTGAGATGTCGGCCTCCATCAAGCATTTTGGCACGCGGGCCGCCCCAAGTAATGTCGACATCTCGGAGAAAGTTGGCGGCTGTGGCAGCCATTAGAGAAGCCATGAAAACACAAAGTAGAAGCAGACGCATTGTGTGTTGTTGAATGAAACTGTTATGGTTTAGGTAAGTAGAATAGAAAGAGGGAAGAGGAATGAGAAGAGATGAGATGAGGGAGAACGGTGTTGAAGTTGGAAGATGAGAAGGGTTTTATATAGGACTAGTGATTGACCGTGAGAAGAAATGCCAGAGAATTGAAAGCTGGCAAATCTTGTCAACTATGATGATGCAGCTGGAAAGGAACCCATAATTCAAAATATTTTAAATTTACGTGTACAACAAAATTAAAGATTAATTTTTAACCAATGAAATAATAATAATAATAATACTAATAATAATAATAAATTAAAGATTAATTTACGTGTAGAACAAAATTCAAAATATTTCGTAACAAAATAAAAAAAGTTATGAAGTCCATGTACCTTTGAGTTAATTTTTCCATAAATATTAGATATGTTTTTCCAAAATTTCTATCTCCTCTGTCAAATATTTTTTTCTTATTTTTTGTGTACTTTTTTATTTTATAATTTTTTTTACTATACGATTGTATACATCTACTAAGATACACATATATAGACCATTATCACTAATAGAAAAGTGATATATTCAAATGATTGTTTAGATTTGATATAAGATCATTTAAACTGAATACAAGTGTACAAGATCGAGTACTAAGATCGTTTAGATTTTCATACAATCATTTAAATGGGTACAAGAGTACAAAATTGTTTAGACCGAGTACAAGATCGATTTCACATAATATTGTATAAATATTTTCGCATTTGATCTTATTTTTTAAAATACTGATAAATTAAATGGTTTTTTTCGCCTTTAGGATTTGAGAAAAAAGAAATAGAATAAATTTTTATAATTTGAAAAAAAAAAAAGGGAATCTTGTTCTTATGCTTTTAACATCATAAAGCAATCAAAAACTAAAAATGAGTAGATACAACTCAATCCAAAAAATAATTTATAAATCTATCAAAATGTAGTTCTACCTCTCTCAATCTATACCATATAAATTGGTATACTCTTGTAAATATTTTGATTAGTTTTAGTATATTTGAAAATAGTGGTAAAAGAAGAGAAAAAGGCCTAATCCAAAAAAGAGAAAAGGAGGAAGGGGACAAGATCCGGTGAAGGTGGGAGGAGGAGGCAAATAGAAAGGCATTTAAGGGATAGAATTGGGAATTTAGGATTACCAAATTTCAATTGTTTATACCTTCCCCCAAGTTGCCGCAACAGCCAACACCACCCATCCACCCAGTACTGTTCACAATGGATTTATATATATTCATAATCAATGCCTACAACCCTTCACTTTCTTTATTTTTGTTTCTAATTATATCACCACAAATCTCGTGACTTTTTTTTTTTTTTTTCTTTTGGGGATTTGCTACACATAATAAATGTATATATAGCTTCATAAATTCATAAACAATACTATACTAGTTTTGTTTAAGAATCTCGTACAGTTTTCCCTAATCTCATAATTAGCATTTTTTTTAAGATTACAGAAAGACACGTTTGTAACTATTCCCCTTTTTGGTAAATCTATGAAATAGGTGAATATGGGAAATCAATCGTATAGAGAAAAGAAAAAATCCTATTGATTTTAGTTCTTTATATATATATAGAATATAATTAAGTATTTAAATAGAATATAGGTGTGAGAAGTAGATGAAGATAGAAGATGTGGTGATAAAAGATGAGGGAGTGAGGAGTGGGGTTGTGTGAGTCACGAGGAGCTTGGAGTCCGCGTCAGGGTGGCTGGCTTCCTGCTGTCAAAACCCATCTCCATCTCAACATACCCACTGCCCTCTTTCCCACTCTCTCCTCTCTCCTTTCTCTTTCTTTCTATGCTTTTCCTTCTCCTACTTTCTTACCGTTCAGTTCTTCACTTTTTCTTTCTCTCTCAAGTAAAACTCATGTAAGTATTTAATCCATACAAGATTTGAAAACAACTACAAAATTTGACGTCTTCTCCACAAAAAGTTAATTCCTTTCCTTGCCTTTTTTATTGGGCGCCTTTCACTTTTTCTTTCACTAGTCAGCTAGAATTATATGCTTTGTACGTGTTTCATAAACTTACATAGATAGGTTGAAATAAAACTCATGAATTTTGAGTACTTAATGAGGGAAATTTTGAATATGAGTTTTAACTATGAAAGGATGTCTTCTCAACAAATTCACTTAATTTTGAGTACTTTGACTTAAAATTTTATTACTCTTGAAAAAACTCCTTTTTCTTTTTATGAGTTTAAAACTTTGCCTTTATAATAAGAAAACATTAAAATAAAAGTAAATACATACATGCGTCATAATTATAAGAAAAAAATAGAGAAAATATTTACCTATACAAAAAAAAAATTGTTGGACGAAATAAAAAAGACCAGACAAAAAGATACTTCCAACAAAGTATATTAACAAAACAACAGAGAATAAAGCTTTTAGCGTTTTTACAAATAAACTATTCAATAGATCCAAAAAACAAGTGCCACAGACTAATAATCACATTTGGTAAAATTTTTACAAAGAAACTAAATACAAAAAGGTATTGTCACAAGTAATAATATTATAAATTTTGTCATGTCAATCACTTGCTTGACAGTTTTACCATTTTAGTTGATTCATGCAAGACCTAATAAAAACACAACATTCATTTTACAGTTCAACTTAATGTATCAATATCAACTATAATACAATACATCTATTTAGCTTTTTCACCCCCTCTCACCCATCAAAAAAAAAAATAAATGTTAAAGTGACTAAGTCATTAAATATATTTATAATTCTGCAATGATTAGGTAAATTGATTTGGTCTATATCTTCTCAATTTTATATTTATGTGATTCAAAATTTGTAATGTAGTTGTAGTCTTTCTGTCTTGAAAAATATAGTTAAGATTAATTGATATTCTTTATCACGTAGTTGACAAATCAAATAGAGAGATCAACTATGTTTATAAGTTGTCATTAATATATTTAAAAATGAAGCTTAGACTTTGATAGAACATATAGGGATCAAATTGTATGAATTTCAAAAGGATATGGAATATATCATTATAAATTTAAAGTATAAGAATTAAATTATTACTTACTAGTAAAAAAACTAAAGTATAAGGTGTAAGGTGAATTTATTGTTTTTATAATTTTTTTAGAATGATCCATCGATATTTTCATCAAAATTTTTGTCAAAATAAGACTTCGATATATCTATCTACATCGATATTTTAAACCTTGGTTAAAACATAAAATTTTACAACATCTCACAAAATTCAAAATTAAAAAATTTCCTTAAAACATACTAAAACAATAATAAGTTAAATAAAAAAAATCTCACACGGATAGATTTATCCGTGCGTATTAATAGTTAAGTACATTATTTTATTTAACAATTAACTGTGTGTTGATTAGAACAATGGTTATCGAGATTTCTTGTGTTCGTTATCTATCACCGTGTGTTAGTAGTCAAATAAATTTAAAACTATGATTTTAACTTGAATTTTTTGTTTTTATTTGTTTTGGTGAAAAAGTTGGAGTAATATTTGGATCAATAAGAGTATTTCTGAAATTTTTTAAAACTTAATGATATTTATAAAACTTTACAATAGTTTGGAGGTATTTTGAAACAAAACTTCAACCGTTTTCTTTAAATTGGATGGTAATGATACTTTTGAACTATGTTGAAAGTTTAAATACATTTTCCGAACTTTTGAACGTTTATGGATATCTTTTACACAACTCCATGCTTTTGTCTTTTTCCTACAGATTTATTCTTTGTATGTCCCCTCCTTTTCAGCCATTGCTTAATGGGTTCCTTCTAATGGACCGAACTCTCGGAGATCCAAAATAATTTTTATTTGGGCTTAGATAAATGATAAATCGGCCCAAATCTACATCTGAGGCCCACAAAGAAATTTTATATTCCACATTGTAATTTTAAATCAGAAGGGAGAAGAATTTAACATGATAACGCATTCCATATGTGCAGTTTCCCTGCCCAGTTGCTCTTCTTCCCGTTCGATTCCATTCCACCAAACTCATTTCTCAAGCAAACATAAATCCTTTTCTCCCATTTCCCTCATCACAAATTGTTCTCAATTTAATGATTTATGCGTCCACTCTTTTACACCAACTCCAGCAACCAGTTGCAGCAAGAACCACAACTCCAACAACGCCGACACGGACCCGAGTCGAAACCAGAGGCTTTTTCAGCAGTTCTACTTGTCTATCAACTCCAACAACGTCCCTGATCAAAACCCATCAACAGAAAATCAGAAAGAAGATCTGGGTCAAGAGGATCAGAACAGGGGTGTCAAAAAATCTAAGGGACTTTTCACAAACATGTGGTGGGTGAACCTTAAATCAGCGATAGGCCAGAGATTAAACATAGAAGGCATTGTTTCTTCTGCAGCTGTTATTACTAAGGACCGGCATTTGGCGCTTCCACATGTCGTTGTGCCTGATGTGAGGTACATTGATTGGGGTGAACTGCAAAGGAGGGGATTTAAGGGTGTTGTATTTGACAAGGACAATACAATTACAGCTCCTTACTGTTTGACAATTTGGGCACCTCTTAAATCCTCACTTGAACAGTGTAAATCTGTCTTTGGCCATAATGTAGCGGTGTTCAGCAACTCTGCTGGTAATATCAGTTAAATTTCATTAGCAATGTGCTTACTTTTATAGCATTAATGGTTTGTTTTCTTTCTCTCAATGTGAACATTTACCTTCACTTAATCTGATGCTATAGGGCTTTATGAGTATGACCATGATGGCTCAAAAGCTAAAGCGATGGAGAGGTCGATTGGAATTAAAGTTATAAGGCATAGTGAGTGAATTTTCCATCCTTACTCCTACTTCTGTAACATGTGTGTACGCATGGCGAAATTTGTAGCTGTTGTTGTGGACTGTAGCTTAGTGGGTGAACGTCATAACCACCACGTTGTAAAAGTAGAGAATTTGGACTTTGAGGTTTTGTCATCTCATTCCATTTTATGGATAAAATATCGTTTAGAAGATCTTTTGGTTTTTACATGATGAACTAATGTCAGGGTCAATGCAAATAATGGATCCCACGGTCTATACGCTATGTTGTTACTTTTATTGCGTATGGAAGGTTTTTGCTTTCTTTCTGCATAGCACATATAAAACGTTGCCATGTATTTTGTCCTAGGGGTGAAGAAACCTGCCGGTACAGCTGAAGAAATCGAGAAACACTTTGGTTTTACTTCTTCACAACTTATTATGGTAAGAATCAGGTGAACTGCTTGATTACTTTGGTCTTTTGGGTTATTTATATTATTAAAAATTGAAGATCCATCTTTTCTCAGGTTGGTGATCGACCATTCACAGATGTGGTTTTTGGGAATCGTAATGGTTTCCTCACTATTTTAACTGAACCCTTGAGCGTTTCTGGGGAAACATTTGTTGTTAGGCAGGTTGGGTTTTCCTTCTCTATCTTTTCCTTATAATTTATTTCAGTCTATGTAGAGAATGAAGGGATTGTATTGGTTGAAAATCATCCGAGGGAAAAAGAAGAAGCAGACACTATTAATCTTTTTACTGCCTCAATTAAGTTTCTATCATTGTTACTGTATCATCATTGACACTCAAAAGTTGCTCTAAGAAGGTTATAAGCCTAGGTGGGACTGAAAATGGTGTGCTCATTGACAGGACTGTGCAAATAATTGTCCCAACCTTTGATACGTACATGTCTACTAGTAGTGTATACGACATGGTCTTGATCAGTTTAGGAATATTTTGTGGACTCACATAAAAGTTTAGGGTGTTTAGTTCACCTACCCAAATGAACCACATGCAACTCTCAACACTACCCCTATATTTTTCGATTGGATCGAGTTGGGTTTCAGGTTGGTGTAGAGATGTGGGATATTTTTCAACAATTTATGTTCCTTTATAATTTCTCTAACTAAAGAATTGGTGTAGAGATGTGGGATATTTGTCAACAATTTATGTTCCTTTATAAGTATTAGTTCTTGAGCCTTTGTAAGTAGTAAGCGTAAAGTGTGAGGAAACCTAGCATCAGTAATTCCGGCAACAAAGCCTTTGTAAGTAGTCAGCATAAAGTGTTTTGTTTGAGAAGAGACACTTCTTATGACTAGCTGGGTGTGCGCTTTGTTATGGGATATTTGGGGGTTGAGAAATAACATAGTATTTAAGGGTGTGGAAAGGAATCAGAGTAAAATTTGACCCAGATCGAAAACAAAAGTTCATCTGACCCATTTCAACCCTTGGGGTTGGTGTTGGGTTGTTCAATTTGTTCGAGTTTCCAGTTTACTTGAATAGATGTAATATTCACCTTTCGGCATGCCATGTATGGTTTTTGATAACCAAGAATAATAGATGCTCAAATATGACCGTGGTTCCTCTACTTTATCAGTATGCATTCATATTAATTCATGACCATTGGAGATGCTGATAATTGTTCCCTCTATTCTGTGATTTTTTGTGATCGCAGGTAAGGAAATTAGAAATGTTCCTCTTGAATCGTTGGCTTAAGCAAGGAGTAAGACCTATTAGTCATCGCCTATTGCCAGACGCTAAACAGTGCATTAAAGATCTGTAACCTCTGTAGTATTTTTTAAAATTTTGCCCTGTAGATATTCATGAACTACTGAAAAGAAACAGTATTTTTGCCCACTAGCCATTCATTAGCTTATGGTATTAGCACCTGAGTTGAATATAATACATCGGTAAACTTTGTATTTTTGGATAGGAAACAAATAGTGAAATGTAGAAGGGTTTCCTATTATAACATCTTGATGTCTGCTGTTCGGAAGATCATAATTATGTAAACTATATATTCGGATATTTAGAGGTTTTGCATCCACTTCAGTTTCAAGGAAGTGCATCTTCTTTGTACATAATCAGATTATGATGCTTCAAAGGATGAGCTTTCTTTGAGGATGCCCTCTGATTCTACTGATGAATGCATCTTCTTTGTAACTTCTCTTTTTTTGTCAGAGAGATAAATGAGCTTACATTTGGTGAACATTGGGACAAACTTCTGATTTTGGGGAAATCTTAATAGGCATTCCATGATAAGGGATAGGGAGAGGATCCATTATGATTGGCTCATCTGGATGAACTAAACTCCAATCATAACGAGTTACAACCGAGTGTATAAAGATGAGTATGTTCAATTTCGCTAGCTGGTAGCCTGCACAAGCTCTTGGCCCTCCTCCAAATGGAACATAAACATACTGAGAAACAGGTTCCTCAAATCTGCTTGGCTTGAAACTCAATGGATCCTCAAAGTACTCTTCTCCGTAATGTGTTCCGTACGTCGTCCACAAGACCTGCCATGAAACCAAAATGATTCGAGGTAAAATGATGGTCATTTCTGCACAAGAATTAGACTGCAAGGATATCGGCTGATGAAAGGATTGAAATTTTCACCTTCCATCCTTTGGGAATGAGAAAGCTCTCATATTCAATGTCTGAAATGGCTTTCCTGAAAGAACCAAATATAGGGGGAAACAACCTAATGCTCTCACGAGCTACCTGCCAAGTATATTTCATCTTCTTTATGTCTTCCATTGTCAAATTCTGGCCTGGCCCCTTGCTTCTTACTATGTCAGTGTGTTCTGTTTAAAAGTAAAAACATTTTAGAACCCATTTAAATCAGCAAAATGATATTTTGTCAACAATCAGAATAGCCATTTTTGGTTTATTATGATCTTAGTGTATTACTTCAGAAGATTGAAAAAAGGAAAGATTACCCTGGAGAAGAAGTGAGTAGCAGTTTGTGTGCTGAGACAACATTTTGAAAGTCATGGCAATGGCAAAGGAGGTTGTATCATGAGCTGCAAAAACAAGCAAAACAATATTGTCTATGACTTCCATTTCACTAATTTCCCCTCCTATCATTGCTTTCACCATCCTTGAAAGCAATGACCCACATTCTTCTTCTAGCTTTCCTTCAATTTTTCTTCTCTTCTCTCTCACCGCGTCCCTTAGCATTGTCTCTATCTCCAGTCTTGCTTTCTTGGCTCTTGAAAATCTTGTTCCTGGAAACCTGTGTTAAGAATATGTGATAACAATTTTGTTTTAGCTTTTTATTTTTAAAAATTAAACTTATAATAACTATTTTTACTCCAGTTATTCAAGTTCCACCAATGTATTTACAAATCAATCAAAGTTTTAAAAGTTAAAAGGAGATAGGTTTCGTTTGATAACTATTTTATTGTTGAAAATTAAGCTTATAAAAACTTAGTGGTGCAAAAGGAAGATAATGCAATTAACTTGAACATAGCCAATCAGCTTATAACTTTGAAGAACTACCTGAATGGTGGTGCAAAAACACCTTCCAAAACCCTCTCGAACATCCTCAACACACGTGGCTCCACTTGAATACCCAATAAACACTCAAAAACAATTGTAAATGTCAATACTTTAGCCGAGTGAAAGAGACCAATTGTGTCACAACCAACCCATTTAGTATCCAAATAAACTTGAATTGTATTGCAAAGTTTAGGCATCATAACTTCAAGACTCGACGTAGAAAGAGTTGCAGCTATAAGACCACGAACACATCTATGCTTTTCACCTTCCTTCTGCATAATACATTCTTCACCCATCAACTGAACAGAGCTTGATGGCCATGAACTTACCACTAACTTAAACTCATTTGACAAGAAAAATCTATTGGCTTCAGCTCCATTAACAACCACTGTTGGAGATCCCATTAAGTTTGTTTTGAAGATTTTTCCATATTTTGCAACTCTTGGCTCAACAAAGTCTTCAAACAATCTGTTTTTACTTTGAGCACTGTAAAAAGCCATTGTTTCTCCAATCCAAGGTAGACCCATTTCTCCTGGTGGGACATTTCTGCTTCTCTTATTGCTTCTCAACACAAAAGCAATCGATATTATTAACAGTATTGCAGCTAAAAAAGAGAGCATCGTTATCGTGAATAGAAAGCAGATAAATTCCTTGAGAGAGAAATTTATGTGTTGGGAAGAGATGGAAATCACATTTTAAGAGAAGAATGATATGATTGGTGTAGGAAGTCAACTAATCAGCATTGCTGTTTTGGTTTGTATTTTAATAAATGGTCAAAATCTTTTGATTGAAGTTGACGAACAAACATGACTTTCGTAATCACTTAAGTTGTGGTAAAGCTAAAATCGTGGGGTTTGCATGTGCATATATAGAATAATATAACAGGTATCTTATAAATTAATAGAATGACCAATACTTTTGTAGAATATGTATCTTATAAATTAATAGAAAGATCGATACTTGAATGTATTTTGAATTGTATCCATGTTAATCTGGAATTTCTCACAATGTGATAAGATTGAACTAATAAAGTAGACTGCAAATAATAACGTACCTACGTTTTTTCTCTAGAAAATATGTATTCCTCGAATAAAAAACATGTGAATGAGATATACAATTCAAACTCGTAACCATAATCAGTTGTTTGAATTTCCTCCTTAATTATTCTACTGCTATGTTGAGGGTTGCCTAAAGCAAGACTCAAGTCTAAGGGTAGGGTTCAATTCCAAAGGAATTTTGAAACCTAAATAGGGGTTTGCACGTCCCAAAAAGAAAAGTCAAATCCTCAAATCTTGGTTTAGAGCATGTGAAATTTCATTAAAGAGAGAATGATTGAGCTAAGTTTACTTCCGCATTATCCATATTTGCATATATCCCCAAGTGAAAGTTAGAACTTCAAAGTTGAGGATGGACCTTATTCACACTAATCATCTCAAAGGGCAAGCAATTATCTCTATATTTGGCTGTGTACTAACTTAGACATCAGAGTTTAATCGACTCAGCACAACATCGATACAAGTACTTTTGTGCAGACTAGATCCAGTTAAACCAGTTACTTCTTAAAAATTTTGACTATGAAAAGTATTTGTTGGACAAAACAAATTAAAACAACTGAAATAGCATAACTGTATACTCTTGCATATTGGGTTCGGTAGATTTTGATTTCCCACCAGAAATAGATATATCATATTATTCGAAAATGAATATATTTTGGATCCTGTGATATTAACTTCAGTTTTCTATTGGTTCAAAAGAAAAAATTTAGTTTTCTACCAACGAACTCTTATCTTATCTTATAGCAACCTTTTGACCTAGTAATTTGTCTCCTCTGGCATTGTAGATATATACATATATTAATGTATTATTCGAACAAATATTGGGGTGATAAAGTACAGGTTTTGGACAATTTTCAAGATTTTATTTCTAATATATAATTCTCTTCTTTGGCTGACGTGGAGCTGCTTGCTAGACTTGATTGTACCTGAGGTGGATATGCTGAGTGTGTTGGTCTTTCTGACTTGGTTTGCTTCCTTTTTATTCCTAACAAACACACACCAGAGAAATATATATAAAGAAGTATGTAATAGTAATATTTTTAAAAATAGTAAAATAAATTAAAATATTTACAAATTATAGTAAAATTTTGAATTTTATCCATGATAGTTACTGATAGTTATTGATAGATTTCTAACACTGTCTATCAATGTCATTGATAAAAACATATCAATGACTATCAATATCTATTATTGATAGAATCTGAAAATTTTGCTCTATATTGTAAACATTTTGTCAAATTTACTATTTTTGACAATTCCCTTGTGTAATAACACACAAGAAGATGAGGAATGATATGAAGTTTTTATTCATAATACGTACAGAGTTTAAAAAAAAAAAATAAAGAAAGCAAGTCAAGGTCTAGGAATATAATTCTCATTTCCATCTCCTAACCAACAGGAAGAAAATTCTCCCCGCTCCTCACATTTCTCGTTAATGAGAAATCTTCACATCTAAGTTCAATAACATTAAAACACTAAATTCATTGACTCATATAAAGTATCTTTCAGATTTTTAGAAGTGTTCAATGGGAAGTAGCATGCATATAATTTAACAACTCACCACTAGCATAGGTAGGTGGGTGAATCAAATGTTCAGCCAAGAAAAAATTATTACAGATCAATTCCCACACGATATAGCCAAATCTACAAAATTTACATATCTCCAAAGGGATATAAATTCAAATTACTTTCGTAGACCCTCCTTCATTCAAAGATGTAAAATTGTCAATCACATGATAGCAACATTCTCTAATGATTTCTTAGAGCTGAAAAGGAAGAAGGCAATTGCCGATTCACGCTGCCTTACTACAACATAGGAACAAAAAGAAGAAGGTTGTGAAGGTGGTAATACCTTGCTATCTATCCTATTGAGCTTATTTCAAGTAAAGATATGTACGGCAAATATTAATTAATTATACCTTTAAACTTTTGTGATTGTATCCTTTAAAAGCTTAATTTAATAATTAGTCCATTTAAATCTTGAACTTACGTAAGTGTATCAATTTACACCCTTCTTTAGATCTCGTTCGACCAATATCATGTTAATTTATAAATTGAAATAATTAAACTCCTAAATTTTCACAAATCAACATTATGATTAACTTTAAAAATCATTCATCTATAATTATTTTTTTCAAATATCAGTTTAACAAAATAGATGATTAGAGTAAATCTATGGATAATTCTTAAAGAAAATTCTAACTAAGATATATATCTAATTTGCCTCCCTTCACTTAAAATTTCAGAATTGAAATACTATACTCATGTATATGAAAAGTTAAGATGCCCCGGACATAGTTTTTTAGTTCTGTCTCGAAACGTTGAAAAACGGGCTAGTGCAATGGCCTAGAAAGAAACCACCCAACTTAGAACAATGTCAAAATTTTCGAAAGTTCACATCTAACTACTGGGTGGTCTCATTTTGAGAAATATTAAAGTTTTTTGCTCACAAAAGTCGAACAGTGATGCTCCAGACTCAGTTTTTTAGTTCCGTCCCGAAACGTTGAAAAATGGGTCAGTGCTATGGTTTAGAAAGAAACCACCCAACTTAGAACAATGTCAAAGGTCTCGAAAGTTCACATCTAACTACTGGGAGGTCTCATTTTGAGTAATATTAAAGTTTTTTGTCCAAAAAAATCGAATAGTGATGCCTCAGACTCAGTTTTTAGTTCCGTCCCGAAACATTGAAAAAAGTGTCAGTGCTATGGCCTAGAAAGAAACCACACAACTTAGAACAATGTCAAAGGTCTCGAAAGTTCACATCTAACTACTAAGTGATCTCATTTTGAGTAATATTATAGTTTTTTGCTCACAAAAATCGAACAGTGATGCCCCAAACTCAGATTTTTAGTTTCGTCCCGAAACATTGAAAAAAGGGCCGGTGCTATGGCCTAGAACGAAACCACCTAACTTATAACAATGTCCAAGGTCTCGAAAGTTCACATCTAACTACTGGGAGGTCTCAATTTGAGTAATATTAAGGTTTTTTGCCCATAAAAACTGAACAGTGATGCCCCGGTCTCAACTTTTAGTTCCGTCCCCAAACGTTAAAAGAAGAGCCAGTGCTATGGCTTAGAAAGAAACTACCCAACTTAGAACAATGTCCAAGGTCTCGAAAGTTCACATCTAACTACTGAGTGGTCTCATTTTGAGTAATATTAAAGTTTTTTGTCCACAAAAAACGAACAGTGATGCCTCAGACTCAGTTTTTTAGTTACGTCCTGAAACGTTGAAAAAAAGGCCAAAACTATAGCCTAAAAAGAAACCACCCAACTTAGAACAATGTCAAAGGTCTCGAAAGTTTACATCTAACTACTGGGTGGTCTCATTTTGAGTAATATTAAAGATTTTTGCCCACTAAAAATGAACAGTGATGCTCCAGACTTAATTTTTTAGTTCCGTCCCGAAACGTTGAAAAAAAGGCCAATGCTATGGCCTCGAAAGAAACGACCCAACTTAGAACAGTGTTGAAGGTCTCGAAAGTTCACATCTAACTACTGGGTCGTCTTATTTTAAATAATATTGAAGTTTTTTGCCCATAAAAGCCTAACAGTGATGCCCCAGACTCAGTTTTTTGGTTCCGTCCCAAAACATCGAAAAAAGGGCCAATGCTATGACCTAGAAAGAAACGACCCAACTTAGAACAGTGTCGAAGGTCTCGAAAGTTCACATCTAACTACTGGGTGGTCTCATTTTGAGTAATATTGAAGTTTTTTGCTGACAAAAGCCGAACAGTGATGCCTCAGACTTAGTTTTTTGGTTCTGTCCTAAAATGTCAAAAAAAGGGCCAATGCTATGGCCTAGAAAGAAACGACCCAACTTAGAAGAATATCGAAGGTCTTGAAAGTTCACATCTAACAATTGGGTGGTCTAATTTTGAGTAATATTAAAGTTTTTTGCCCGCAAAAACCAAACAGTGATGCCTCAGAATCAGTTTTGTAGTTCCGTCCCGAAACGTTGAAAAAAGGCCAATGCTATGACCTGAAAAGAAACCACCCAACTTAGAACAATGTCAAAGGTCTCGAAAGTTCATATCTAAATACTGGGTGGTCTCATCTTGAATAATATTAAATTTTTTTGCTCAGAAAAGTTGAACAGTGATGCCCCATACAAAGGTTTTTAGTTCCATCCTGAAACGTTGAAAAAAGGGGCTAATGCAATGGCCTAGAAAGAAACCACCTAACTTATAACAATGTCAAAGGTCTCGAAAGTTCACATCTAATCACTAGGGGGTCTCATTTTGAGTAATATTAAAGTGTTTTGCCCACAAAAGCAGAACGGTGATGCCCCAGACTTAGTTTTTTAGTTTCGTCCCGAAACGTTTAAAAAAGGGCCAATGTTATGGCCTATAAAAAAACCACCCAACTTAGAACAATGCCAAAGACCTAGAAAGTTCACAAAAGCCAAACAGTGATGTCCCAGACTCAGTTTTTTAGTTCCGTCCCGACACGTTGAAAAAAAGGCCAATGTTATGGCCTCGAAAGAAACCACCCAACTAAGAACAATGTTAAAGGTCTCAAAAGTTCACATCTAACTACTGGGTGATCTCATTTTGAGTAATATTATAGTTTTTTGCCAACAAAAGCCGAAGAGTGATGCCTTAGACTCAGTTTTTTGGTTCCATCCCAAAACGTCGAAAAATGCGCCAATGCTACGGCCTAGAAAGAAAACAATCCAACCTAGAACAGTGTCAAAGGTCTCGAAAGTTCACATCTAACTATTGGGTGGTCTCATTTTGAGTAATATTAAAGTTTTTTTCCCACAAAAGCCAACAGTGATGCCCAAACTCAATTTTTTGGTTTCGCCCAAAACGTCGAAGAAGGGGCGAATGCTACGGCCTAGAAAGAAACGATCCAACCTAGAACAGTGTCAAATGTCTCGAAAGTTCACATCTAACTACTGGGTGGTCTCATTTTGAGTAATATTAAAGTTTTTTGCCCACAAAAGCCGAACAGTGATGCCCTAGACTCAGTTTTTTGGTTCCGTCCCAAAACGTCGAAAAAGGGACCAATGCTACGGCCTAGAAAGAAAGGACCCAATTTAGAACAGTGTCAAATGTCTCGAAAGTTCACATCCAACTACTGGGTCGTTATATTTTTTAAAAGACCCCTAAAATTGTCAAAAATGACAAATTTGACAAAATATTTACAAAATATAGCAAAATTTCAAATTCTACCAATGATAGACATTGATAGACACTGATATGCTTCTATCAGTCATAGTGATAGACAGTGATAGAAGTTTATCAGTGTCTCTCATTGATAGAATCCAAAGTTTTGCTATATGTTATAAATATTTTAGTTTATTTTACTATTTCTAAAAATATCCCTTAAACATAATTAAATAAAAATTAAAATAATTAAATCCATAATTACATTAATGTTTTGGGTGTTACACCTTTCTTCAACAAGGGAATCTAAACAACACAAACAACAAATCAACACTAAACTTTGGATTCCCTTGACACTTAGAAATTCTTAAGAAATGTTAGGTTTAGGGTTTACAACTTGGCCAACTTGAGCCTCGTTATCTTCTTTTGCCTAATTTTCTATCATGGGACTTGAATTTAATTAAGTTTTAGAAATTTTAAATATCCAAACAAATTTAAGTTATAACTTTCCCAATGAGTTCAATTTTCTTTAGACAACGTCGTGACAGATTTTAAATGGTCAAAATTTTCCATTCAACAATATCATTTTAACTAATCATCTTTATAACTGTATTCGAATGATACATAATGGAAGGTTTAAATTGATGCAATTATGTAAGTTCATGGGGTTTAAATTGATACTCTTACAAAAGTTTATGGTCTAAATTGATACAATTATTTGTAACGCCCTAAAAAAAAAAAAAAAGTAATAATAAAAATAATAAGATTTTATTATTTATTTTTAAATATTATTATTTTTATATTATTATTATTATTATTATAATAATTATTATTAAATAATATTATATATATAAAAAAAAAGGGGCAGCCCCCCTCTCTCTCATGCGACAGCCCCCCCCATCTCTTTTTCTTCTCTTCCTCTTTCGTTTGCCCTAGCAGCCGCCGCCATCCCCTCTCTTTTTCCGACAAAGCCCGAGCCGCGTCGCCACATCTCCGCCGTCCGTTCCAGCCGCACGCCGACGCCCAGTTTTCCGTCGTGCTGAGGTCGGAACCGAACAACGTCGTGGATCTGGGCTCGCCGTCTTTCGGGTTCGCGAAGCCGCGCACGCTTCTCCCATCCGACCAAGCCGTTGTCGGATGCCTGTCGAGGATCGGAGTCAGACCCAAGCCGAAGTCGGGAGATCCGAGCCGCGCAACTGCCGCTCCTCTGTTCCGATCATCCGAAGAAACCCGCCGCGCGCCTCTCTCCTTCCAGTCGTGTTTCCTCTCCTTCCGTTCGACCACACCGCCTCAAGGACCGAGCCGTGCGTCTCCCGTTCTCCGTTCACCTGAAGACGAAGCCCAGCCAGCCGCGCGCAGTAGTCCGCCGCCGCTGGTATCGTCCGCAAGGCCGCCGGCGTGCACATCTCGCGAAGCCGGACGCGGATCCGAGCCGATCTGCCTCCATTCTGCAAGAGGCCAGCCGCCGTGCGTCTCCTTCCAGCCGCGGATTGGAAGCCGAACCATGCCCAAATCGATTTCACAAGGTCGTTTGCCCAAATCTTGTGTGCCGCTGCCGCTACGTCGTCGAAATTTCGTTTGGGTAAGGATGAATTGTGGGTTTTATATTGTTTTGTAATGCCGATCGGTTTGTTAAATTGACATTCTTGAAGGTAGCGTTGAAGCGAGTACACCCTTGAAATTCCAATAAATTGGGATTTAATGCTGAATTTTTTATTTGATTCTTGAAGGTATCGTCGAAGCGAGCACATCCTTGAATTTCCAATTATTGGTTTACGGTTCAAATTCATAGAAACCCTAGAGTCCAAGGTATAAATGGGTATTTTCCCTAAAATTTTTAAAATAAAAATCAAAGTGATAAAGCTAAAATAGTATTCATAACCAAAAAAATCAATAGAGGTAGATCACTTGAGTAGTTTTCACTTTTACCATTCATTCATCAAATGGGCATCCAATATATAGTTGTACATATATTACGTACATAGTGGTAGCGGCAAGTCATTAGATTTTAATTTGCTGTTGGTTTGCTCCATATTTAAATAAACCAATTAGGCTTAGTGAAAAAAGAGAAGAAAAAAAAAAGTTGGTTTGGATCTCATTAGCCCCCGAATCAAACTTGTTTTAATGTCAAAGTGCAATTATTTGCCATCTACTTAAAGCATTAAAGCACTTATCCTTTTGAAGCTTTGATTGAATCTTAGCTTCTAGTGCAAATTATTTTTCCAAATGATAGAATTATGTGAAAAAAAGTTTAAGTTTGACAATCATGATGCTGATGTAGATTGCACTAAGTTCTAAACGGCTCCACACTAGAGAATTGTTCTGAAGTTTGAATTAATAGCTAATGGGTTTGGCAGACGAATCTGTGATTAAAAAAATATTAATATATAGGTTTTGATGAGCTTACAAAAATTTGGATTTGTATACTTAATTCATTATATTTTAACAAGTTAATTTTTGGATTTATATATTTGTACCAAAATAGTTTCAACTTTTTCACAAGAAACTATGGGATTGAAGAACGTTGAAATTCAACTTCAGCTAGGTTTTAAATTTCAATATTTATTTTGTAATTTCAATGTCTCAATTTGTGTAGTTTTATTTTATATTTACAGAAAATGATTTAGATTCCTATTTTTTTCTAATTAATTAAAGAAATTTTTTCATAAATATAACAAAATATCAAAACATTTACGGCCTCATGCCGACCATTTTTTTTAAATATTTCAGGTTTGTCGTTCCTTTTTATTTTCATTCTTCTCTTATTTCTTTTACAATTTTTCTTCTCTTTTTTATCGTCTTTTGCTCTTCTTCGTCCGTAATTTCTTTTATTTTTTCAAATTGTTATTTGGTTCAAAATCATTTACTAAATATAAAAAATCTATTTTCTTTTTCAAATTGTTATTTGTTTGTTCAAGATTGTGTATCAAATATAAAAGATCTTAGCTCGGTACACAATCTTGAATTGGATATTGGTACGCGTTCAGATTTGGCTACAACTAAATTTAACAAATATAAAAGATCTTAAAAAATTTAAACGATCGTATAGCCAAATTTAAATAATGTATACCAAATAATCTAATCTTAAAAAAAATCGTTTAAATTTGGTTACCAAAATCTAAACGATCGTGTAGCCAAATCTAAACGATCTTGGTACAAGATTCAAGAACATGTACCAAATATATTACACGTGCAAGTGGCCAATTAATCACGAAGTATTTTAATTGATATTTTTTCATATAGACATGTGAACTTTTTCTATTTTTAAAATTATTTTATACCGTCTAAATATTTTGTCTCTTTGTTATATTTTTTAAAAGACTCATTAATCGAATGATCTATATTCCATGCCTAGAATTAGATTCATATATAATAAATACGACAATAATTAAGAATGTTAAAATACAACTTTTAAAAATTAATTAAAAACCCAACAACAAAAAGGTTAAAAAAATAATTGAAGATCATACAATTTGTTTTTTTTTTTCCTCCCTAAATTTAAAGGATAAATTGTAGAGGTTATTATGTTTTTTTGGAAAAATATATGTTAATTTTATCTTTATCATGAAATGATGCATATATTCTGGCATGCTATATTGTTTATTTAATGTTATCTTATGTCTATAGCTAATGAGGATAGCACAAAATGGCCGATATGTTGGCATTTGCATGCCAGTTGCATTATTGGACTTTTATTAATCTTTTAGTAAAAGTTCTCTCTCACATATTTTGTTAATATTATTCATAATCTGAATATTTAATTTAATATTAGGTATCAATACAAAATAAAAGTAATAATATTATGTGGCAATCATCCTAATTAATATACTTTTTTATTATATCTTAGAATGGAATTTTTTTTTTTTAAATAACTTAGTTGGTGCGTGCACCATGTTTAAAACTTAAGTTCTATACACTAGTTTTTTTAACTATATTTTTACAATTACAATGATAATCATTAGCTAAAATTATTATATATATTATTTTCATACATTTTCTTTTTCATAAAGTAACTATTCAATATATAATGATTAGTTGTTTTAACCCTGTAGGTGTTATTCTTTCTTAAATTGATCATATGCAGAAGAGAAGAAAATAATAGACACAAGAATAAAGTACATCTTTTCTTTCTTTCCTTAAAATGATAACAACGAAAATAATTTTAGTGGATATGATAATTTTAATATTGCTTCAAATTTTATGTTGATATCGTTGATGCAAGTTTAGGGCTACAAGATTCATTACTTGAAAGTTTCCTTCACAAATTTGAGGTAAAAAATTTAAGACAATTTAGAGCAACTTTGTAGAAGAAAGTTTTGTCAAAAGAGTTATAGATTTTAAGTTATGATTTTTCAACGTTGGATCATGTCATTGTTCTTCGGTGGGCTATTTTCGAGCTGTTTTGAGATGTTATGTTGTTTTTGAGAAATTTAAGGGAAGTTTTAGATATTTTCATGTTCAAGGGATTAATTAAAGATTAATATGACTTTTTTTTAGATCAAGGAAGAGAGGAATCTAACGACCAAGGCTTGATTCAAGTGACAGTGAGTAACATCATGATTTCCGAAGTATTTGTTGAACATGTTTTCAAGCTCTACAAGCAATAGTTTATGGAATGATTTACAAATATGATTTCCAAGTTCTTATTTCAAGTTATGATAAATGTTTATAAATTGTTGCCATGTTTGGAATAATTTCATGATCAAGGAAATATTTCAAAACTTTCAAGGAAATATTTCAATGTTTTCAAATGTTTTCTCCATGCCCGAATATTCCATAAGTACTACTACAAAACTGGCAATACTTGATGCTTTTTACCTGTAAAGTATTTGTCATCAAGTATTTGTTTACTTGACCTTCTTTTTTGAATTCTATGAACCCTTACCTTATTTCTTTTGTAGAAATCATTATTACTATTATAGAATATATCCTGTCGAATACATAATGAAATTGGTTTGAAAAATCCTATAAAATAATTATTGAATGAAGAAAATGGACACCTTAAATTCTTATTGAAATAAATGAAATCAGATAAGATTTTTATTGGAAACGCTCAAATCTCCTATTTTTTTCCCTTTAATGAAATTATCGTTTAAAAATAAAGAGTTTTTTATCCACGATAAATATTTTTTATTAAATATTCCATGCGTCAAGTAATCCAGTGTCAAGAATAAGAGAATTTTACTTGACAATTTTTAAGCATTTTGTTTGACAGTTTTTACGCGTAAAGTAAAATTATACTCGACAGTTTATAAACGTCAAGAATTTGTTTATTCTTGACATGTTTTGCATGTCAAGACTTTTTTTTTCTTTCAAATGAAAAATTGTACAATTTGAAATATTCATATGATATAATTATATTGCACCTGTTTTGAAGTCCATTCACAAACATATAAGTAAAGCCTTTGAGATTACACAAAGCTAAACTACACATATTAATTAAAGAATTGGATCAACCCAAACTTTCCATCAAAGAACTAATACTTTAACAAATTGCATATATCATTGAACCATACATATATTTAGTCATTACATACTTAATTACAATAGCCCAAACTTCTACCATATGAAGATATTGTTTAACCTAGCTCTATGTCGAATATGAAAAATCTTAAAGTCTATAAAATGTAAATATGAGGAAAAGCTAACATTTGGTCTATGCTCGGGATTCTTTCATAACATGTCTTTAATAAGTGTTTTCCTGCATGTAGAAAAGAGCAAGAGTTTCAACATTAGACTGTATAAGAAATCAAGAATTAAGTTTCAATTTACGAACTTAGTTCTTCAAGCATATTATCTTTCATTAAAAAAATACGTATGTGGGCCATAATGTGCAACTATGGTCATATATGCAAAATAATAAAAATAGGTAGAGAGCAGAAGCAGCAGAACATTCCAGGAGACGTTGCCATCTTTTTCCTAAGTTGACTAAGTAGTAAAACAATCCAATCAATTTACCTGCAAACACAGAAAACAGAAATGAGTGATAGGGATGGAGATGGAGATTCAAGAAGTTTTTTTACCTGAAAAAAACACCCACATTTGACTAGATATTTCTTTATAAAAAAGTTGGTCCAGCAACCACAACAAAACATGGCAAGAATAAGCCAGAATGAAAATATTGATGGAAATAGACCTGTGAAAAATAATATCATAGATAGATTATATGATGCTACGTTATTTCTAATTAGTAAATATTTAAAAATAAGGTAGTGCTAAAACTTTATTATCTCTGGTAGTTAGATATAAACAAACAAAAGAGATGGGATTAAGTCAGAGAAAACAAAAATGAACTGAGACAAAAATGTAGAAAGAAGAATTAGAAACCAGCAGCTAACAACCACATAATACTTTAATGTTGAAGGAGGCAAAGGAAAAAAAAGAGAGAAGAGGAAAAAATATAGAAGCACATGACTTAGTATTCTACTTTTATCAATCTTACTGAACTGAATTATTTTAGAACTTTAAGATATTTAATTGGATTTGAAATAGTTCATTTCAACCAATTATCGTACTTTATTTCATTTGTTGAGCACAGGACTACATTTTGAATTTTAATTTAAAAGATTTTTTCATAGTTCATAGAGATGCATAATTAGAAAAAGTATGTTCTTTAAACTTTAAAGACCTAATTAATATTAATTTGACATTCGTTTTATATGTCAAAATTTTATTATAAACACTTCGCTAACTTTTAATTTAACCAAAACAAGGGAGAAAGTTGTCAAATCAGATTCTACCAAACTTGCACTACAAGAAATTTTAGTCACGATAACTTATAAAAAAGTTATCGTTGACTTTCGATAGCGTTTTCGAAATGCTGTCGTAGCAGATGTTATTGAATGTCCATGACTTTTCCATAGCGTTTTTACTATGCTATAAAAAGTGCTATAAAGTTTTGTTGGGATAGCACATATTTGTTGCTATAAAGAATTTTCACAATGTGAAAAAAAAACGCTATTAAAAGGTTTTGATAGAGTTTTTTATTGCAATGGAAACCGCTATCAAAATGTTTCAATAGCATTTTTAATGATATTGAGAAAACGCTATAAAATTGTTTTTGTAGCATTTTGTACATGCTGTCGTAGTCAATGTTATTGAAAGTATTTGACTTTCAATAGCGTTTTTGTAGAGCTATTAATAGCACCATAGAAAGTTGATATATGATAGGCTTTAATTCAATGTTATAGAAACAGTCCATTATATTTAAAAAAAAAGTATTAATAAAAAGTTTTTATAGCAATAAAAAAACGTTATAAAAGATGTTCTATAGCTATTTTAGATACATTATTGAAAGTCTCTTATTTTTGTTAGCATTATTCATCATAATGAGGATGAATTTTAGTGTTAATGTACTTTTTTAATTGTACAATATATTTGATTTGCAAATAATATTTTAAAATCAAATTATAACCATATGCATATGTATAGAAGTCATTTTCCTAGGTGAAGAAAGATGTAATTCACATTTCAACAAAATCTACAATAATAATTATAATGAAAATGTTAAAATTTCTAACATAAAAAAAAATAGCACTATATTCATTCAAAATGTTTGATATAATCATCAAAAGTATGTTCCATCAAAACTTTCGTACAATTCTTTCCCTTCATCATGAAGGATTCAGTTGAAGCTCCATTCTTTAGCTTTGGATTTTTCTTTAGAGAGATTTCAACTAAATCCACGAGTTCAGGATTCCATTAGTGTTCACCATCAAGCCTTTAAATAAAAAATCATATAAATCATAAACAAAAACAAAATTATTGTGTCAGGTCAGGATTCAGAACAAGCAACAGAAAATCCATGGATGACTGGACTAGTATCCTAAACAACAAAAAATACCATCATCATATTTCACCTAAACGAAACAACACAAAACAAGCACCTTTAGGAAAAATCACAAGCATTATATATTCTCTTTTCCTTAATTTCTAAGTAGGTAAAACAATATCCAATCAATTTACCTATAAATAAAGAAAAGAGAAGTGGTTGATAGGGATGAAGATTCAGGAAGTATTTTTACCTAAAAAAGCTTAGCTAGATATTTAGCTAAATATTTCCTTATAAAAAACTTGTTCTGCAACAACAACAAAACATGCCAAGAATAAGAAATAAGCATTTTTACTCTTATCTTTCTCATATTCTGCCACCCAATAACATATGTGACTTTATAGCATGTTATGTCCATTTGTTATAAACAAAAATATTGGAATGGACCAAACTTATTAATTTTAAAAGCTGGGATTAAAGGGAAAGTAATACTTAAATAAATTACACCTCTTGTACTTACTAATCATCTAAGTTTACCAAAGAATTAATTTTTTTGCATTGATTTAATACGAAATGTTTAAGCAACAGTGCAGTTACATAGAGCACAAGATGTACAACAATAATTACTCTAGTT
Source organism: Cucumis hystrix (assembly GCA_025688845.1). Classification (NCBI taxonomy): domain Eukaryota; kingdom Viridiplantae; phylum Streptophyta; class Magnoliopsida; order Cucurbitales; family Cucurbitaceae; genus Cucumis; species Cucumis hystrix. The sequence goes on from CM046887.1 coordinate 2,154,455, forward strand.
TAGAATTAGTAGGCATTAGAAGGAAAGAAAAGAGACAGCAAATCCACATACCGTAGTTAAGAAGAATCTGGAAGACCTCCTGGTGGCCAGCCTCAAGAGCAATCTGGAAGACATCATCACAATACTGTCTTAAAAGTTTCAGTTTAGGTATATTAACAACAAAACTGTTAGATTCTTGAAGAAATAATTCGACAGTCTGCAGGACATAATTCATGGAAATTTATGACTTAGATTACCAAATATCAAATTGAAGAGAAAAGGGAATGACAATTACAAACTTGACCATTAAGTTCATGGGACCATTCATAATTTCTGCACATCTAGAACGATGTAGTTCAACTTGCCTTGTTAAATCCAACACCATTTCTGTCTCTGGAAGTTGGAGTCGGAGTTCCAAGATCTACTTAACATTAAACCAAGTATTTTGATAAATACAATTTGTTGATATATATGAATACATATGTTACCCATCAAAATCTAGAGCATACAAATTTATGTAGGAAACTAAATAGGTGGTCAAATCACCTTACACTTCAACTTGTACAGAAGCTCAAGCTTAATAGCAGCATATTGTTTGAAAAGGAGAATGTCTCTTTATTACTTATTTTTTTAATACTCCAAAGCAAAGTTGATGTGACGACCTAGACTTTTCGGACTGACCGACTAAGTCGTCAATTTGACACAAAACCGTTTGTTGACAAAAGACATAGGAAGATTCAGTTGAAACCGTAAGAAAACGAAGGAAAATTTAATCGGCCCTATTTCCAAAATACAAAATTTCAAATGCTGTTTACAAAAAATTTAACTATTTGTAGACTTAGTTAAATCAAAATATTTTCAAACCGTCAGCGGAAGCAGTTTAAAGATTTTGATTAAAAATAGGCTCGGTAGGAGGACTAAACACTACCTCCTTACGAGATCAATCAATACTGGCATGATTGGCAGCCAACCAATCCATGCCTAAAATTACGTCGAAATCATGCATATCCAATACTAACAAGGTTACATCCAACACACGACCAGCTAACTCAATTTGGCATGCTTTAATCTTTTCCTTTGACAACATAATTTCCCCAGATGGTGTAGACACGGATAAAACATAATCTATGGGCTCCACTTCTAAACATGCATGAGTTACAAATATCGACGATATAAAAGAGTGAGAGGAACCAGAGTCGAACAAAGTTAACGCAAAATGCCCCAACACTGGTAGCGTACCTGTAACAACTGTGCCAGCCCTTTCAGCCTCAGATCTGTTAGTAGCAAAAACTCTGCCCTGCTGTGGCACTCTTGCTCCCTGACTGCTCTGCCCAAACTCAGTAGGCTTCAAAGGACAACGATCAGCCGTATGCCCCTCTTGCCTACACTTGAAGCAAATCCTTGTCCCAAATAAACAGCGACCCAGATGGCGCTTCCCACAAGTGTTGCACGACGGTTTCTCTTTGGCAGTTTCACCTGCCCCAAAAGGACTCTGCTGGAAACGACGAAAATTGCCACCTGACCTCATGTTCCTCTGAGGAACTTCAACGAACTTTTGCTCCGCCTTTCTCTTCTGACTAAATGAGGTTCCCTTGTCATCACTCTTTGGCTGAACCTCGTCCTTTCCAATACTCACATGCACTGCCAGACGCAGTGCTTCAGCTTGAGTGGAGGGCTTTAGTGCTCGCACAAAGCCTCTGATCTCATCTCTCAATCCTCTAACAAACCTCTCAGCTCTGGCCTGCTCATTACCAAAAGCTCAGGGGCGAAGCGCGACAACATGTCGAACTCCTTATCGTACTCCTCAACTGTCATGTGTCCTTGCTTCAATTCCAAGAATTCCTGGCTTTTAGCATCCCTAAGGTTAGCCAAGAAAAACTTGGTATAGAAGCAATCTCTAAACTGGTCCCACGTGATCTGGTCCAACTTTCCACCCAACATACGCAGTGTGGACCTCCACCAGATAATACCTCTATCCCTAAGAAGAAAGACAGCACACTAAACCTTGTGCTCTTCTGGGCATCTCATATAACTAAAAATGGTCTCCACAGAAGACAACCACAACTCCGCCTTGGTAGGATCCTCCAGTGATCCATCAAAAGTCTGAGGGTCGTATTTCCTAAAGTCCCTCAAGTGTTTCGCCTCTGCAGAAAGCTGATTTGGTAACATCTGTGGCGGCTGTACGACCGGTCCCTGCATAGGGGGGTCTACAGACGCAGGTGGAGCTGCTGGTACAGGGGAACTCACTGGCGCAGACTGGTTCTGAGCCATAACAGCCGTAATAAGCTCTGTGATTCTCTACTCCAAGTGAGAAGACAAGGCTGCCAAATCCGTTTGAGTAACAGATGCAGCAGGGACACGCGGGTCAGCTTGGCCCACAGTTGGCTGACTACGCCTTGCTCCTCTACCTCGGCCTCTAAAACCACCCCTACGTGCACCTCTCCTTGGCGGCATGGTTTCCTAACATCCACCAAAAATTTTCCTTTTAGTCTTAAACATCAAAGGTCTTTAGTCAGTCTAGTTTAACTTAGGCAAGGTCATGTTCATAAAATCATACATATAAATCATGAAATTGTGCCTGACGAGTGACGAAGGATCGTGCTAGCCATAGGAACATAAAAACATGGACTTAAATCATAAGTCAGTCTACAGAACCTAAAACTTAGGCTCTGATACCAACTGTGACGACCCAGACTTTTCGGACTGACCGTCTAAGTCGTCAATTTGACACAAAACCGTTTGTTGACAAAAGACATAGGAAGATTCAGTTGAAACCGTAAGAAAACGAAGGAAAATTTAATCGGGCCCTATTTCCAAAATACAAAATTTCAAATGCTGTTTACAAAAAATTTAACTATTTGTAGACTTAGTTAAATCAAAATATTTTCAAACCGTCAGCGGAAGCAGTTTAAAGACAGTCCCCTATGGCAATTCACGAGTCCTTCTTGTCCCTCGTCGGTCTGCCCCTCGTGTTACCTTTGCCTGAAAAGTTAAACATAAAAAGGGTGAGTATTAATATACTCAGTAAGAGACCCACTACTGGTCCCGTTAGGGGAAAATAAATTATTAGCATCCTATGGTGTACCCTGCACAATCACAGTCTTGTGATCCCGTAGGATGCACATATCAGTCTAGTGCTCCCGAAGGATGCACATATCAGTCTAGTGCTCCCGAAGGATGCACATATCAGTCTAGTGCTCCAGAAGGATGCACATATCAGTCTAGTGCTCCCGAAGGATGCACATATCAGTCTAGTGCTCCAGAAGGATGCACATATCAGTCTAGTGCTCCCGAAGGATGCACATATCAGTCTAGTGCTCCCGAAGGATGCACATAAAGGGGGTGATCCCGAAGGACACCCGCAGGGTAACTATCCACTAGGAAACTAATAATTTATCCCCTCAGTCCATTCTAAACATCTTAAAAATCATTCTCAATACAGTCAAATTTCCTTATCACAGAAGCTCCCCCTTTAACCTCAAACAACCATATTATCCAAATTTCACTCAAGGACAGTTGAAACATATCACTACATCAGTCAGCCACATAAATAGCCCAGCAGTCACAACATACGCTAGACAACAAGTCCACGTCAATCCATATATACATATATAAATTTCATTCAGTCAAGCACAATATACATTAAACTTTCAGTCCACACCCAAACACACAGCATAACCGTCATCCCGACTCAGTCCAGACATAACATTTCAGTTCATATAATCAATACGCCTTAATTCTTGTTATTGAGTCCAGTAGAAAGTCCCTTACCGTAACTTTACTCTAACTCCTTGATTGAACCCACGTTTGCCAACAACCTAAACATTAAGACAATCACTCAATATCTCTATCCAACACATAATTCATTTAAAAATCAACCCAATGTGATGTTTCACAACTTACCCAAGTTCACGAACCAAGCTCCAATTAAATCCAATAATTGTTGTGAGCCCAAGGGAATTAGGCGTTACCTTCAACCTAAGATCGAACAACGGTCAGCAATTAATCCAACCAATAACTCGAATTCGTTTTGAAACAACTACAATTCACAACTTTAATTTGTTACCAACAAAACCACTTCGACAATTTACCGTAAAACAAAGGCAACGACACTCCACGGCGCACGGCTGTCAGTTCGCGGAACCTTACGTGTGGGTCGGTCGACAGTCGGCTTCCAATCCGCGGCTGGAAGATGGGGAGACGCGGGCTGGGTTCGTCGGACGGTCGGAACCGAGGAAGACCCGGCGCGCGAAGAACGGATCTGAGGAAAGGGGGGGTTTGGCTGGCGGACGAGGCGTCGCGGCTTGCGCTCGGCTGGGCTTCACGGACGAAATCCGGTGACGGTTGCTGATGGTTGGCGGATGGAGATGCGGCGGCTTGGGGTGGTCTCACGGCGCGCAGCAGACACTGCCCGGTTCCACGGCGGCGACAGACGGAGACGCAGAAGACAAATCTGAGAAAAAAAAAAGTTCGGCTGACGGTGAGGCTGCGGTTGGGACGGACGGCTGCGTGCGGCTACCTGGGCTTCGCCGGACGAATGGAAAGGAGGAAGGGTTAGGTGGGGCGGCCGGCGGCTAGGGTAAGAAGAAGGAGAAGAAGAAGAAGAAAAGATGAGGGGGGGGGGGGGTTGTCGCGCGAGAGAGAGAGAGGGGGGGATTTGTTTTTTTTTGGTTTTATTATTATTATTATTAATAATAATAATAATAATAAAAATAATAATATTTAATAATTAATAATAAAATCTTATTATTTTTATTATTACTTTTTTTTTTTTTTCTTTAGGGCGTTACAGTTGAAGTACCTTACCATTTCTTTTTTAAGAAACTGAGCTTCCAATTAGCAAAATGAAGGAATATACAAGAAATTGCAAAGTTCTAGACATCTAAACCAAGTTGAAGAGGAAGTGAGCTTTTCATAGATATAATGAAAAATAAACTATTGATTGAGGTACAAAGTTCAAAATGCAATGATACAAAATGAACATATAAATCTAGAAATCTAGAAAGTTCATAATCCAACCACATTTTGCAGATGATTATATTAATAGGCATTAAGCATGATAAATTTAGGCTTCCTTTCATATATAAAAGATACGACTTAATAAAATGTTGGAGTTAGACTATTTGAGAGAAACAAACTAAATATGAAACTAGTGAAATGCTTCTGCCAATGTTTAATTGAAGGGGTACTTTCATGTATAGGTGTAGGACAATATCCTCAAAGAGTATTGCAAGAACGTTTAATATGGTTTCAAATTCAATAGTCGATGATCATCATCGCTTTATTTTACTGTATTTTAGTGTATTTTAGTTTGATTTTGGGTGAGGTTGTTCTAGACATGAATTGAAGTAAAAGCAGCTGGAATACAACAAGAGAAACAGCTGAGAAAAGTTATTCTACATAAAGACCAGCTTAAATAGAAATGACTAGTCAAGTAGATTCGTATACTAGAAGACCAAAAGCCATTGATTGTAACTATGATATGAAAATTAGAATATTTACTCTGTCGAGAACAACTTTAAACCGATTGGAGTACTCTCTACGGTTTTCCATGATCCACCAAGCAACTTGACTTCCATCATCCAGAAAATGCTCAATATAGCCATCTGAATAAACGATAGAAACACATCAACAAATGCTGGCGGGTTAAAAATCAACATTTAAAGAAAACTTTTCTCTTTCTACCAATCTTCAAATGAAGTTTGACAAGCCTTTCATGCCATGAGACAAAAGAAACAAGAAAATAAATTATACATACAGGCAAAAATAAATTAGTAACAAAATAATTTGAGACTGGCAGATAGGGCCTCCATCAAAGACCATCATGGGGCATTCTTATCATTAAAAAGCACACACTATAAATTGACAAAGCAAAATTTTCATTTCAAGGAACAAGTATCCAACCATACGTAACAAGTGTCTCCAATCAACTTTGATTGCTCCTTAAAAACATTTACTTCAACAGAGTACTATGTTACTTACACTTGGTTTCAATAGAGAAATTGTTGGATTATAACTAAAAAAGATATTATATAATTCACATCAAATAAAGAATATAAGTTTATCGATTATAATCTATACACGCTCAACTGGTACACTGAATGAGAGTGCTCAACAGTTAAAAAAATTTGAAGGAATGAAGTAAAAAGAGAAAGTAGTGGAACTGTTTAATTACGATCTCGATCTACGAATAAAATCCAGGGAAAGAAGCCTGTTAGCCTGTACAACCAAATAACTTCCATATTTCAACAAAAACATTGTCAACTTTGATACATTAATCAAAATTCATACTCATATATAAATTATTGATTTGCCAGTCGGTCAGAGTAGATGTATAACATTCCATACCAAGCTGATAATTATTTACCACAAAGAATCAATAGAACAAGAACAAATATATATTGATTGTAGACAACTGAGATTAGAATACAATTGTTTACACATTTGGACAATGAGAAAACAGAACAAAGATAATGTAGTTGAGAGTTTTGAACAATTGTTGGAAACAGAAAAATCAACTTGAATGTCTAAAATATATATATATATATATAATAAATTTCATGTGTAGCCACCTAATTTTATCCTACATATTTTTATTATATTCTTAAATTTTTTTTTATATAATAATATTTTTTATTTCTTTTAGAAAAAAAAAAAGGAAAATCACTTTAGTAATACCACATTTAACTTATTTATATTCATTTTTCTAAAAAAAGAAATTAATAAAATCTTCTTTTTAACTCGTTTAAAAAAAACTAATAAAATTTTCTTTTTAACTCATTTTAGGAAAAAGAGAAATTAATTTGTTTTAAGTAAAATCTTTTTCTATTTATTTTAGGAAAAAATAAATCATTTTATTTTTACAAAATCCCATAATATTTCATTTATTTTATTTTAGGAAAAAATAAATCATTTTTATTTTTACAAAATCCCATAATGTTTTATTTATTTTATTTTAGGAAAAAATAAATCATTTTTATTTTTACAAAATCCCATAATATTTCATTTATTTTATTTTAGCAAAAATTAAAATTTACTTTATTAATATAATATCAAAATTTGATTTTATTCTTATTATTTTTTCCTAATTTGTGGTACACTCGAGTCTATAAATAGGGACCCTTGTCATTTGGAAAAGGAGAGAAAAAATTTCTTACAAAAAAATCTTTAGAGAAAGTTGTTAGAGATAAATTTTTTTAGAGAATCTCTGCCAATTGGAAGAAAAGTTTATGCAAAAGATAAGTTTTTTTCTTTTTATTTCATTTCATTACGTTAGTATCTTTACTTTTTTTTTGTTTTGTTTTGTACTTTTTTCTTTTTTGTTTCTCTTTAGCAAATCAAATCTCGTGTTAAAATAGACTTTGTTAAAGGTTGCATGTGGTATGGATTTACTCTCCCAAGGATCCGTTCCTCATCGACGAGTAATTTTCTTTGGGATTTGAAATTTTTTTTTTCTCTTCTTTTTTTCTTTATAGAAAGAGAGAAAGAAAAAGAAATATATAAGATTTTTTTTTGCTTTCTTTTATTTTCATTGTTATTTTTTTAAAAAAAAAATCTTAGTCTTTTTCTTCTCCCTAAAAAAATAGAGAAAAAGAAAAAGAAAAAGACTTTTTTTTAAATCTTAATCTTTATTTTATTCTCTTTAAAAATATATATATAAAAAAGAAGATTAGGTACTTGTATTTAAGTTTATTATGTTTTTTTTACTCATTATTATTAATATATCTATTATTTGTTATTAATATTTTTTTTATATTACTGTTTTTTTTAACTTTTGTTTTTTCTTTCTCTTTTACTTTTTATATATACTTAAAACTTATTATTATTAATTTATTTGTATAATTACTCTTTTTTATTATTATTATTATTATTATTATGGGTGGCGACAAGGCAACTTGCCGCCACACCTCTATTTAAAAAAAAAAACAATTCTTTTTCTTTTTCTTTTATTTCTTTTATTTCTTTTTTCTTTTCTTTTTTCTTTTCTTTATTTATTTTCGTTGTCTACCGTTTAATTTATTTTAACTTATTTTCCTTGCATACATAATAATTATTATCATGTACTATTAAATTTATTAATATTTCTTTTACACTTTGCAATGTTACCATGATATTTTATATCAATTATTATTTTTTTCTTCTTATATCATATTTATCTTTACATTTTATCCTTCTAAAAAAAATCCGACGATGGAATTAAAAATATCTGGGAGTCCGTTATTTCTAAATTCTTGAGGTGAGGGAATCGGTTCTTTGGGATTCCAAGATTGATTCCCAATATTTTTTTTAAAAAATAAAATCTTATCTTACTTGCTTAATCCGTCGTGTGATATATTTGATTCCATTGTGCATTATTTCCTATTGACCTAATTTTGAAGTCTTTGTTAAATTTTCTTTTTTAACCGTTTAGAAATTTTTACTTTAAAACTATCCTTTTTATTTTTTATTTTTTTAAAAAAGTTTAAAATATAAATCTATATTTCATAAGTTTTCCTAATCAACCTTTTTTAATAACTCACTTCTATTTCGCTAAAAAAATCCTAAGATGGAATCTAGAACTTTTTGGGAGTCCGTTATTTCTAGATTCTTGAAGTGAGGGATTGATATCTTTGGGAGTCCAAGATTTGATCCCAAGAAAAAATGAATTTAATCAATTTTTTTAAAAAAGTTTATTTGAAGACTATCCTATTATAGATTTTGAGAAATTGTAATAATTTCTCATTTTCTTGAGGTGGGGAATTTTTCTCAATATAATCTAATTAATGGAATATTATTTCACTTATTTTATGGGATATTGCTTCAAAAATGGGAGTGATGAGCAAGGAAATAAGACATAAAAATTATTTTTTAAATGAATTTTATTCAAGACTTTAAGTTTGGCCATCGTTTTCTAAACGGGTGTTACAGGGTGCTAATACCTTTCCCGTACAGAAATGACTCACGAACCCAACTCTATTTTTCGCAGACCATTTAAAAAAAAACCTATTTACTTTATTTTGGTGTCCAATCACACCCTAAAAAAAAGGATTGGTGGCGACTCCTATTTTTCATAAAAAAAAAACTCTATTGAGGACGTCGACCGCCCCGCGTCGTCTTGAGTACGTGGCGACATCATGCACTTTCTGAAATGTGGTTTTAATTTTTATATATATAGACACACACTCACACATGTAGCGGGAAAAAGGCTAATGAAAATCCCTATTCCTTCATCACTTATTCCAAATTTGAGAACCATCTTCTATTTTAGGTCAGATCCACCTTTGAATAAAGATGTGGCGACCCAGACTTTTCGGACCTTGTCTAAGTCGTTGCTTTAACACAAAACCGTTTGTTGACAAAAGACATAGTAAACTTTAGTTGGAAACCATAAGAAATTTAATAAAAACCTTAATCGGGCCCTATTTCAAAATATAAATTTCAAAGTACTGTTTACAAAAATTTAACAAATTGTAAACTTAGTTCAAACAAAATATTTTAAAACCGTCAGCGGAAGCAGTTTAAAGGACAGTCATTTATGGCAAATCACGATTCCTTCTTGTCCCTCGTCGGTCTGCCCCTCGTATTACCTTTGCCTGAAAAGTTAAACATAAAAAGGGTGAGTATTAATATACCCAGTAAGGGACCCACTACTGGTCCCGTTCGGGGAAAAATAAATTATTAATTTTCTATGGGGTACCCTGCACAGTCACAGTCTTGTGATCCCGTAGGATACACATATCAGTCTAGTGCTCCCGAAGGATGCACATATCAGTCTAGTG